>CAJQZJ010032188.1:2667461-2707611 GCA_907164525.1 Lophiomys imhausi | reverse complement strand
TAGGTATTCACTAAATCTAACTTATATTAACCTATCAGCTCCTTCATCCCTGCTTCTCAGACCAAGCTTTGTTGTCTCAGTTCAGTTGCTTAGGAACTTGTCATCTCTCCTACACACTGCTCAACAGTGTAATCAACAGCATCTATGTTAGTGAAGCCTAACCAGAGTGTGCAAATGGGAAGGTCAGTGGCTGGGAACTATAACTTGGAGTAAGAGACTTATTCATCTGACTGTAGCTAGGTGAGAAGATGGAACAAAAGCAATTAAAAAAGAAAACAATCACAGCCATTGATTTATCTGTGCCTGAGATACCTTTCTAAAACTGTCCCTGCTGGAGTGTTTATAAGTATACTTAGCTACAGAATGGCAGCTCTCTGTAACTCTAACAACAAGGAAATGAAACTTAACTGTTGCTGGGAGGGAGATGGTATTTTTTCCTGAAGGCTTGACCTGATCTTTAAAACATGGAATGAATAATGTGAAAGTGTCTCTAGAGATGGTAGGAATAATATCAAGTATTGTTTCTCTTTTCAGAGAAGCTATAAATAAGAATTGGAATGATGGTGTCTGGCTAGCATAAAGCCCTGGCCTGGGTTCCCTCTCCAGCTCTGGGAGGGTGAGGGGTGGCTTTGAACAGTGAAAGGGCAGTGTGAAAAGAAAGTTATTACTTAAAGCACTTTACAGATGCTGGATGTGGTAGCTTAGCATTTGTGTGGTAACAGCCATGGGACCAGGAATTCAATGTCATCTTAGTTATATATGAGCTAAAGGCCAATGTGAGCTACACGAGAGACCCTATCTCAGAAACTGACCAAATCAGTGCTGAAGGGATGGCTCAGTAATTAAGAGCATTTACTGCTCTTGCAGAAGATAAGAGTTCAGATCTTAGTACCCCTGCCGGGTAGCTTCCAGCCCCCTGAAACTCCAGCTCCGGGGAATCCAATGCCCTCTTCTGGCCTCTTTGGCCATGCCCCCTGCCCACACACACACTTATAAACAGAATAGGAGCTGGAGAGATGGCTCAGCAGTTAAGAGCACTGGCTGCTCTTCCAAGGACCTGGGTTCAAATCCCAGCACCCACACGGAAGTTCACAGCTGTCTGTAATTGCTGAGTGTGGTGGCGCACACCTTTAATCCCAGTACTTGGGAGGCAGAGGTAGACAGATCTCTGAGTTCAAGGCTAGCCTGGTCTACAAAGTGAACCCAGGACAGCCAGGAATATACAAAGAAACCCTGTCTTGAAAAACCAAAAATACATACACACACACATACATACAATCACAGAATAATTTAAAAAATAAAACAGAAAAAAAACACTTTATGGAGACGGGCCTGCTGGCTTGAGCTAATACTCGGAGGGTGAGGCAGGAGGCTTGCTTCAACTTCAGTTGAGATCAGTTTAATCTTCATAGTAAATTTTAGGCCTGCAAGAGTTATATTATGAGGCCGTATCTCAAATAACCAAAGCGATGATCACTTTATATAGAAGTACAGTGTTTGTGTGTGTGTGCATATAAAATGGAATTCAGGACTTAGGTCAAATTATTCAGAATGTTCTCTTCATATAAAAGAAGATTGTACTCTTGTAACTAATAATAGCTGTGCGTCTGTCTGGAATGTCTTTTCGCATTCCACATCCAAGCTATTTAAGCGTCTGTGCAAGAGGAAATCGTGGATCTTAGTGGGATGGAAAGTCCCCTCTGGAACCTGACATGCAAGCAGATGTTGAAAGTCACTGACAGCATTCTGGAGCTGAAGGATTCACAGATAAGCATTCCAAGCTCTCCTCCTGCCCAGTGGTGATAAGAAACATTTCCACACTGGCAGGATGGCAATCACCATTTTGAAAACGGAGGTAGCATCTTTAGATGGATAAGCTTCGTCCTGCAAAAATGGCCAATTGCCTTGCTTCCTTGAGTCCTCAACATGACAGCTTCCCCTTCTATTTAGTGTACAAATAAAGCTGGCCTGTAACCCTGTTGTGTGTAGAGTGTGGCAAAGTACCTTCACTGACAATGTCAGCACAAAGTGTTCCTCTGGTCTGCTACGTGGAGAATGCCTATGTGTGCACAGCTCCTATCTTTTCTCCACCCGGACTCCTAAATGTGGGACCTCATTCATTTTTCATCAGATAATACCCCACAAGAGATGGTATAAAACAGATCTCCACTGCAGCTTTGAGAACAAGAGACAAATACCATCATGACATCTCATGACAACTTAACATTGATTTGTGGACATTGGCATTCTTGAAAGTTCTTTTTAGTATCACCAGTATCTGTTTGTAGCCCTGACTGTCCTGGACTCTCTTTGTAGAGCAGACTGGCCTTGAACTTACAGAGATCCACCTGCCTCTGCCTCCCAAGTGCTGAGGTTAAAGGAGTGTGCCACCACACCTGGCAACAGATCCAGTCTTGTACAGGTCTTGTGAATATAACCACAGCTGCTGTGAGTGCCATGGCCATCCTCTATATGGGATTCAGCCTTCCACAACACCCCAGGGTCCTTCCTCCAATTGGTACATTCTTCATTCTCTTCTTCTGTGATGTTCTCTGAGCTTTGGAGGGGGTGATATAGATTTCCCTTTAGGGCTGAACATTCACCAATCACTTATTCTCAGTATTTTGACCAGTTATGAAGCTCTGTGACCCACTTCGAGAAAAACCTTTTCTGACCAAAGTTGATAATAATACTAATCTATGAGAATCAATACAAATATATAGAAGGTAACTTGATTGCCATAACATGATCTTTTAACAAAACAATATCAATAGCTTCCAACTAGAGCTCATGACCTCCCTAGACAGGAGCTTTTGACCAGATTTATAATACCAGATGTAAATTCCTTCCTGTAAAGCAAAGCCTCAAATCTAATTAGGAAGTGATTGGTTACCTTCCCATCAGTCATGCTGCTGCTGCACCAGCAGGGACTCACATTTTTATATCTATATGAAAAGATCCACAAAGTTGCTTTGTTTTCTAAACACAGTTTTATACACAAAGGAATTTCACATCCAGCTTTAAAAATAGTATTCCTAGGGCCGGAGAGATGGCTCAGCAATTAGGAGTATTTGTTGCTCTTTCATAGGACCTGGGTTCAGTTCCCGGCACTCCCATGGGAGTGGTAATTTTATCATCTGTAATTTTACTTCCAAGGGAGCTGATGCCCTCTTCTGACCTCCATGGGTACCAGGCACACACATGCAAGCAAAACTCATATGCACAAAATTTAAAAACCTAAAAAAAAATTATATAATATCTCTATCCTCATATCACTACTAACATTTTAAAAACTAAAATGCTAAGCCTGGCGTGGTGGCACACGCCTTTAATCCCAGAACTCAGGAGGCAGAAGCAGGCAGATCTCTGTGAGTTCGAGGCCCGCCTTGTCTACAAAGTGAGTGCAGGACAGCCAGGGCTATACAGAGAAACGCTATCTCGAAAAACAAAACAAACGAACAAACAAAAAAACCTAAAATGCCACATCCATTTTCTCTCACTCTTTTTATGGGGAAGGGAATGAGCCCTGACTGGCCTGGAACTCAGTAGAACTTGGTGTGTATAACTTTGAAGAAGACTTGGAAATCAGGATAGTCCCCCCCACCTTTTCCTATGGAATGCTAAGAACAAAATCATTTCAAAAAAATCTGCATTTGCAGACAGTCTGACAATTTCAGAAAGGAACAAAGCATGCCATGGTGGTTGACACCTGTAATCCTAGCACTAACAGGAAGGTTGCTGAGAGTTTGAGGCCAGCTGAGCTACATCAAGAATTTTAGGCTAGTCTGGAGGACACAGCAAGACTGTCTCAAAACAATGAAACTAAAATAAGTAAATTAATTAAAATGATAGCAAATGAATAGTTATTTCTGGTGTATATGTGGAATTAAAAATGGGAACTAATCTAGAGTCATTTTGCCATTTTGTGGTTTTTTGTTGTTGTTGTTTCTCTGTGTGTATTTGGGCTGTCTTGGACTCACTTTGTAGAACAGGCTGGCCTCAAACTCACAGAGATTGACCTATGTCTGCCTCCCAAGTGCTAGGATTAAAGGCATCCACCATCACACCTGGCTGGTTTTTTGTTTTGTTTTGTTTTTTTTAATATTTGGAGACAGGATCTCAGTAAGTAACCTAAGCTGCCTTTGACCTTGCTATTAGTCTGGGTTGTCCTGAGACTTGTAATCAATCCTGCTTCAGCATCATGAGTGCTGGGATTGTAAAGTGTGGCCCACTATGCCCAGCACTGGACTCATTTCTGTTGGGTACTGAGTTAGATGCGTGCATTTCTGTGCTTGGGAGTCCACTCTAGGCCCCAAGAGAGGCCTCCATATGAGGCTTGGATGCTTGTGAATATAATTCTATAGCCTCCCAAACTCTGGGCTAGAAGGAGAACTCCATACAGTACAGTTGAAGCCAGGCTTTGGTGATACAAGTTTGTAATGACAATACTTGCAGGTGGGGTGTGTAGTGGAAACAGCCAGCCTCTGCTACATAGCAAGTTCCAGAAGAGCCTGAGCTACCAAAGACCCTGTCTCAAACAATAGCAAAAAGATACAAGTCTTGCACAGGACTCCAGGATTGGAAATTAAGTAAAAACAAAGGACATGCTAACTGACGATACCATGGAAAGTAAGCCTAGATTAGGGGTTGTATGTTAGTTACCACTAATTTCCCTTACAAATCACGTGGGTTTTTTAATCGGCAAAATGACAGATGTGTAGCTTTCCATCAGCTCAAACAAATCCACTTGGCTCAAATACCCTTTCTTTTTTTTTCCCCAGCATCTGGGTGGTCCAGTGTGCTGATACAGGGGGATGAGGCAACTCCAGACACCATAGGAACCAGCGCAGACATGGCCATTGAGGTAAGAACTTTCCCAGGTGGCTTCTCCGCGGTCTTCTATAGGTCAGAGTGAGGCAGCGACAGGCTCCCTCTGCCCTGCTGGCCTTCTCTCTGAAACAGACACAGGGTTTCCTGAAATCTGGGAGCAGATTAGGAGAGATTTTAAAATTTGTATTACATTTTTATTCATTTTGTGTGAATGTGAGAGTGCATGAATGGGCCTGTAATGTACCAGAACACAAGTGTGGAGGTCAGAGGGCGACTGGTAGGGGTCAATTCTTTCCTTTCACTGTGTGTCCTGAGGATTGAATTAAAATGTCAAGTTTGACTCCAAGCATCTTCGTCTGCTAAACCATCTCACTGTCCCTGAGAAAGTCTGTGAAAGCCAAAATCTAGGCCTTGATTTCCAGTAGGCCTGCTGTAGGGTGTTCATGAACATTTGAGAATAGGCTGTGTCCAAGCAACAACCTCCATTGGTCAGAGCAGCAGACATGAATGTTCTGAGCTTTGAGAAGTCCAGCCCACTCTGCATTGTGGAGAAAGGTCACGGAGGCATAGGGAAGCTTTGGTTCAGACTCAAGATTTCCAGTGATGTCAGCAGGAAAGCAGCGCATGGCCCTTCAGGCGGGAATAGTGACGAATGGAGGTTTGCAAAATGAGTCATCTGGAAGCTAATGAAATCAGCACCGTCCAAATGAAATGCATGAAACATATAATCATTGCATTGATTGAGGGCACTTTAATGAACATTATCAGAGGCTCAACCACGCTGGGTTGGATATGAAGGAAGCGGCCTCCTCTCTTTGACTTTTGAGTTAGCAAAAGCTGGACTTGGGAGGAATTCTTATCTTTTCTTGAATGATTTGAATTTTTAGTATGTGCCATTTCTGAATGTTTTCTTCTGGAAACATAAAACCAAAGCTATCCTCTTTTTATTTTGTGTTGTTTTGAGACAGGGGAAAGTGGTAGGAAGGACAAGGGAAGAAGTGGAAGGACGGAAGTGGAGAGGATGTGATCAACACACATAACATCCATTGAATGAAGAGGTTATTTCTATTTAATTATGTACTTACTGGTTTGTCATACTAGGGGTTGAACCCCAGGCCTTGTTTTTGACAGGCAAACACTCTATCTGCTCCCAACTTTTATATTTAAAACATCTTCTAAGTACATCAATGTGGCTGGAGCATCATATGGACCTGTTTGATCATTAAAAGTTGTTCATTCTAGCCAGTTGGCAGTGGCACACTCCTTCAATCCTAGCATGCAGGAGGCAAAGGTAGGTGGATCTCTGTGAGTTCAAGGTTAGCCTGGTCTACAATGTGAGTCCAGGACAGCTAGAGATACACAAAGAAACCCTATCTCAAAAAAAAAAAAAAACCATAAACTGTGGTCCTTCCTATAGTCCCAGCAGTTGGGAAACTAAGGCAAGAGGCTGATGAGTTCAAGGCCACTCTGGCTATGCTGTAGGGTAAGAACTTATTTCAAAACACAAAACCAACCAACCAAACAAAAACAGCCCAACTGTGGGACAGAATGGGTACAGAGGCCAGGAAACTAGACAGGGACCCATGGAGGGGCTGGGAAAGGCTTTAGGGGAGGGGCAGGTAGTTAAATACATGTGACATGAAAGTGGAAGGAGGAACACTGGGGTGCAGGGGTGTATACACTGGGATGCAGGGGTGTATACACTGGGGTGCAGGGGTGTTTACACTGGGGTGCAGGGGTGTATACACTGGGGTACAGGGTGTATACACTGGGGTGCAGGGGTGTATACACTGGGGTCAGGGGTGTTTACACTGGGGTACAGGGGAATATACACTGGGGTGCAGGGGTGTTTACACTGGGGTGCAGGGTTGTTTACACTGGGGTGCAGGGGCGTTTACACTGGGGTGAGGGTGGAGGAAATGAGAGGAGGGGAGGGGAGATGAACCAAAACTGGGTAAGTATAAAGATTCCTTAAACCTGCTACTTTGTTGGCTAATAAAATAAAATAAAACCATTGCTCCCCCCCCCCCCCCCTAAGAAATATCTGCCCTAACCCCTGGTGCCTGTGAATGTGATCTTTTTGTTGTTGTTTTGGTTTGGTTTTTGGTTTTTGGTTTTTGAGATAGGGTTTCTCTGTATAGCGCTGGCTATCCTGGACCTCACTCTGTAGACCAGGCTGGCCTCGAACTCATAGAGACGGGCCTGCCTCTGCTTCCTGAGTGCTGGGATTAAAGGAATGCACCACCACATCTGTGACAGCTGTGAACTACCATGTAGGTTCTGGGATTTGAACCCAGGTCCTTTGGAAGAACAGCCAGTGTTCTTAACCGCTGAGGCCTCTCTAGCCCTCAAATGTGATCTTAATTTGGAGAAAGCATATTTTTAGATATAATTAAGAATCTTGAAATGAGATCACACCACATTCAGCAGATGGTGCTAAACCCAATGACATGCATCTTTCTAAGAGATAAAAGAGAGAAACAGTTTAATCCCAGCACTGAAAAGGCAGAGGTAGGCAGATCTCTATGGGTTCGAAGCCAGCCTGGTCTACAAAGGGAGTTCCGGGACATCCAGGGCTCTGTTACACAGAGAAACTCTATCTCGAAAAACGAGAGAGAGAGAGAGAGAGAGAGAGAGAGAGAGAGAGAGAGAATGTGAGGAGAAGGCCATAAGGCAAGAGGCTGAAATAGATAGGAGCTATGCAGCCCCAAGCTAAACCAAATGGCGACGTTAAGGGCTGCTCAGTGGTAGCACAAGTATAAGGCTTCAGTCCAACCTCTAGCATGCCAAAAAGACTAAACCCAAACTAATGATCTGGTAAAAGCTAGAAGAAAAAGGTAAAAGCTGTCCTGGACTCGATTTGTAGACCGGGCTGGCCTCGAACTCACAGAGATCTGCCTGCTTCTGCCTCCTCAGCGCTGGGATTAAAGGTGTGCACCACCACGCCTGGCTAATTCCTGTGGTTTTAAAGTACTCAGTCTATGACAATTTGTTATAGCCACCATAGGAGACTAATACTAAGGATTAAACTAAGACTAATACTAAGACTAAACTTAAATTGTTTCCAGAAATGGTGCTGATGTTAGGTGGATCTCTGTGAGTTCAAGACCAGTCTAGTCTACACAGTGAATTTCAGCCAGCCAGAGCTACACAGTGAGATCTTGTGTTTCACCAAGAACAGTACTCTCGCTTGCTGACTAGCAATGACGAAGAGGCGGAAAATCAATGTTGTGTATATTCATCATGGTATCTTGCTTTACCGTGTTCACCCTCTATGAGTAGCTTTCACCTGTTCTTGTTTTGGGAGAAATGTGGACCTTCTTCAGTCCCTCCCATCACCATTCATCACAAGAAAAGGGCGGACATACTTCAGGAAATCTTTGAGTGGTCTTATTCTGTGTTGAAGCTTATTCAGACAGTGAGTGAATGAATGAATGAGTGAATTGTTGTTTGCTAAAACTTGCCTGCCTGTGGGAATCCCCTTTGTAGCAGAAACAGAAACTTAACAGGCTGCTGCTTTTAAAATTCAGACTTCAGAAGGTCTGAATTTCAAAATGAGTGCTTGTCTTGTGAAGTACTGGGGATTGAACCCAAGAGCTTCACACATGCTAGACCAGTGGTTTACCACTGAGGTATAATCCTAGCTCTTTGAGAGAGACAGACAGACACAGAGAGAGACAGAGAGACAGAGAGAGAGAGAAAGAAAGAAGGGTTGTTCTCATCAAGTTATTCAGGTTAGGCTTAAACTTGCTATTTTGCTGTGCCAACCTTCCAAAAAGGTCTATGCCACCATGCTTAATTGATCTGAGACAGAGTATGGGGACTTGCCTGTCCCACCTTTCCTTGATTGTCTCTTCTTTTTTTCTGTTTGTAATCCTGGGCGTTGAACCCAAGGCTCCAAACATGCTAAAATTAATGACTTGTATAATAATGAATGAGCATTCAACCAGTAATTCACCACTGAGTTCTATCCTTTTAAAACAGGGTCTCACTATTTCCAGCTCTGCAGTCCAACCAGGCCTGGAACTTGCCATCCTCTGGCCCCTGCCTCTTAAGTAATTGCAATTACAGGTCTACAATACCAGATTTGGTTGGTAAGCTCAGGCCTCTTTACTTTGACTAGTCTACTTCCAGTTGCATCTTCTACTACATGTCCACAACCGTCCCTGCCTGCTGCATCTAATTTTTAGCCAGAGTTCCCTTTCAGTAAGGCCAATCAGTGAGTCCCCTCTGTCTGAGGCCCTTCTCACTCCTCTTAGAACAGATCAACCTCAAGGGCAGGTGCCTAGGTTTTTAAAGCCCTGTGGCTCTGCTTTCTTTGGCATCATGTGTACTAAAATTGAAATGAGGCAAATATTAGCATGTCCCCTGCTGAAGGATGACACACAAACTTGTGAAATATTCCTGTTTAAAAAAGAATTTGACTTTTACTCAGTTTCCTGACTAGCTCCTCCTCTCCTTCCCACTTTCCTATCCTGGTTAATTCTTCAAATCTATCGTTTAGATGGTCCCTCCTCCAGTGCTATTTTCTGTCCAATATTCTTGCTAGATGTTCTCATAAGACTTGTACATCTCCTTCACAACTAGATGCATTATCTTTTTTTTTTCTTTTTTTAAGAGGAAGGAGTAGAGACCTTGCCTAGCCTGTGTGGGTTCCAGATTCAGTCCCTCTGTGGTGGTACATGTCTATAATCCCAACAATTCAGAGACTGAAGCAGGAGGATTACTAGCAATTTAAGACCAGCTTGACTACATGGCAGTTAGAGGCAAGTCTAAGCTGTTTAAATGGTCCCAAAAATACAAGAAAATGAAAAGTAAATCTCATCAGATATGGTAGTACATGCCTTTAATTCCAGGGCTCACACTCAGGAGGGAGAAGCAGGTAGAATTATGTGCCAGACAGATCTCTGTGAGTTCCAGGCCAGGGTACTTCTACATATTGTGTTCTAGGCTATCCAGGGCTACACAGTGAGATTCTCTTCTAGCATACAGTTCCTTTGTTTTCATTTTTCACCTTTTAGAGACTCTCAAACTTCCGTTCCTTTTTGAAAACCTAGTTTTCTCCTTTCCTTTGTTCCTTCTTTCTTTCCTTAAGATAAAGTCGTGGGTGGGGAGTGGTGGCACATGCCTTTAATTCCAGCATTTGGATGGCGGAGGCAGGCAGATCTCTGTGAGTTCAAGGTCAACCTGGTCTACGGAGTGAGTTCCAAGACAGCCAGGGCCACACAGAGAAATCCTGCCTCAAAAAAACCTAAAAAAAAAAAAAAAAAAAAAAGGTTTTGGCCAGGCAGTGGTAGTGACTACCTTTAATCCCAGCATTTGGGAGGCAGAGGCACATGGCTTTCTGAGTTCAAGACCAGCCTGTTCTACAGAGTGAGTTCCAGGATAGCCAGGGCTTCATAGAGAAACCCTGTTTCAAAAAAACCACACTGTTAAGACCCTAACAGTTCCTATTCCCAGAAATGGATTCAGTAGTTACTAGAGAAACAGCGGAATAATCAGAGATGGTTTAGCCATGTGCCTTGAGAAAGATAAGATTGTTTAGAGTTACTTAGCTACTAATTGCCAGTTTGAAAACTCTTCCTGTTTTATGATCAGCTCATGACTGCCCCTCTGTTTTATGATCAACTTATGGTCACCCCTCTGTCTTATGATTAACTTGTGACTGTTGACTAACTAGGCCAAAGGCACCCTCACTTTATCCAAAAAGGTTGCGCTCACTTTTCTGTTTGAATGCTCCAATCATGTTGAAGATTACCTAACCCACTCTGAAATTCCCCTGAAGGCCTTTAAAAAGAGCCTGTCTGATCATCTTGGGGTCGCCAATTTGCCTAGTTGGTGACCTCCCACATTCTGGATATCCACAGAAAATAAATGTTCATTGCTTTTGCATGCTGAGTTTGGGTGTCTTCCTCAGTATGTTCCGGACCCTAACAATATATATCTTTTGAGGCGTATAGTTCTTGTACCATAAAGATTGTCTATGTGTTTGATTTAATAATTTTTAGCAAATGCATCATTAGAAGCACAAGGCAAATATTCTACCACTGAACTACACATCCACACTCACCGGCTTTAAAATATCCTCCTCACCCCAGTGGGACCCTACATGCCCACATCCCTGTCACTACCCCCACCCTCATCTGCAGGCTGTGAAGTCTTATAACATGTGATCTTTTGTGCCTACTTAGCGTGATTTGGTGGGGTGATCTATGCATGAGGGAGTCTCTGGAAACATCATTTTCATTCCTATTAATGCTGAATAATATCTGGCTTATGAATGTGCCAGTATGTCACTGTTTGGGGGGGTTGTTTTGGAGCCCTGGGGCAAGATGCCACAGCCTGGCACATGGTAGGCAAGTACTCTGCAGTGAGCTACATCCCCAGCCCTGTTGAGTTTTGGCTTTGTGCTTTCACAAGTGGATGGACTCAGGAGCTGTTCTTGCTTGCTGTCATTAATGCTACTGCAAACACAAATTTCCAGAGGTAGCTGAAGAGAGAAAGCAGCACTTAACCGTTTAGGGAACTAAATGCACAGCTGCTCTTTCAGAGTTTCATCCTGTTCGAATGAGCAGAATTTAGTCTAGTCATGCAGGCTGATTGTGGAAAAATGTTTAAAAAAACACACACACACAGAAAAAGAAGAATGCAAGAGGGTGAGAGGAGGACTCAAAAGTTTGCCTCTGTCAGAAACAGCTATAGAAAAGAGAGTTTCCGTTTTCCTGAGATATCACTACATTGTTTACAGGCACTAATTGGACTCTCACTTTCTTAGATTTTTGGTTGTGAGCCTAGCCTTTAACAGCTGAGCCATCTCTCCAGACCTGAGTTCTCACTTTCTGAAGCCACATGGACAATAGATCAGTTTGCAACAAGCTAACTCTGGAACGTCTATGGGGCAGAGTCACCAAACTGCCAGGAATTTCCATCTGAAGACAGTCAGACCATACATATATGAGTGCTCTGTGATGCTATGTAGTTTGAAGATGCTAGAACTCTTCCAAGGAAGAGGTTAGCTATTCTTGGAAACAATTCAGTCTTAAAAGATGGGAGTAGCAATTTGATTTCCTATGTGGAAAACAGGAAGTAAATCTGGGCAGTGGACAAACTTGAAGGTCTTGGATTGTTTTGATTGAAATGTGGCAGTTTCATGGGGTTATTCTCATTTTGGAATAATTTAGGCCGGCACATGCGTGTGTGTGCATGTGCACGCGCACGTGCATGCATGCGTGCCTATGTGTGTGTGTGCAGTTACATGTGTTCAGAATCCAGAAGACATTTGGCATTGTTCCCTCAGATACTGTCTACCTTTGGTTCTGACGCAAGGTTGTTCATTGGCCCTGGAGCTCACCACATAGGCTAGGCTAGCTGCCCTGTGAGCCCCCAGGGACTCTTCTATCTTCACCTCCCCAGCATTGGAATTACAAAGCACATGCCACCATGCCCAGCGTGTTAACTTGGCTTCTGTGGATCCAACTCCAATCTTCAAGCTGGCAAACATTTTACCAAGTAAGCTATTTCCCTGTCGCCCAGCTACTTATAATGAAAAGAAAATATCTTCCTTGCCCTCCTCAACTCTGGCATGTAATTGGTTGTTATGAGACTATTCTTGGGTCAGGTCAGAGGGTACAGCACTTCTCAGCCCTCCTCCTTGAGCCTGTCCTTTTAAAACACTCCCCAGGCAAGAAATTCAATCTGGCTGGGAAGAAAGCAGGAGGACAGTGCAGGTTTGGGAAGACCTTCTTCTAACCTGCTTCCAGCACTTCCTTTTTGGTTCGTTGTAACTTATATCCCACCCTCAGAGCTGTCACTTCTCTCCTAGAAACCTGATCATAAACTGCTCTATTTTCTATCAGTAATTATACGTTTCCAGTCCTGGATAGCAACACTTAGCTTCTTCAGTGCCAACATAGTGGATTCTACTATGCCCTCTTGTTCTATGCATACTAAAACTAAAAACTAAAAACTAGCCTGGTGTACACTTTTAATCCCATCACTCAGGAGGCAGACATGGGCAGACAGAAGTGGGTTGAGGCCAGGCTGGGCTGCATAATGAGAAGCAATCTTAAAAAAAAGAGAGAAAAGAAAAGAAGCCGGGCATGGTGGTGCATGAGTTTAATCCCAGCACTCAGGAGGCAGAGGCAGGTAGATCTCTGTGAGTTCAAGGCCAACCTGGTCTACATAGAGTTCTAGGACAGCCAGGGATATACAGAGAAACTTTGTCTCGAAAAACCAAAAAATAAAAATAAATAAAAGTTAAGTGTTTCTGAGGAGCACAAACATCAGAATTTCTCTCAGCAAAGGCCTTGTATTCTCATTCTATCTGCAACATTTCTCCCTTGCTTAAGCCACAAACAAGATGAACACTGTAGCCAAGTTAGAGCTAAGCTGTGGGGACAGTGTTTGAGAAGGGCACATTTCTAAGTTAAGGAAGATCCTGGACAGGCACATGCAAAAAGGATGCTTCTCTCCGTGTGAAACGTGTTGTTTCGAGAGAGACAACTATCCCTGGGAAGGGCAGATGTTCTCCATTACAAAGTAGGGAAAGCATTTGACTCTTTGTGCAGTGAATAGAGGTCACAGGTTACAGCTTTCTTTGGCTCTGGGTATAAAAAGGCATTCTGGAGAACCTTTTGTTGCCAGTAGTGGAGAGTCATTCGCCCTTTGTTCTCAATGATGACAACATTGAGAGGCATTGTTTTGTGTTGGGGGCCCAGGACAAAAAGACACATCTGGGACCAGAAGTTCTGTCTACATTGTGCACACATGTAGAGGTTGCTCTAAATTTGTTCCCTGGCTAAAGGAAAGTTTCACTGTGCACTCCGCTTTTTAGGTCTCTGAGTCTATTTAAGGTAGTGGATCTCAGAGGGGGTTGGCTGTGTTAGGGAGGAGGCAACCCAGGCTTATGTGGGACATTTTTCACAGTACTTTCTCTTTGAGAATAACTGTCTTAAATTTTCTTCAAAATACATATTTTCAATGGGACATAGTGGTACATATCCTTAATCCTGACACTTGGAAGACAGAGCCAGGAGGAGCTCTGTGAGTTCAAGGGCAGCCTGATGTATATATCAAGTTTCAGGTCAGCCAGGGATGCACATTAAGACACTGCCTCAAACAAAACAAAAACTCAAGTCAAAACATATTTTTAGCTGGGTGTGATTGCTCCCATCTGAAATCTCAGCACTTGGGAGGCTGAGACAAGAGAAATTCTGTGAGTTCAAATCTATTGTACGTTATATGAAAGACTCTTTCTCGAAACGTTCATATAACACACACATTTTCAGCTGTGTATGATGGTGCACGCCTGTAATCCCAGCATCTTGCAATTTCCAAGTTTGAATGGGAGGCCAGGCTAGACCACACAAGAATATCTCATCTCAAGAAGTCAGCCCCATTCTATGTCTGAAAGGCTCAGAGAACTTCACAGAAGAGGGAAGGGGCAGAAAGAATATAAGAGCCAGCGTATGAGACTAGCACAGGAAATACTGTGTTCTTGACATTATATGGTTGTCAAACTCATGAACTCACTGCAATTGTGGTTATCCACACAAGACCTGCACAAAACCAAAATCAAACTAGTCCCAAGTCCAGCCTCGGGGCTGGGGTGATGGTTCCGAGAGCAGCTAAGAGCACAGGCTGAGCAGCTAAGACCCAAGACAGATTCCCAAGACCCACAGGGCCACCCACAACCTTCTGTAACTCTAGTTCCATGGCATTTGACACCCTCTTCTGGTCTCTCTGTGCACTGCATGCCTGTGGTGCACACACATACATGCAAAATGAAAATAAAGGTTGAAAAAAAAAAAAAAGCTGTCCTAAAGTCCTAGCACTGGGAGGCAGAGGCAGGTGGATTTCTGTGAGTTTGAGGTCAGTTTGGTCTACAGAGTGACTTTACAAGCTGAGTGTTGCAGTTGATGGCTGCTGGAGAAGGAATGTGGCCTCCAGTAGGCTGCCGAGGCTCCAGGGGATGACCTCACATCCCTGTGACATAGGTAGCACTAATTTGACTCAGGAGACTTTTAAAAAGAAGTCATGAAGTTGGGAGGACAGGGTGTTGAGGGAAGCTAAAGGGGAAAGAAGTGAGGGATAGATACGATGAAGATACATTTATGAAATTTTCAAAGAATACATTTTAAAATATTACATTTAAAATCATACCAAAAAAGGGAAAAACAAACAAAACAAACAAGCAAACAAAACAGCCAGGAATGAAAATGTCTGTGATCCTAACACTTGGGACTCAGAGACAGGAGGATAAAGAGCTCAAGGCTAAGGTGCTGGACAGATGCTCAGTGGCTAAAAGCACAGGCTGCTCTTCAGAAGACCTGGGTCTGGTTCCTAGTGCCCACATGGCAGCTCACAACTACCTATAATTCCAGTTCCAAGGGATTCAATGGCCTCTGTGGGCACTGCATGCATGTGGTGCACACATATGCAAACATTCATTCACATAAAAAATAAATAAATAAATCTGCCAAGTGTGGTGGCACACACCTTTAATCCCAGCAGTCTGGGAGGCAGAGGCAGTGGATCTCTGTGAGTTCGAAGCCAGCCTGATCTACAAAGCGAGTCTGGGACAGCCAGGGCTATTACACAGAGAAACCCTATCTTGAAAAACAAAACAAAACAAACAGTACTTCTGAAATATATAAGAAATGTTGCTCTTAGGTTAACAGACGGTTTTATAATCTGAAAGGAGATTAAAAAGGACAAAATCAATTGGCAAAAGTATATTAGTTGTCTCGGAGCTTCTTCCTCTGCAAAGCAGGGGTGAGGAGACAGAACAATAGCCGTGATGGGTTAACTGCAGAGCAACTTCAGGTTGCTCTGTAAGGAACAAAGTGTAAAAGGGCACAGGCATTGAAGTAGAAGCCCTTTGCAATGCTCAGCTTAAAAACTTGGTTGTCTCTCATTGTCCAGAGTTCTTAAAGGCTTGGATAGCAGCTTACTTTCTGTTGGATGACAAGTGACTTCCAAGTGGTTGATTCCATTTTGACTTTAGTCTTCTTCGTTAGGGTCTTGAGTGCTGTGATGAAACACCATGACCAAAAGGAAAATGGGGAGGAAAGGGTTTGTTTGACTTACATCTTCACATCGTAATTATTCAGTGAAGGAAGTCAGGACAGGAACTCAAACAGGGCAGGAGCCTGGAGGCAGAAGCGGATGCAGAGGCCATGGAGGGGTGCTGCTTCCTGGCTTGCCCAGCCTGCCTTCTTGTAGAACCCAGGTCTACCAGTCCAGGGATGGCATCGCCCACAGTGAGCAGGGTCCTCTCATCAATCACTAATTAAGAAAACGTCATACAGCCAGATCTTATGGAGGCATTTTCTCGAGCTTGCATCAAGTTGGTGTAAAACTAGCCAGAACATTTGATCTGTTGAGGTCCAGTAAGAAAGCTTACTCCCAAACCATGGACCTGGGTAATTATTATTTAAGACATATATTTTATGAAACTTTTTAGCACACAGCGGTGTAGTTTCAGTGTGCACAACATACTAGTAACTATTAAGTGTGACAGCCCATATCTGTAATGCCTGCTCTGAAATTTGAAGTCACGCTGAGACCCTGATGGCCTATCAGCAAATATCTCTCTATATACACCTTTCCCCTTAGGTATTAAGGCTTCTAAACTGAATCCAGTTTCTGTACAAAGTAAAATCATAGGAAACTCTGCCCAGGGCCCGTTAGCTGCCCCTATAACCCTCTGAGACAGTCTCATGTAGCCCAGGCTGGCCTTGAGCTTGTCATGTAGCTGAATATGCCCTAGAATACCTGATCTTTCTGCTTCTACTTCCCAACTACTAGAATTACAAGTGTGTGTCACTGTGTAAGCTGTGGTGTGTGTGTGTGTGTGTGTGTGTGTGTGTGTGTGTGTGTTGTTATTTGTTTTAGGAGGTGACAGGGATTGAACCTAGGATTTGTGCTGGCTAGGCAAGTGCTTTCCCACTAAGAACACTTCCAGCCTTTTTTTTTTTTTTTTTTTTTTTTTTATTTCGAGACAGGGTCACTCTGTCTCCCAGTCTGGCCTTCAATTCACTTTGAGAGCCTGAGCCAGGCTTGAATGTTTTTAATCCTGTTGCTTCAACCTCCTAAGTAGCAAGAATTAAGGGCCAAGCCATCGTTTCAGTTGTTAAGCTGTTGACAGAATGTTCTTTTTTATTACCATTGACGGATTGATTGAATGTGTGTGGGTAGGTATAGGTGGATGAGCACATGCCTGCATGTATGGAGGTCAGAGAGCAACTTTCCAGTCAATTCTCTCCTGCTATGCAGGTTCCAGGGATCAAAATCAGTTCATCAGTCTTGATGGCAGGCACCTTTACCCACCAAGCCATCATGCCAACCCCTGGTGAAAAATTCCTGTTCTTTTACACACTTGGTTACTTGCTAAAATGCCCTATTTATCAAAAGCCAGCGTTGATGAAGCATACTGGGCATTTCTAGCACTCAGGAGGCAAAGCAAGAGATTGTTCTGTGAGTTCAAAGCCAACCTCAGTTATATAACAAGACACTAAATTAAAAAAAAACAAGCCGGGCGGAGTGGCGTACACCTTTAGTCCCAGCACTTGGAAGGCAAAGACAGGCAGATCTCTGAGTTCAAGGCTAGACTGGTCTACAGAGTGAGTCCAGGATGGACACCCAGGGATACACAGAGAAACCCTGTCTCAAAAAAACAAAAATAAATAAACAAATAAACAAAAAACTTTTCCGTGAGTGATTACCTCCTTAAAAAAATATCACACACTTTAGCCGGGCAGTGGTGGCGCACGCCTTTAATCCCAGCACTTGGGAGGCAGAGGCAGGCGGATCTTTGCGAGTTCGAGGCCAGCCTGGTCTACAAAGTGAGTCCAGGACAGCCAGGGCTACACAGAGAAACCCTGTCTCGAAAAAAAAAAAAAAAAACCAAAAAAAAAAAAATATCACACTGGAGGGAACATTTCTGGTCAAAGTTCTGAAGCATTCACAGATATTTCCTTAATACATACATGTATTAAGGAAAATCTCTGCCCTCATTTTGAGCATTCCTGCAGTGGGAGTGTCTGATGTCAGGCGGCTCCAGAGGCAGTCTCTTTGTGTTATCTGCGTCTTCTGTGTCAGCCTGGGGGAGTTACGTGTGTTATCTTAACAATGATTTGCTCCAGCTGGTTTGGAAACAAGGTTCCTGTGTAAGAGCCAGAGCCTGTGGCTTCCAGCAGAAAGTCAAGCAAGATCAGAGTCAAGCAAGCCAAACACAGAACAGGCTACACTCACAACCCACAGACAGCAACCACGGAAACCACTGTCCTGGAGCGCTGTGGGAAGGTGGGCGAGCTGGATCCCACCTAGGCAGGGAACTGGGGTGTCTGCCCAGCTCCCGTGTGCCTCAGCTAGCACTGGAGATGATCAGACATGATTCTGAAAGCCCGAGTAGAATTCATAGGCCCAGTTACCTTGAACCCCATGTTTCTGAAATAGTTAGGGAGCACAAAGGCCTCACCCTCCAGTCAGGAACAGCTGCTGGATTGGCAGGAGAGTCCATCTTGCTTCATAAACACTGAAGGTTGCTTAAGTGTGCTACTGCTCCACCTTGCCTTCACCATCACCTCTAACTACTCTTCAGTGCTGTCCCCATGCTAAGATCTGTTGTAGTAAAAACCAACTGTTAAACGTGCATTGTATGGGGCCAAGCATGTAGCTCTGTGTACATAGGCAAAGTGGAACACTGCCTAGGACACAAGGACCAACCAGGAACAAAACAACAAAACTTGCAATGAAAATCGGGATATTCATGCAAATTATTTGTGCTTTGTTTTGTATCTGTTATAGCCCAAGCTAGCCCCAAGTAGCTGGGGCAGGACTTCAACTCCTGTTCTTACTGTTTCCACGTCCCAAGTCCTGGGATCACATATGTATACCACCATATCCAGTTGTAGTAAATGTAGGTAGAGATTAGAGAGCTGGCCCAGCAGCTAAAAGCATTTGTGGATCTTGGCAAAGGACCCGAGTTATCTTCCTAGCAACCATATGGTGGCTTACAAACAATTCCATGGGATACAACACCCTCTTCTGACCTCTGTGAGTACCAGGCACATACATACACACAGGTAAAACATCCATAAATAAAAAGCTTTTTAAAAATTAAAATAGGACTGGAAAGTCGGGCATGGTGGCACATGCCTTTAATCTCAGCACCCAGGAGGCAGAGGCAGGCAGATCTCTGTGAGTTCAAGGCCAACCTGCTTTACAAAGTGAGTCCAGGACAGTCAGGGCTCTCTTAGACAGAGAAACTCTGTCTTGAAAAACAAAAAAAGTGGGGGGGGGGGGGGGCGGGGGGGAAAGGGTTAAGAGGGCTGTCTGAAGGGGGGGGGAGATGGCTCAGTGGGTAAGAGCACTGGCTGTTCTTCAAGAGGTCTTGAGTTCAATTCCCAGCAACCACATGGTGGCTCACAACCATCTATACTGGTATCTGATGCCCTCTTCTGTCATGCAGGCATATATTCAGATAGAACACTCATAAAAACAAAAAAATTTTTTAAAAAAGCCAGGCGGTGGTGGCGCACGCCTTTAATCCCAGCACTTGGGAGGCAGAGGCAGGTGGATCTCTGTGAGTTCGAGGCCAGCCTGGTCTACAAAGCGAGTCCAGGACAGCCAGAGCTGTTACACAGAGAAACCCTGTCTCGAAAAACCAAAAAAAAAAAAAAAAAGAGTGCTGTCTGTTCTTCCAAAGGACCTGGATTCAAATCCCAGCACCCACATGGCAGTTCATTGCTGTCTGTAAATGCCAGTCGTGGTGGTACATGCCTTTAACCCCAGCATTCAGGAGGCAGAGTCAGGTGGATCTCTGTGAGTTCATGGCCAGCCTGGTCTACAGAGTGAGTTCAAGGATAGCCAGGGCTACCAGAGAAACTCTGTCTTGAAAAAAAAAGAGAGTTAAAAATTGAAAATAGGGGCTGAAGATAAGGCTCAGTGGTTTAAGACCACTAGCTGTTCTTTGGGAGGACCCAGGTTCAATTCCCATTGCCCAAATGGCAGTTATAACTCTAGTTCTAGGCAATCCAAAACCCTTCCAAAACAGGCAAAACACCAATGCACATAAAATGAAAATAAGTACATATTTTTAAATATATATATATAAATAGGAATGGGCATGGTGGCACATGTCTTTAATTCTAGCATTCTAGAGATACAGGCAAGTGGATCTCTATAAATTCAAGGTAAAATTGGTCTTAAAAAAATGACTTCTTCCTGTCCCTAGAGGCATTGCAGATGTGGCTGCTATGTCACATGTGCATCAATAGGTGGCAGAGAAGAGATAGGTTATATCTACATTCAGTGTTCTGACCTTTGAACATCTGCATGAATAGTAGCCTAACATTCCTGCAAAAAAAGCAAGTTGGATACCAACATTGGTGCCTTGGGGTAGCCTGTGATGACTACCAGATCAGTACCAGGCAAGCACCAGATGGGCTCCCAGGGCAGAAAACAAGCCAGAAACTAGAAGAATTCTGCCTGACTCTGGATGTGAGGATTGTGGAGACCCAGACCTGGGGTGAGATCTGGCCCAGATGGGGTCACAAGAGCAGGAGAGCTGTCCCTGCCCCTCACATGCTGCAGCACTCTGGAGAGCAGGCCCTGCCCCTTTACACAGTAGAACTGGCCCTGCAAGTGAGGATTGCAGGTCCAGAATCAAGGCTTTGATTTGGCTGACTCCAAAATCTACCCCATGGATAAACTGCTGGAGTGCAAGAAGAGGTCAGTTCCACAACCCAGGACTGCAGGATCTCCATGACACAGGACAGTTACAGCATATCTAAGAGGAGTTCCAGTGAGATTCCAGTATTGACAAAGTAGCAAAAACCAGAGGCCTTGTACCAGACCAAGAAGTCATTTTAATGAGCATTTGCAAGCAAAATATGTAGACAAAAGAGAATATTGTGGGACACACTGAGACACACTGCAGCTTCCACAGTGAGATTTTATTTTTTATGCTGGGACAGATTGCAAGGGTGGAGGATGTGTCTGAGGGGAGGTGGGAGATGAGAGGGAACAAGGCGCATGATATGAAATTCACATAATAAAATTTTTTCAATTAAAAATTATTTTGTAAATTAAAAAAAAATGAGTTCTATGCTAACCAGGGCTACACAGTGAGACCTTGTCTCAAAATACCAAAAAAGAAATAGAAAAAGCCAGGTGTAGTGGCACACACCTTTAATCCCAGCACTCGGGAGGCAGAGGCAGGAGGATCTCTGTGAGTTCAAGGCCAGCCTGGTCTACAGAGTGAGTCCAGGGCAGCCAGGGCTATTACACAAAGAAATCCTGTCTTGAAAAACCAAAAAAAAAAAAAAAAAAAAAACCCAAAAAAAAAAAAAAACAAAAGAAAGAAGAAAAAAAAGAAAAAGAAAAAGCATATACTCAGACAAGATGATCGGTTCACTGGCTAGAACATGCTACCCAGAACTAACACATACACAAACACACACACACACACACACACACACACACACACACACACACACGCGCGCGCGCGCACACACATGCACACGCACACACACATACACATACATCCATGTGCCATGAATACACATGTGCAGGTCTGACCTATGGGACTTAGTTCTCTTCTTCCACTGCGTGGTCCGATGAATTATCAGGGTCTGTGGTAATGCCTTTATCTATTGTACCATATGTTGTCAGCACTACAACACAAAACTACTGTGGTTTTAAAGTGATTTTATGTCAGCTGTGGTCCCAATCTGACAAGGCTTTAAAAAACAATTTTTCTTAGTAGTTTATGTGTGGGAGTGTTTTGTCTGCAAGCATGTCTGTGCACGTGTCTGCTGAGGCCAAAAAAAGGTGTCAGAGCCTCTGGACCTGAAGGTAGAGGTGTTTGTGGCTTGAGGAGGGGGCGGGGGGGAACTAAACTGAGGTCCTCTGCAAGAGGACCGGATGGTCTTCACAGAAAAACCAGTTACGTTAAAAAAAATTAACCTTTCAGCACTGGGGAGGCAGAGGCAGGCAGATATCTGTGAGTTCGAGGCCAGCCTGGTCTACAGAATGAGTCCAGGACAGCCAAGGATACACAGAGAAACCCAGTCCCGAAAAACAAAAAAACAAAACAAAAAAAAAAAATTAACCTTTGATGAGTAAGTCAGAAATTGCTACAAATACCACCTCTGCAATAATCAGGATTATTAAAATTTTATATGCCAATGTAGCCTCTTATTTCCCCTGATATGACTAAAAATCTTCACAGTTCTTTCTATAATTTAACGTTCTGCACTTAAAAGTTTGGAGGGGGGGAAAGCTTAGAAATTATTAAGAAAACTCCATAGTTGCTTATTTTATTTTCTTTTTCTGGGAATCAAACTCAAGCCTTTGTTCATACTAGTCAAGCACTAGGCCACTGAAGTGACTAGCCTGTTGTCATTACAAAACAAAGCTGAGTGTGGTGCCGCACGCCTTTAATCTCAGTATTTGGGAGGCAGAAGTAGGAAGATCTCTAGGAGTTCGTGGCCAGCCTGGTCTGTAGGAAGTTTCAGGACAGTGGGGAGTTCCAGGACCACCAAAACTATATAGTGAGATCCTGACTTAAAAACAAACAAAAAGAAATGTACAAATAAAAATACCAGACATGTTGGCACTTGTCTGTAATTCCAGCACTTGGGCGACTGAGGCAGACTTTCCAGGAGTTTGAAACTAGCCTGGGCTACAAAAGAACAAGCAAAGCACCAAACTCAAGACACCTGGGGGGCTACTGTGGATCAGAGGCCACAGTGTTTGCTCAGTGAAGCCCTGGCTTTGATTCCCAGCACCTAATCCCAAACCAGATACATGCTAACAGAATTCTCCATCTTACTTAACATTGGGAAAAGAGTTAAGGATCATTGGAATCAAAAGATAGATTCACATGAAATCCAGGTCACAGGTGAGAACTTATGGTGTCTCTTGTTGTAGGCACTGGCTTAACCCAGGGTGCAAACTGGATACATGCATTCCAAGTATATTAAACATCTAAGGCTGGCAGTACCATGCTTAAAGAGCACTTTGTTCCATGTTCTCTCCTGCTGCACATCACCTCTGGAGTGTTTACTAGAGTTTTCAAATGCTTCATTAATTAAACAAGATGAAATTCTGAGGCAGGACACAAAGAGCTTAGATCTTCTAGAACTTCGTTGGTAATTATCAAAGTAATACATGAGTGTGTTCTCATTAACAGCAAATGAGCCCACAGACCTCTGCAGCCAAGACACTCCACCAGCATCTCTAATGGATACCTGTACAGCTCCCCTCTCCCTTTTTCAGGCAGTCTTCATATAGCCCACTCTGGCTTTGAACTTAGGAGAGGATGTCCTTGAATTTCTGATTCTCTTAACTCCATCTTCTGAGAGCTGGGGTTTCAGGAGTGCACTACTACGTCCAGTTGATGTTTAGTTTTTTGAGACAAGGTAGTCTGTGGTCTAGATTGGCTTGCAACTTACTATGTAGCCAATTGTGGCTTCAAATTTGAGATCCTTCTGCCTCTGCTTCCTGAAGGCTATGGTTTTATATGTTTGGTTGGGTGGATGGATATGGATGGATGGATGGTTGGTTGGATAGATGGTTGGTTGGACAGATGATTGGTTGGTTGGTTGACTGACTTGGTTTGAGACAGGGTCTCCTGTAGCCCAGACTGGTTTGGAACTTGCTATGTAGCCAGAGATGACTTTGCATTCCTGATGATTGTATCTTTACCTCCTAAATTCTGGAATTACAGGCATGGGCTACCCCATGGCTAGTTTAGTTTATTGTTTCTGGCCTTACCATAGGCAAGGGCTCACACAGAGCTCAGTTTGACATGGAACTGCCCAGGTTGTCCTTGAACTTGCATGAATGTGCTTTCCCCAGTCCAAAAGGGCTGTGATTTCAAGCATGGGCCACCTCACCTACCTTTCATGGATGCATTTTTAAAAAGAGCCATTTTAAGAGGCTGAAACAAGTTTGTCACGGTGGCACATGCCTTTAACCCCAGCACTGACGAGGTAGAAGCAGGCAGATCTCTGTGAGTTCAAGGCCAGCCTGGTCTACAGAGTAAATTCTGTGACTGCAGGGGCTGCACAGAGAAACCCTGTCTCCAAAATCAAAACAAAACAAAACAGCTGAAGCAGCTGGGTAAATGAATTCAGGTCACCACTTCCTTATGTCAGAGAGTTTGGCAGGGGAGAGACCAAGTGTGAGGATTCAGGAAAAGGAAATAAACATGGAATAGGCAGGAAAGAAACTTCTCCGGGCACAGGAAGTGAGAGACCCTGGAGAGGAAGTAAAGGAAAGGCAAGCATGGCAAACTGTGCCAGGAGCCATGGTCCTGGAGCCAAGTGTTCTCTGAGGATGCTGTTGTGTCCATTTGCTTACTTCCTCCTTTCCCCACCTGGGGTGATTGTGCTCCCCAAACCAGGCTGTGGGGCAGAATCACCTGCAAACAAATACAGATTTCTGGATCCAGACCACTCAGGGAAAACAGTTCAAGACAAATACATACTCACACATAACACACTCACACATGCTCATACATGCGGATCCACACACACATGCAAACACACACATGCACACAGGAACCATTGCTTTATGACACCTTATTCATCCGGTCCCCACTTACTATTTTGTCTTAACTTTTTTGAAGAGTTGGTCATTTTTCTTTTTTTTTTTTTTTTGGTTTTTCGAGACAGGGTTGTCTGTCTGTCCTGGACTCAATTTGTAGACCAGGCTGGCCTCGAACTCGCAAAGATCCGCCTGCCTCTGCCTCCCAAGTGCTGGGATTAAAGGCGTGCGCCACCACTGCCCGGCCGTCATTTTTCTTTTTTAAGAAAGGGTTTTTGTTTGATTTTGTTTCTTTATGGCATGGTCTTACTCTGTGGCTCACAGAGTTTATTAACATAGCCCTGACTGAAATCAGATTAGTAACAACCCTCTAGTCTCAACGTCCAAATTCTGGGATTATAATCCTGAGATATCACACCCAGCTGTTTTCTTGTTTGTTTTGTTGAGACAGGGTTTCTCTGTGTAACAGCCCTGGCTGTCCTGGACTTCCTTTGTAGACCAGGCTGGCCTCGACCTCGAACACACAGAGAGCTGCCTGCCTCTGCCTCCCAAGTGCTGGGACTAAAGGCATGTGCCACTGTGCCTAGCTGTTTGTTTTGAGAGAAGGTATTGGTACATAGCCTGAGGCTGGCCTTGAATTGAGATTATCTTGTCAAGAGATTCCTAAACTAAGCTCTAGAATGTAAAAAAAAAAATAAGGGTAATTAAATTATTTACCCAGTATTTATATTATTTTTAATTGGTTTGTGACTGTTAATCTTTAAGCAGCCATTACAAATGAGTACACAGACACCATGTGGATTTTAACAAGCCTTGGCCTGAATTGTGCAATCCTAGCCCATCTAAGCTAGCTCTTAATTCTATTACCCAAATATGACCCCATATATACATACCTCCCCTTGGACTGCCATTCTCCATGCTATGCCGATGTTCCTGGCCATGTGGAATGAGGTTCTTTTTTCTAACCCATGGCGTGTGTCGTCTTCTTCCTCCTGCTCCTGACTGGAATCCCTTAATTAATTCTCTGTCTAAAGCCCAGGCTTCCTGCTCTAATCACAGGAAGTCCCACCTTTCTCTGTCTTTGCCCAATCTCAGGCCTCGGCATTTTATTTAATCAATCAGAGTCAATGTAAGTAACAGACGGCAAGCAGGACCAATTAATTAACATTTAGAATGCTTAATACTACCCCAACAATTCCCTCCTTTTGTCTAAAAAAAAAAAAAAAAAAAGCTAATTTTTTTAAACTCATATAGTAAAAACAATAAGAACAAATATGAAACAATCAAGAAAACCATGTATAGCCGGGCGGTGGTGGCGCACGCCTTTAATCCCAGCACTTGGGAGGCAGAGGCAGGCGGATCTTTGCGAGTTCGAGGCCAGCCTGGTCTACAAAGCGAGTCCAGGACAGCCAGAGCTGTTAAACAGAGAAACCCTGTCTCAAAAAACCAAAAAAAAAAAAAAAAAAGAAAACCATGTATAAAAGTTATGCACATAATGTTTAGCCTATTTGTACCAGGCAATCTTGAAGAAGGAAAAAAAATCATCTATCTTGGTGTGTCTAAAGTTCTGAACCTAAATAATTTCTATCATATCCTATATTTATAAAGCTAAAGATTTTATTTAGACTTGAAAATATCCTTTTAAATCCTAAACAACTCAAGTTCAATTGAAATTTTATAACTATTATGCCTTCAACCCCATCAGAGACATAAGAAGGGATAAAGTTATTATTTGAGTGAGTAGGAAGCATAGGAGAGAAAAAGAAATATGACAGTTTGTTGCCTAGACAGTCCCAAATATCTCTTGATATCGTTGGAGCATCATCTTCAGCCTTCTGACCAAGCACTTTTCACAGACTAAATTGTGTAGCAGGAAATAAGAAGGATTTTCCCGTTCTGCCTCTGCAGAATTAGGACATCGACTTACTTGCATTTAAGCTCTGGTCCATCTTTGGACTTCATATAGTCTGTTGAGAGAGCAGGGGCATTTTTGCCCAGTAGGAATATCTCCTGATGGGAGATTTCTTTTTCATGCTCATTGTCTTCTTCCAAATCAAATGGGAGCTGTCAGGAGCTGAATGTCTTAAGTTAAACAATTCTTAAAATAATAAAAACATCTTTAGATGCCATTTTCTGTATGCCTCCGAGGGTTTTGAAGACATCTATTATTTTATTTATTATTTTTTTTTTTTTTGGTTTTTCGAGACAGGGTTTCTCTGAATATCTCTGGCTGTCCTGGACTCGCTTTGTAGACCAGGCTGGCCTCGAACTCACAAAGATCCGCCTGCCTCTGCCTCCCAAGTGCTGGGATTAAAGGCGTGCGCCACCACCACCCGGCTATTATTTTATTTATAAATCTTTCTATCATCTATCTATCTTTGAACAAGCAAACTGTATATTTTAAACATTTACTTTCTGTTTAACCTATTAAGTCTATTTTGTGATAAATTAAGACTAGTATTTGGCTTGAGTGGCCAGCAATCAACCTGTATTATCCAGACTCCTAAATAGATTGCAATAGCAACCCATAAAAGGATTGGAAGTAAACCTATACTTTTAAATGATTTGTATAGGCACAATACCTTATATAAGTTGAAATATACATGTGTCTAAATATAAAATTCTATACCAATTAATCAAATTTTAACCTTATTTTTGTATCAATACACAAAATTCTATACCAGTGTATCAAAAGATAACCTTATTTAAAGAACAACAATAGTTTTGAGTTTCAGAGCAGATTCAATAATCTATCCTTATATCTTATCATTTCTATATTATATACATATATCCCCCCTGTTTTTCTTTTCAAGTCTTTTCCCCCTATATAAGAGAGAAAGAAGGATAGAGAAAGGAAAAAGAGATCTCCAAGTCTAACTTTCTATACATTGCTTAAGAAGACAATATAACAATTTGTAACCATTACCCCTAAACAACATTTATAACACATCAAATAAACAAAGAATCATCAACCCCACTTTTTGGGAATAGGACGTTGCTCTCTTAAAACTTCTTCCTGCTGAACTGGGATGCAGAAAACCTGTTTAGGAGCCCAAATAAAATTTTAAAAAAATGGTTAATCAAGTTAATTGTAACATTTGCTGTCCAGTCTGTGTGCTCAACAATTTTATGTCCTGAGTAGTTTGTAGTTCGAAGCTAGACTTTGGTAGGAGAGTTCAGGGGTTTTTTTGAAGTCCTGTCTGGAACAGTCTTTGAGGCTGGGCCGTCTCAGCAAGCTGTTTGAAGTTGTTCTGGATGCAGATTTTTGAGGAAATAGCTATTGAGGCAGTCTATGAGGCTGGATCATTTGGCTTACTTGTCTTCCTTGGTATCTGGTCCTGTTGTTCTGAAAATATATAATTTCCCACAAGTAACATATAGTTCTGCATTACCAAATGCCTTGGATGTGCAGGATGCCCAAATCAATTAAGGAATATTTTCTGTTCTTTGAACAGAAGAAAGACATTTGTAAGTCTCTATTCATGCCATATAAAAACACGGCATGTAATAGACATATGTAATTACATATATATGCTATATATATTCTATTTTAAATTGAAAATACAGCATAAGACTGTATGGAGTTTAAGTATTCTTCTCTACAGTTGATATAACTTTATTAATTGATTAAAACAGGTTTATTCTGTGTTGTTCTGGCTTTTTGTAGATTATGTTGGCCTCAAACTCATAAGGAACCAATCTGTCTCTGTCTTTGTCTCCCATGTTTTGCTGACAAAGGTATGCATTTATAGATTTCTTCTTTCCTTTTCTCCTTTCTTTGGAGATTTAATTTCTATGTGGATATATCCTTATTGAGACAGGGTTTCTCTTTGTAGCTTGGGCTGTCTTGATTTGCTCTGTAGAGCTCTGTAGGTTAGACTGGCCTTGAACACACAAGGAACCTGTTTTTTCCTTGTCTCCCAAGTTTTGAGATCAAGGTATGAATTTAAATAATTGAATTACCCTCATTAAATAGCATTAATTAAACCATTTTGTATTAGTTTGAGTTCCAATTTTCCCATGGAAGCTCCATTCTTAAGAAGATTGGTGTAGAATAGCATGATATGCTATTTTATGTTAGCTTTTCTTAACTGTTGGCTGTGGGAGGCATGCTGTTTGCATGTTCTTCCCCAGCCTAACTCTGGTCCTTACATTGAGTAACAGAATATATCCCTTTCTCTATCTCTATCTCTTTTTTTTTTTTTTTTTTGAGGCAGGATTTATCTATGCATCCTTGTCCTGGATTTACTTTATAGACCAGGCTGACCTTGGTGAAGGTCAGGGATCCACCTGTCTCTGTCTTCCAAGTGCTGAGATTAAAGGCATGCACCACCACACCCAGCAATTAACAGATCTCTTTCAGGGGCAAAATGCCTCTTGAACCAGATCTCCAGTGGGAGCCCCACACCTAAAGAAGACTGGCTTGTGACCCTTTTCTCTTTATGTAAATTTAAGATTATGTGCATTTATCCATTAGATCAGTAAGGACATTATTAAACTTAACATCAAGAAAAAATGTGTCATTTTTAAATTCTAGACTATCTTTAGTAAGCAGCTTTATCTCCTCAGCAGAGTTCCTGCCCTGCCTTCATTGTTTAAACCAGGCTGGTCTAGAATCCAGAGATCTGCCTGTTTCTTCCTCTAGTGTGATGGAATTAAGGGATTAAATGTGTGTGCCAGTATCACGCTGCTCAAATATTTCACTTAAATCCCAGCTATTAGCATCTCTGTAACCTTGAGAACAACTTTGAACTTAGTGACAATTTGAAATCTGCCCATAATCTTCAAAAATCTCTTATGTTTTAGCAATGCCAAATCAGAAAAATATCCTTTCTACCTCCCGACATAGGAAAATCAAAGACATCTAAACAAAAATCAAGCAAAGAAACAACATTCAAAAAGCTTTGGCATATCTAACCATGCCATCCCACGCTGCAATTAAATTTTTGTTCATTATTCCTCGGACTCTAATTTTGGCTGCATTTCACTGGTGGGCCGATACCAGAAACTCCTGACAGGCACCTAGTACCCAGGGAGCTCTTAGCTCCAGCTTCCATCAATTTTGTATTATTTATCAGGAAGAGCCTCCCTCCTTCCTTCATTATCATTGTTGGCAATTTAGCATTCCATCTGTAAATTCTTTCCTTTAAGACTATCCTAGTCTGAACTTTCTCAGAAATGATACACAGAACCACAATTGTCAGGGTAAAAATCATTTGCATGCTAAGAGGAACAAACTCAATTGGAATCCAAAAGTATTGAGGCATTATGAATTCCTCCATTTTTAATCTTAGGCTATTAATTTCACTTTTAAGCTCTGTTTAGAAGGCTGCCGGTTTTTTAGTAGGTAAAGAAAGCTAAGCCTTAGCTCTCAGTCTTTGAGGCAAGGCAACAGCTTTTGTTAAGGTAGCCACACCTTTGAAATGCATTTGAGTTCCATTCCCCGCTTTTTGGCTAGGAAACCGACTTTCACCCGGGCCTTCTCACACTGTAAGCATGGATTCTAATTGCCCCACGTTGGGCGCCATATGTAAAAAGAAATATGGCTAATTAAACTATTTAACCAGTATTTATATTATTGTTAATTGGTTCGGCAGTTGTTAATCTTTAAGCAGCCATTACAAATGAGTACACAGACACCATGTGGATTTTAACAAGCCTTGGCCTGAATTGTGCAATCCTAGCCCATCTAAGCTAGCTCTTAATTCTATTACCCAAATATGACCCCATATATACATACCTCCCCTTGGACTGCCATTCTCCATGCTATGCCGATATTCCTGGCCATGTGGAATGAGGTTCTTTTTTCTAACCCATGGCATGTGTCTTCTTCTTCCTCCTGCGCCTGACTGGAATCCCTTAATTAATTCTCTGTCTAAAGCCCAGGCTTCCTGCTCTAATCACAGGAAGTCCCACCTTTCTCTGTCTTTGCCCAATCTCAGGCCTCGGCATTTTATTTAATCAATCAGAGTCAATGTAAATAACAGACGGCAAGCAGGACCAATTAATTAACATTTAGAATGCTTAACACTACCCCAACACTAGAAAGGTATTATTATTATTATTATTATTATTATTATTTGTATTTATGTTCATTTGGAGGTTCTAGTGGGTTAGGTAGAGGATGGACAGCTGTCCTCATATTTGAGGGGGGGGTGCTGGTGGGATGGTAGAGTTTCACTATGTAGCACCCAGACTAGTCTCAGATTTACTACAAAAACCTCCATCACTAAGGAATGAAATCCCCCACAAGAGATGCTTTTTGTCTCCTTCCTTGTTAGAGGATATCACAGAGATGGTAAGTTTTCCTTCATTGTGGGCAGTCTTGGCCTCTTTAGATTTTCAGATCAGCTCTCTGAAGCAATCTCCTGTCTTTGTGTGGGGGAGACTTTATTTGTTTGCTTGTTGTTGTTGTTTTGGGGTTGTTGCTGTTGTTGTTGAAGACAGGGTTTCTCTGTGTAGCCCTGGCTGTACTGGAATGTGCTCTGTAGACTAGACTGGCCTCGAACTCAGAGAATCGCCTGCCTCTGCCTTCCAAATGCTGGGTTTAAAGGCGTGCACTACCACACCTGGCTAATGCCATGTCTTTTAAAGCTTATCTTTTGTGATCTTGGTACACCTCTCCACTTCCACTGCTAGGTAATTATGTATTTAGTTCATATTGTGCAGTGGGAGGGAAAAGGAGAAAAGGCTCTATTGTTCCATGTCTAGCCTGATTTCTATGTGTCAATTCCTGACTACCTGGGTGGCCACTCCTGTAGCAGGATTTTAATCTAGCAACATGGCTACTCTGGCTGGAATACAGACATGCCTTTAGCACACACCTAATCCCAAACAATGAAGGTAAAGTTAGTTTGAAGAAGAAAGCACCCATGTTAGAAAGTGATGTCTAATTGAGTGGCAGACAGAGTGACGAAACAGAGAAAGATTTGACAGAATAGGATTCCAACTCTCATGAGAACAGAGAAGAAAGGGAAGCTACTTAAGGGAGCAGCACAGAGACAGGTTGTAGAGAGAACAAGCTAGACACAGGTGAAGACAGAACGAGCCAGAGAATAAGGAGCCAGAAGATCAGAACAGATTGCTAGAGTTAGTTTGAGGCCCAGAGAAAAGCTAGATTGAATCAGTCATCTTGGAGAGGAGTTTGAGCCAGAATAGTTGAACCAGCCATCAAGAATTCAGAAAGAGCTGGAAAGGGTGAGCTTATTCAACAGTAAGTCTTAGAGGCTGAAAACATCGTAGGCTTAGATTAGATTGTATGGAGGCTAGAAGCTTCCAGGACTAGGCCTAGGTTAGCAGATGGAGGCAGTAAGCCTCAGGAACCACAATTACAGAGACAAATAAAAGATGTGTTTACACACTCCTGACCAAGGCATTGTTTAAAGTGAGCCAACAGCAGAGGAGAGGCATCACAAGAGAAAAAAAATGTTCACCTAGGTGGTAGTGAAAGAAATCCTCATCCAAGAAAACCCCTGTGGAAGGATCTCTGCCGCAGAGGGCTGTCTATCCTGGACAATGCAGGGCTGTCACAAGCAGGTAACATTTACTCCTTCAGGTTCTGTTTCCTCCACAGAAGTAGTAGTCATTTATTGTCTTCAATAGTGCAACCAAAGCACACCTAGGAGAGTAGATGTGCTCGTTTGTAAAATACTCTCAGTTTGGGGCTAGAGAGATGCCTTAGAGGTTAAGAGCACTGGCTGCTCTTCCAAAGGACCCAGATTCAGATCCCAGCACCCACATGGCAGCTCATAGCTGTCTGTAATGCCCAGGTGTGGTGGCACATGCCTTTAATCCCAGCACTAGGGAGGCAGAGGCAGGCAGATCTCTGTAAATTCAAGGCCAGCCTGGTCTACAGATAAGTGGGTCCTGGACAGCCAAGAACACACAGAGAACAGAGAAACCCTGTCTCAAAAAACAAAAACCACCACAACAAAAAAAACCCAACCAAGCAAACAAACAAACAAAATCCTCTCAGCTTTAGTGACTGTTATTCTGGACCTGGGGAGATATTTTAGCCAGTAAAGTGCTCTCTGTGTAAGCAGGAGGACCTGAGTTCCATCCCCAGAACCCACATACAAAAGCCAGGCCCAGAGGCTGGAGAGATGTCTCAGTGGTTAAGAGCACTGGCTGCTCTTCCAAAGGTAGCTGCTCTTCCAAAGGTACCAGGTTTAAATCCCAACACCCACAAGGCACTTCACAGATGTCTGTAATTGCCAGGTGTGGTAGCCTATGCCTTTAATTCCAGTACTCCAGGGGCAGAGGCAGGCGGATCTCTGTGAGTTCAAGGCTACCCTGGTCTACAAAGTGAGTCCAGGACAGTAAGAGATACACAGAGAAACCCTGTCTTGAAAAGCAAACAAAAAGCCAGGCACATACTTTTAAGCCCTGTACTGGGGAGCAATGAACAGGAAGGTTCCCCAGGGTTGGTTCTCTGACCAGCTAGGCTAGCCTTCTTGGTGAATTCCAGGATAGAGAAGGACCCTGTCTCAAAATAACAAAGAGGATTTCCCTTGGGGAATTACATTCAGGATTGACCTCTGGCTTCTGTACACACACACACACACACACACACACACAGAGAGAGAGAGAGAGAGAGAGAGAGAGAGAGAGAGAGAGAGAGAATAAAAATAAAATACAATTTAAAAGCTTTAACAGTTAATAGGGAGTTAAGACCAGCCTGAGCTGGACTTGGTGGCACATACCTTTAATCCTAGCACTCAGTAGGCAGAAACAGGTGAACCTCTGTAACTTTTGAGGCCAGCCTGATCTATATAGTGAGTTTCAGGACAGCCAGCGATACATAGAAAGACCCTGTCTTTAAAAAACAAAACAAAACAAAACAAAACCCTCACAGCCAGGTATAATGGAGTGCATGCCTTTAATCCCGCACTGGGAAGGCAGCAGCAGGTGAATCTCAAAAGACCCCTAAATAACAACCAAAACAAAACTGAGTACTAGACAATCTCTAAATGCCAAGGGAAGAAGCCAGACTGAGAGCCAGTAAAGTCTCCTTGGAAGACTTCACTGGGTTCACTGGGTCGGTGCTGAGATAAGGTCCAGGCAGGAGAAAGCTCTTTTCACAGAAGGCCTGGTTCCCTGGTCCTTAAGTGAGGCCGGCTTTCAGGGAAGTTCCCCCATGGTGTCACTTCTTTGAATTGGATTCTGGGACCTCCAAAGGCTAGGGAAGTGAAATCAATGGAGGGCAGTGAGTTCCCCCAACTCCCACCCCCGCAGTGTTTGTCATTCAAAGTGACTTCAGAAGTTGAGCCCTGGGGCCCTGTGATTATGGAGGTGGTGGACTTGGAGGGGGAATGACTGGGGAGAATTGGGAAAGCCCAGGGACTGTAAAGGAGTCAGACTTGGATGGCTATGGATCACTGGGGGAAGCTCCCCTGGCAAAAGTTGACGGACTGACTCCACTTTATGTGATTTTCCCTCTGCAGATAACTTACCTTAAAGCCGAGTGAGACCCACAATTGCTTTCTTTTGAAAATACTGTTTCCTGTGGGGGGGGCATTTATGATTACCGTTGGTGTCCTCTCTAAGGACTTCTAGACTGGTCTGTTCTCGAAGGGTCATTAACATTATTTAAATATTCATGGAGGGGGAGAGGACTGCAGTCTGAAATTTCAGACCTCTCTGAAATGAGGGATGGTGGCTGGCCACCTGCCTAATGGAGCCAAACGCTGGGCGGCAGCGGCTCCCTTCCCCACCTCTGGCATTGTTAACAGGCGCGCTTTGACACCAAGAAGCTACCGACTGCTGCACAAGCACCACAGCCTAAAAGATGGGCAAACCTGTGATTTTCCAGAACCCCTTTCCGCATCTCAGCCTCCGGACCATATTAAACCCTTATTATATATAGCTAAGATACACTTCCCAGCCAACCCTGGACGTTGGCGCTTACCCTGGGGCCCGTCGTGGCTTTCACCCCCTGAGGTAGAAACTCAGCATCCCGGCTCTGTGAGCATGCATAGGCATCCACACACCTCTACACTCACACATACATACATATACATGCAGCAACTCCCTCACAGCCACACCCACCCATGCACTGACACTCTTCGGACACACAACGCCCTCCCCAGTTAGGAAACATGTTCTCTTGCCACTTCCCCGTCCCTTCAGTTTCTCGGTTCATTCACGCAGGCACGCATTCATGCAGAATCCTCTCTCGGGGCTTAGGTTCTGTGCCAACTAGCAAGGGGTTAGGGTGGATGGGGAGGAGCAGTGAAAGAGGAGGGGAGGATCCGGTGGGTGGGCGGAGCTCCCGGGTCCCAGGCAAGCCCAGAGGCTGGTGCTCTTTGGCAGATGCACTGGCCCGAGCTTCGTGCTGTGGCGCGTCTTTCCCTGGACGCCGGGATCAGCTGGAGGAGGCCGCGCCACGCTGGAGCGGAGCCGGAGGACTGCGCCCTCGGAGCCGGTGCCCAGAGGTGGGTGTCCAAGGTTGGGCGCGACGGTTCAGAACTCTGGGGTTAGAATGCTCTGCCGCACAAGGAGAAGGTGGCTAGCGTGGGGCTCAGAGTCTGCAAGTGTGTCTAGGGATCGTGTCCGGGAAGCCGGTCCGGTTGGAAGGGTCCATGCGCCTTTGAATTTCTTAGGTTTGGAGCAGGGCCGGGTTTCGGGCTGCTTTATTCAATACTTAAATATGCTTTAAAGAAAAAAAAAAAGTAGCCTCGCCTTCCGCCGAGATACACAGGAAAAACGGTGAAATCAAATGTGGCTGTCCACAAGAATCAGGGGAAGACGGAGCCACTTGAGATCGCAGGTCCTGCCTGTTGGGGTGGCAGCTCTGGCAGCATCTTTAGAAGTCCAGAGCTTTGCAGGGAAACTGATGCCTAGGGCGGTCAGCCGGAGCATTCTTGGACTGGAGTCCAGGGAATTGAACTCTTTAGCTGATGGAGGAAGCAACGGTTCTGAGAGACAGGATGGCTGGGGTTCGAGCTGAACAGTTTCGTCTGTCCTGAGTCTCGGCCTTCAGAAGTTCGTTCTGGGGTTTCATCCGGAGGGAAGCCCTGGTGCGAGTCTCTGGGGAACACTTTGAGGGAAACGCTAAGAGCAGATCACAGAAGAAAGCGCCACGGGTAAAGTCCTTAGAGGCGGCAGAGAGACTCTGGCAGCCCCAGGAAATTCTAGAGAAAGCCATTGGATTATCAGGGGCTGAAACGTAGCCCGTGAGAACGGGAACCCTCACTCGCGAGCCGCGGCGCAGGTGGCCGGATGAGAGCGGGTGGAAAGGGTCCGAACAGCCCGTGATGAGTCAAACAAGCTGGGCTAGCAGCTGGGTCGCTGAGCTCCGCAGCCCAGATGCAAGACACTACACATCAGCCCGAGGAATCCATCATCCCAAGCCATATAAAGGGGGTGTCTGTGAAAAGAAAGGATAACAATGGGTTCTCTCCCCAGACCCGCTAGTGGTTTGTCCCCAGAGATTGCCTACCGAGGACTTTGGCAGATCAGCGCCTTTTCTGTATCATTTCTAAGCCTAGTGGCAATAATCCAGCAAAATTACTACTGGCATTTGTCTTTGAAAATGGATTTTATCTGCCGCATTATATCTTTGAATCTATGAACAAGTTTTACTTCTCCCGGAAGCTCTTTTTGTCTCAGCACATGTTCCCAGGCGCCTGGAGGGTGAAGAGGTATATGCGCACCTGCCATCTACATCCCTAGGGACCGGCTTGTGTTTGCTCTGATGAGTTTACTTAAGCATCACACTTGCCTCCCTGGCAGCATTTCCATTTTAACCAAACATCCTCTCTTTCTCTTAAGTCTGGCAGAATTCCTGATTTTGACCAAATAGATTTTATAGTTGGGAAGGAATTTATTTTATTAGACCTGCATGTTCTGATCAGCTGTCTACTGCTTGCTTTCTCTCTGTTTTTGATTTTTGTCTTTTTTCTTAAGAGACTCCTCTCCCTTAGGGGAACCTCAAGAGCCCCCTCTTGGACCCCCCCTCCCCAATTAGTTTGAGTGCAGCAACAAATTAGCTCTGAGCCAGGAGCATCAAAAGTAACCCTGCCTACTTTTCCATCTTAGCCCCGGCAGAATGCACCATGGAGCTTCCTTTGGTTTCTTTCTGGGATGTTGAGGTGCACTCATGAATGGCTTAGCTGGGCTTTGAGTTAGGACAAACATTTTGAAATCCCCATTATCTCATAGCTCAGGTATGACAGTAGACGTTGCTTTCTGCCTGTGGAGTGTGGTGCAGTGTTGTCAGAATTCATTTAATTTTCATAAGTGGTTTGTTCTGACCCAGTAGCATGAGGATCTCCAGTGAGTAAGGTAAAGCAGGCTGTCTTAACTTACTGATCAAATGAGGGGAACATGACCCCAGTGGTTGCTCTATTTCTCAAACATTCAATATTTTATTATAGGGCTAACCCGTTAGCACTGTGGCCTTTCCAGTTATTGGTGATGCTGTATAGATGCTGTCCATTCAGTGGTCTCTTAAAGGGCAAGGTGGCTCAGACCTATAATCTCTGTATAGTAGAAGCAAAAGCTGGAGGATTAGCCGGGTGTGGTGGCGCACGCCTTTAGTCCCAGTGCTCTGGAGGCAGAGGCAGGTGGATCTCTGTGAGTTTGAGGCCAGCCTGGTCTACAGAGTGAGTCCAGGGCAGCCAGGGCTGTTACACAGAGAAACCCTGCCTTGAAAAACCAAAAAAGAAAAAGCAGGAGGATTGCCAAAGGACTTTGAGTTCCAGGTCAGCCTGAGCTACAGAATGGACCCTGTCTTTGGTGGGGAGCAGTGCCTTTAATACCAATACTCAGAAGTAGGTAGATTTCTGTGAGTCTGAGGTCAGCCTGATCTACATTGTGAGTCTCAGGTCAGCCAGTGAGACCCTGTCTCAAAAAAAAAAAAAGAATAACCAACCACATGTTTTAAAATGAAAATTAATGGGTTCCTAAAATACCCATGGCCCAGATTTCTATCACAGTTGTTATCAGTCACCTCTGCTTACTAGGGTAATGAGAAGTTTAAATAAAGATGAAATTGAATTTGGAATAGAGGTTGGGTTAAGAGACTTTTAACATTTAAAATAGGAGCATTGCTGAAAATTAACTCCTCAAGACAAAAGATTTGGTGTCTGGTTCCTTGCCTTAATTTACATGTATTACAACGATGCTACACCGGATGCTGTGACTCCAGGCAGCTCCTAGAATGGCTGTTCTTTGATCTGAAAAACACAGGAGTCACCAATGTGCTCAGATAACTGGCTAGATTCTGAGCCAGCCATTGGTAGTTTAAGAAACTGTTTAATGTACGTGTGAAGTTAAACGTGTTTAGTAAGTTTGAATAGGGAATGTTTTGTTTATACTTACAAACTCAGCTCCCAGAGGCAGATTTTGTTGTTGTTGTTTGTTTTTCGAGACAGGGTTTCTCTGTGTAGCCCTGGATGTCCTGGACTCACTTTGTAGACCAAGCTGGCCTCGAGCTCACAGAGATCCACCTGCTTCTGCCTCCTGAGTTCTGAGAGAGAGGCAGATTTTCTATGATGCTAAAGAAAGAAAGAGAAAAAAAAATGACACCTAATGACATCCTGTTATATCACTGCTGATCAGTGCCTTGGTTAGCAGCAGATGGGAACAAATACAGAGACCCACAGCCAGACATTAAGCAGGGAGTGAGAGACCTTGGAACACTCAGCCCTAAATGGGATGTTTCCATCAAATTCCTTCCCTCAGGGGAAGAGGAGGCAGAAGTAGTGTAAGAGCCAGAGGGGACAGAAGACATCAAGAAAACATTGCCCTCTAAATCAGCCTAGCAAAGCTTATGTGAACTCATAGAGACAGAAGTGGGACGAACAGGGCCTGCACCAGGTCTTCTGCACTCACATTATGGCTTCCAATTTAGGGTTTTGTTTTGTTTTGTTTTTTATGGGATTCCTGAGCATGAGAACAAGTGGGTTTCTGATTCCTGTTCCTTCACCTGGGCTCTTTCCCTTCTGTTGGTTTATCTTGTCCAACTCCACTATGATAGTTTTTGTTTTATCTTACTATATTTTGTTGTATTTTTTAAAAAAAAATGAATGAATGATGAATGAAAACCTAGCCACTAGGGTAAAGATTAACAACTGAACTGTCATTTATACTTTAAGCCTGTCCTGGGTGTCCATGGTGCCCCACACCTTTAATCCCAGCACTCAGAGGCAGAAGCAGGCAGATCTTTTCAAGTTCAAGGCCAGCCTGGTCTACAAAGTGAGTCCAGGACAGCCAGGGCTACAGAGAGAAACCCTGTCTTGAAAAACCAAAAATTAAAAAAAAAAAAACTAGATTTATCATGGGGTCATTCCAAGGAAACTTAACAAATTCTGCACCATTTCTCTTTCATGATGTGCATCTCCCTTACAGGTGAGAGGCAGGGCCATTGGCAGAAGAGGTAGGTCATGAGCGGTGCCCAGCTGGCTGAAGTACACTCAGTCCTAGCATTTGGACTCAAGATCCAGAGTTCTGGGCCTTGGATCAGAGTTGAATTTGACTTCTCAAGGCAGGGAAACTTGTGTTTTTCCAGCTGATCTGCTCCAAAGGGCCTCAAGTGAAGAAAACTGAGGAGCCATTCTACTTGTAAAAGGGGGTGGCCCATGAGGAGAGGATGCTGTGCAGGATCACCAGCTAGGTCTGCAAAGGGAATGCTTGCCACCTCCAACTGATTCCTAGCAATTGTTGTGAGAAAAGAATTTGGAGCTTATTTTTTCCCTGTTATTTTTTGAAACAAGAGCTGAGGTAGCATAGGCTGGCCTTGAACTCACTATGAAACCAAAGATGGTCTTGGACTTTTGATTCTCTTGTCTATTTCCCACACGCTAAAAACAGGCGTGTACTACCATACTTGTTTTTGTGTAGTGTTGGGAGAATGAACCCAGGGCTTCCTGGATGCTAGGCGAACACTCTATTAATTAACTAATCTACATCTTCAGCCCCCAGAGCTCAATAAAGTCATTCTCAGGGTGCCAGGTCCCTTGCCTATCCTCGGTGTGCACTCTACCAAAGAGCTACACCCTAGCTCCACATTTAAAAATGGGCCAGTCTAAAAGGTACATGAACAAGAGAAAGAAACCCCAGGTCAGCTTGCCGGGGAGCCGCCTCTTGTGCATATGTGTGTTTTTCCTGGGATGTCTTCACTCTGTTGCTCAGGACGGCCCTGAGCTTCTGGGCTCAAGTGATCCTCTTGCCTCAGCCTCTTAAGCAGCTGAGCCCACAAGTGTCCCGGTCATACTCAGCATGTGCATCTTGCTACTATAATCATTAACTTTTTTTTTTTTTTTTCCGGGCAGGGTTTCTCTGTAGCCCTGGCTGTCCTGGAACTCACACTGTAAACCAGGGTGGCCTCCAACTCACAAAGATCTGCCTGCCTCTGCTCCTGGGTGCTGGGATTAAAGGAGAGTGCCGCCATGCCCAGCTCTAATCACTAACTTAATGGTTGCTACAGGCCTATTTACATCTTACTTAGCCTCGGAGCCATCAATGGGTAGGTTTTGCTTTCTTTGGGGTTTCTGTATATTGTTTTAGGGGAGGAGGGTAGAAGGTGTTAAGATAGGGCCTCACTCTGTAGGGGTTAGATAAATTAGATTTAGAAAATATATAGGAGTTTCTGATACTGTCTCTTAATTCGGGGCCTGAAGAGCATTATCAGCATGAAGTCAGCAAAAACAGGAAAGACTCAATAGACTGAAAAACAAGTTTGAAGTCAGGAAAACAGGAAAGACTCAATAGAATTGAAGAAACAAAGTATCTGGCCTGACATTGTTTTCAGCTGCTAAGT
>CAJQZJ010032188.1:2636168-2647461 GCA_907164525.1 Lophiomys imhausi | reverse complement strand
TTCCCAATGTCCAGTTCATACATATTTGGCCCCTGACTTTAACATTCTACCATCTAATTATCTCCATGAGTTTAAAGTTCCATAGCTGACTCAGCTTTCATACTAACTTGCATCGCTATTTTAAAAACACCTTCTTAGATCCAGAACACCCTCTTGATTCCTAAACAACTCAAAATTTAACTATGAGACTCTAGCTATCTATTCTTCAACCACCTCAGAGACCTGAGAGGGATATATATATCTGATTATGTAGGAAGTGCAGGGCCTGCATCATCCAAAACTAAGAAATGACATATCAGTGGCTGCTTGGACAGTTTCTGTTTTCTCTCCATACGTTACAGCATCAATCTTCAGCCTTTTGGTCCCATTTCTCTGACAGACATTGATTGTAGAGCAGGGATTATGAAGGACTTACCTACCCTGTCTTGGCAGAGCTAGGCTGTCGACTTACCTGCTACCAAGTTTGTCCTTTTTGGACAGCAGTCTGTCTACAGTTGAAGCAAGGGGTTTTTCATGCCAAGAGATAGGCTTGCCGATTATTCAACCATCTCACACTGTAGATTCTTCGATGCTCATCTTCTACTTGGAGTAGAATAGGGGGTGCTGTCAGGAGCTGATATGTCTCGATATCAAAAAAAATCTTAATTTAAGACAACATCTTTGAATGCCATATTCTGCAGATCTCTTGGGGTTTTTGAAGATGCCCTATCTATCTCTTGTATTTAGATAAGCAAATGTTGCTTGTCTCTTAACAACTTGATTTCTGAGTAGCTTAGAGAATATCTGTGATAGACTGTCATAGTAGCTAACAAAATGACACGCTTGCATGACTAGGAGTTTGTATTTCTTAACTATCCTAAACAGTTTAAGATGGTTGGTATCTAGCCGGGCAGTGGTGGCGCACGCCTTTCATCCCAGCACTTGGGAGGCAGAGGCAGGCGGATCTTTGCGAGTTCGAGGCCAGCCTGGTCTACAAAGTGAGTCCAGGACAGCCAGGGCTACACAGAGAAACCCCCTCTCCAAAAACACAAAAAAAAAAAAAAAAAAAAAAAAAAGATGGTTGGTATCAAGAGGCCAGAGCTTCACATTTCATTTTTAAGTATCACTAGGTACAATACCTTTAAGAAGCGTTACCTTTAATTTTGTATCAATATACAAAGATCAATTCCAATGTGGCCAAATATACTCTTAATTTTGTATCAGTATACAAAGATCAATGCCTATGTAGCCCAATACAATCTTAATATTACGTCAATATACAAGGGTCAATACCATTGTGGCCAACTATAATCTTAATTTTGTATCATATACAAAGATCAATACCAATGTAGTCCAATACAATCTTAATTTTGCACAATATACAATGGTCAATACCACTTTAGCCAAATATAATACTAATTTTGTATCAATATACAAAGGTATAAGGGCATATTCAATAATCTGTCCCTTCTTCTTGGTCCTTCCCATACTATGTCTATGTCCCATTTTTCTCAAGTCTGTGCACTCCTACATAGGAGAGGAAGAAGGATACAGAAAAGGAAAAGAAGGAAGTCTCTGGGTCTAACCTCCAAAACCCATTTAACAAGACCATTTAACAGCTTGTAGTCTCTTCCCCTAAATAACAAAGTTTTCTGTCATGCATCAAATACCAAAAAGAGGGGGGGGAACACCCTCCCCACCCTGTGGGCATGGGACATCGCTCTCTTAAAATGACTTCCTGCTGATTTGGGTCATAGTAAACCTGTTTGGGGCCTGAACCAGAATGGAAAATTGGTTAAAAACGTTAGTACAATCCTTTTATGTTCAGTCCTTTTGTGCTCAGCTGTTTAGATGTCCTAAGAAGTTTATAGACAGAAGCTGATCTTCCAGGCTTTACTGAAGTTGTAGCTGGGGCAGTGTGTGGAGTTGAATGATCTTAGCGATTTTGAGTTGTTGTGGTTGTAGGCTTTTGATGGAAACAGCTATTGAGGGAGTCTGCAAGGCTGAATCATCTGGGCCACTCGTCTTCTTTGGTGTCTGATTCTGTTTTCTGTTGAGGTTTCTGTTGTCCAGTTAATTAATTATTTTTAAAAAATTTTCTTTCAGTTACATCTCAATCACAATCCCCTCCCTACTCCCCCCTCTGGTCCCACCCTCCCACTCTCTCCCCCCTCAACCCCTCCATCCACTTTTTTTTTTTTAGTTTAAGGTATATCTTTTTATCCCCAACAACTCTCCCTTTCAGTCCAACAAATGGTTCTTTCTCTTATAACAATAAATACAATACAAAACAACAGAAATAAATAGGCCACAATTATGAGAATTATAAGGCTTAGCATACATTCCCAATGTCCAGTCCATCTTAGTTCTATTCTTAGTTTTATGTACAAGTGTATATTTTTTTATCTGTGGGTATGTACAATGAGCTCGGGTCCTGAAGAAGCCAGAGAGGAGTCAAGTTTTCCCTAGGCTGGAGTGCAGAAAGTTCTCTTAGCCACTGAGCCATCTCTTCAGTCCCAACTATTTTACTGAGAAAGAATTTTGTTATATATCCCAAACTAGCCTCAGGCTCACAGAAATCCTCCTGCTTCTTAGCTTTTGGAATTAGAAGTGCGTGCTACCATGCTCTGCTTCAAGCCACGCTTTATGGGTTATTTATTTATGTGAAATTGATCCTACTGTCTCTCGAGGTACTATGGCTGTGGGGTTGATTAAGGGCTCCCCTTCACCCCCGCATACTTTCATTGTGTATTTTCTGGGCTATTCATAACCTGAGGCTATTGTCCACAGACTACCACATCAGTACTGAGCTTAGACCCAGCATTTGTCTCAGTTGTCCTCTTCTGAGAAATGGACAGAATCATTAGCTACCACACAGTGAGTGAGAGCTCAGAGACTCAGGACTCTTAGTTAATGGCAGAAGTTTGGAGTCTTGGGTTTGAAACTCAGCTTCCCTAACACTGCTGTGTGACAGTAGGCAAAGCCCATAACCTCTCTGAGCCATCATTCCTTTATCTGTGAAAGGGGATCACCAGGACGCCTCTCTAACACAGTAGGTATGCAGACAGGATGAAGGGACAATAGAAAGACCCCGGACATGGCACTCAGAAACTGTACCCTCAGTGACAGCTTTTGGAGCTGTCTGCAGTTCCCCCGGGGGCTGTGCTTTCATCTCTACTGAGGAAGGCAGGTCACACTGTCAACACTTCCCCTTGACAGGCAGGAATCCCCAGAGGCACTGAACACCTACCAAGCTGCACCGTAGGGCAGGTGACTGGAGAGGCTGGGCATGGCACTTGGGGCGGGGCTCTTCCTTTTGAGATACTGGCTTCCTGATTCATAACTCCTGGTACTAGAAGACCAAAGTTTCTTGGGCAAGTGTTGAGCCTGCCCTGCCCTGTTCCTCCAGTTAAGCTGGATTTGGACAGGCTTTGGGCACAGGCTTCTGCAGAGGGCCAGGCTGTGTGTTTATTTGGGTTCTGCTAGCAATGTGGTCTCTGGAGATGGCTCAGTGTTGCTGTTGAACCCAACCTTATGCTCAGACAGTGTGTAAATGAGCAGACTTAGCTATATCTCAGTAGAACTGAGGCAGCAAAGAGGCTAGGCCCATAGGCTAGGCTGTGGTTATCAACCCCAGTCCACGCAGTGCAAGAAGCAGCTTGGGTCTAGTATGTGACAGATACTGGGTTACTGTGAGCTGAATACACAAGAGCTTCTAAATGCTTCTTTTTTTCTATGAAGAATCATCCTGAAGTTAAGTATGTTTCCATTTAAAAAATGATTAGTGAAAGTAATTTATTTTTAAAAGATTTATTATTTTATTTATATGCATGTGTATGTACCTACATGTATGTACATGCAGGTGCCCGTGGAGGTCAAAGGGTGTTGGGTACCCTGGAACTGGAATTACAGGTAGTTGTGAGCCACCCGATGTGGGTGCTGGGAACTGGACCTATGTCCTTTGCAAGAGCTGTAAGCACTTTCTGCTGAGCCATCTTTCTAGTTCCTGTTTATATTTTTATTTTTGGAGACAGGGTCACTCTACATAGCCTTGGCTGGCCTGGAACTTGCTGGGTAAACCAGATTGGCCTCATTCTCACAGAAATGCACCTACCTCTGTCTCCTAAATGCTGGGATTAAAGGCATACTCCACCAGCCCCATATGGTTTTTTGTTTTGTTTTGTTTTGTTTTTCAAGACAGGGTTTCTCTGTTTAACAGCCCTGGCTGTCCTGGACTTGCTTTGTAGACTAGGCTGGCCTCTGCCTCCCAACTGCTGGGATTAAAGGGTGAGCCACCACTCCCAGCTACCATATGCATTTTTGAGATGGAGTCTCATGTAACTCAGGCTGTTCTCAAACTCCCAGTGTAACTGAGGAATGGCCTTAAAGTTCTGCTCCTCCCACTTCTACCTCTGGAGCAGAGAGCTGAACTGACAGACTTGCAGCACCAGGCCTTGTCTATGAGGTGCTAGGAATTGACCCTAGGGGATCATGCATGTTAGGAAGCATTTTACTGAGTTACACACCTCAAGGCTGCCCTTGAACCCAAAATAATCCTCCTTACTCAGCCTCCCAAGTGTTGGGATTACAGGCATTCCCTCCTGTCCTAGTCAGTTCTTTAGGAATTTAAATTGGGGTGGGGTGGGGGTGGGCGAGGAGTTATTTGGGATTAAAGGCGAGTACTACCACGCTCAGCCAGGAATTTAAATAAAAACATTTTTTTAAAGAGTTATTTATTATGTATACAGTGTTCTGTCTGCAGGTATATCTGCAGGCCAGAAGAGGACACCAGATTTCATTATGGATGGTTGTGAGCCACCATGTGGTTGCTGGGAATTGAACTCATAACCTCTGGAAGAGCAGCCAGTGCTCTTAACCACTGAGCCATCTCTCCAGCCCATAAAAACATTTTTTAAATGTTATTTTGCACATTGAAAACAGCTTGGGACAGAATTTGTGTTCTCTGTGCAGATGAACAATTATTTTCAGGTATTCTGAGCCTTTTATGGGGCCATTTGTAATTTCATTTTCATTCTCATGCACGGAGGTAATTTTCAATTAAATTCTCTCTGCAGACGTGGGTGGCTTTTGTTTTAATTAGAAAGACATCTCAAATGCCTCTCGCTAACATCCATGTGCCAGTATTGGCTCAGATCATTAAAAATAATGGCCAAAGACACATTTATTCTTCCAAAGGTCAGCTACTGCCCTGTGCAATGTAGGCAAGAATCAACATGTGGGTCTGCATGGAGTATTTGCTTCAAGAACATTCCTCTGGGCAGTGGTGGCCTCCTAACCCCTAGGCCAAAATATATTTAGCTGTATTTTGTCTACAAAAAGTGTCCAGCAGGGGCTGGAGAGATAGCTCAGAGGTTAAGAGCACTGACTGCTCTTTCAAAGGACCCAGGTTCAATTCTCAGCACCCACATGGCAGTTCACAGCTGTCTTCAATGGCCGGGGTTGTGGTACATTCCTTTAATCCCAGCAATTGAGAGCCAGAGCCAGGTGGAGCTCTGAATTCGGGGCCAGCCTGGTCTACAGAGTGAGTTCCAGGACAGCCAGGGCTGTTACACAGAGAGACCCTGTCTGGAAAAAATAAAAAACAAATCAAAACAAAAAAGTGTCCAGCAACAGCAAGTGCACATGATCACTGATTTTAGGAAATGTTTGTAGTTCGTTTGAAATATTGCTCTAACTGTATGACCTCGGCTGAATAAAGACACTTGTTTTCAAAATCAGTATTACATCACCATCAGTAATTATTCTACTGAGAAGCCTGGTGATGTGTTTTTATGTGATTCCAAATCCCATCAAGCTGACAGTGGAGTCACCCCCAAGGCTGTCATTCTGGGAAGATTCCGATTCTTCCTCTGTGAAAGTACTGACCATTGTTAATTGCCTAATTAGCTGAAGTTAAACTCCTCAGACAGCAGTGAGGGGGGAATCTGCTGAGGCGTGGGTGTGGCTTTGGGGAGTTACAAAAAGAACATTGCACTTAAAAAAACATTTTATTTATTTATTATATAGAGGGTTCTGCCTGCATGTACACCTGCAGGCCAGAACAGAGCAAGAGATCTTAATGTAGATGATTGTGAGCCACCATGTGGTTGCTGGGAATTGAACTCAGTACCTCTGGAAGAACAGCCAGTGCTCTTAACCTCTGAGACATCTCTCCAACACCCCCACAACATTGCACTTTTTTGTTTGTTTGGCTTGGTTTGGTTTTTTGAGACAGGGTTTCTCTGTGTAGCCCTGGCCATCCTGAAACTCATTCTGTAGACCAGGCTGGTCCCGAATTCAGGGATCCACCTGCCTCTGCCTCCTGAGTGCTGGGATTAAAGGCATGTGCCACCATGCCTGAATTATTGCACTTTTTAGTAAATAGGAAAAAGAGGCCTTCTGATTTTTTTATTGCTTTCATTTTTCCAGAACATTTCAGAAAAATAAGCCTTGGGGGCTGGGGAAAGATACTCAGATTAACTCAAGGTTTTCCACTCTAAAAAGTGATAGAACCAAAGCTAGTTTTCTTTGGAAGAAAAAATTCACACCTTACACCAGAGTGTTTATGTTTTGGAAGTCACGTTGTTAAGAGAACTTTTGGAAAGGCAAGAGTGAGCCCAACACTTGGCTTGCCTGTTGCCTATAATCATGCATTTCTCTTTTTGGAGTATGTTTTCCTTAGTGAGTGGATGGCACTCTTAAATAGCACACCGCCTCCGCTGTCCTCCGTGGCAGGGCCCAGCATTCTGATAACTACTTGAGCTAACACTCTGTGAATGTGACCCTTCCTCAGAACACCCAGGGCAAAGGTCTGGCAGTCATAGTGCCATCGGCTTGCAGACAAGGTCTCATCTGACTGTGGTTACCCAGCCCAAGAGACAGGAAGGTACTTTGTTGCCTGTTAGTTCCCATCCTCTTTAGTACCTGGAATCTCTCACCCAGAAAGTTTTTAGTCATTGCTGTGCTCTCTGATGCACTGGTCTTTACAGTGAACCATTTCCCCCCCCCCCCCATCCTCTTACCTTCTTTTGCCTAAATTTAAAACTACAGGCAGAACAGGAAGGGAGGGGATGTCGAAAAATTTGAGGCAAAAGGCTGACGGGATTAAAGATACCCAGTCAGAATGGAGAGAAAGCCAAAACATTCCTCCTGAGTGGTTTGCACTGTTTGCCATACGCTGCTTGGTTCCCTGTCACCCAACTTAGGGTGCTGTGAAGGTTTTTGTGTTTGTTTGTTTTTTAACCTCTTCTTCTGCCTTCTGTCTCCTAATATTTTCTTTTAAAGCTAATCCAGTCAAACTCTTGATGAAGGGTGAGGGTAGAATCAGGAAACAGCCTTAGCTGGTGAGGAAGCAAACTAGGAAGGAAAATAGCAAGTGATACAGGAAATAGGAGGGAGATACAGCATGAAAGAGACAGGAAATGTCTAGGTGCTGATGGTGGGGAGTCCCAAAGTGACAGCTGTGTTTCCTAAGTATGTCACAGACATATGAAATGGTTTTGTTCATTGGGCAAATTGGAGACATGCCCAAGACAGCTTGGTGTCACAAGAGATTTGGAGGTATGGCAGGAGTTGAAAGTTAAGTTTGTGTGCTGATTGATTGTAACCGTCAATTTGATTTAGTCTAGATTCCCCCATGTGAATCTAGGGTCTTCTGCTTTTGAGACAGGGTCTCAGTACATAGCACTGGCCAGCCTGGAACTCACTATGTAGATGAAGTTGGCCTTGAATTCTCACTTAGCTCTGTTGGGGTTAAATGTGGGTACTCCATGCCTGGCTGGGAAGGGAGTCTTTTTTTTTTTTTTTTTTCTCAGACAGGGTTTCTCTGTGTAACAGAGCCTGGCTGTCCTGGACTCACTCTGTAGACAAGGCTGGCAGTGAACTCACAGAGATCCGCCTGCCTCTGCTTCCCTACTGCTGGGATTAAAGGCGTGTGCCACCATGCCCGGCTGGGAAGGGAGTCTTTTTTTTTTTTTTAATTTATTTATTATGTATACAGTATTTGCTCTACATATATGCCCGGGCAGATCTCAATGTAGATGGCTGTGAGCCACCATGTGGTTGCTGGGAATTGACAGTCCAGGACCCTGGGAAGAACAGCCAGTGCTCTTAACCTCTGAGCCACCTCTCCAGCCCCTGGGAAGGGAGTCTTAATTAGGAATTATCTAGACTAGGTTGGCCTATGAGGTTGTGTATGGGATTTTCTCTTGACTGTTATTGGTGTAGGAAGACCCTGAATGTGGGTGGCAACATTTTATGGCCAGGGTCCTGGACTGTCTAAGAGTAGAGAAAGCTAGCTGAGTAGCAGAAAAGCAAGTGTCCATTTGTGACTCTCTGCTCCTCACTGTGGATGTGGTATAACTGCCTGCTTGGGGTCCTGCCTTGATTTCCCTCCAAGGATATACATAACTTGGGTTGTAAACCACGGAAGCTCTTTCCTCTCTTCTGTTATTTTCTGTCAGGGTATTTCCCATAGCAATAGAAACCAGAATAGTTATTAAAGCTCTGTCAAATACTGCTCAAAGGCTGGGTTACATACAGCTCAATGGTGGAGCACTTGGAAGAGGGTCGGCGAGGCCGGGGTGTGGCCTCCAACCCTGAGGAGCGACAACACAAAAGCTGAGGAAATACTGTTACTCAATCTGGAGAAAACTGGAGGACGATCAGGAAAGAAAAACTATCATAACTTACCACATGACCCAGCTGGAAGTAATGTGGTCTTACGAAAGAGTCTGCTTTGTGTAAGTTTCCATGTAGTTATGTTGGGAAGGATGCTGTCATGTTGTGAAGACATACATAGGAAAAAAAATACTACATCCTCAATAAAGTAAATAAATAATGACAAAAGGGAGTAATCGCAAAAAATATAAAATTGTTACCAAAAACAACCTGAAAGAGATCGGTGCTGGGAAGACTTCTGGAAGGCGTGGACTTGAACAGTTGGTTGTTTTTGATAAATCCATAGAATTATTAAACACTTTAGGTCTGTGCTTATATAACTTTAATAAAGGCAATCTAATAAAATTAAAGGGAATGTGAGAAAGGCAAAGGGGAGGCATTGGGTGTGCTTCAGCGAGACGCGTGTGTGGATGAAGAAAGTAGTAGTGAGCATGCAAAAGACCAGAGGTTCCTTCTCAGGAGAGGGTACTGTGACATGACAAGGATCTTTGGGACAAAGCAGACAAGATACGTTTTCTGATGCACCAACAATCCAAAAAGTCTGGTTGTGCACGCCTTTAATACCAGCTCTCAGGGGAGGCCGGGTGACCTCTGAGGTTGAGGACAGTCTGGTCTACAGGGTGAGTTCCAGGATAGAAAGGGCTTCAGAGAAAACCTGTCTTGAAAAAAAAAAAAAATCCTTCTGGAAAGTTGCACAGATCTGGAGTTCTAAGATGGTCAATAAATATCTGGAAAACTCAGCATTTATGGACTATATGAGATAAGTGCTAACTTGAGAGAAAAAAACAAAGAAAATAATTATACTGTACTGCTTAGGCAAGCAAAACAAAATTTACACAATTATGACCATAGATTCATGTAAGAATAATGAGTCAAAAGTTCTTAAGCAAATATATACATGTATTGAGAGGACAAAGGGGAAGTCAGTGGATACTGTCTAAACTGATAAAAGAAAAAGTATAGAATCCGCCGGGTGTGGTGGCGCACGCCTTTAATCCCAGCACTCGGGAGGCAGAGGCAGGTGGACCACTGTGAGTTCGAGGCCAGCCCGGTCTACAGAGTGAGTCCAGGACAGCCAGCGCTACACAATAACAACAACAACAAAAGTAATATAATCCAATATCATATTTAGAGAAGAGTAGGGGACTGGAAACATGGCCCAGCAATAAAGAGCACATGAATCACTCTTCCAGAGTTAGTTTTATTTCCAGCACCTATCTCAGGTAGTTTACAAACGCCTATAACTGCAACTCCAGGGGATCTGATGCCCTGTTATGGTTTCTGCAGGTACCTGCACTCAGGTGCACATACCTACACACAGACACACAGGAAAACACATAATTAAAAATAATAAAAATAACCCAAGCAGGGCTTATCACAGATCATGTGATTGAGAGGAGATGTACAATCTTCACATACTATATCCATCAGGACAGTACAATACATGGGAATGTTCCCGTTTTCCAGTTTAATATATAAAGAGTGCAGTCCCTGGTCATTGCTCCCAGGGACTGAGCTCAGTTGTTGTCAGTCTAGCATGTGTAAGATCCTGGGTGGGTGAAGGAAGTTCAAGGACAGTTGGGCCATGTATCCAAACCCTGAACCCCGACTTATGTTTTTATTTTTTGTTTTTGTTTTGTTTTTTTGAGACATGGTTTCTTCATGTAGCACTGGCTGTCCTGGAATTCACTCTGTAGACCAGGTTGGCCTTGAACTCACAGACATCCACCTGGCTCTGCTTCCCAGGTTCTGGGATTAAAGGCGTGCGCCACATCTATTTCAAACCCCTGTCTTGAAGCTCATCTGTCCACCACAACCCTACCAATAAAAACAAAATAATAAAGAGAAAATACATTATTTGCTGAAGGGTACATGTCAAATCACTACTGTCTTATATTCTACCTGATGAAGTTGGTGTTAAAGCCAAGGCTAGATGCACCTGGCAGGATTTTTAAAAGTACAGTAGAAATGATTTTTACAAATGATACAACACACGCAAGTAAGACCAACTGAAAGAAGATTGCTATTTCAAGCACATTGCATGGATATAGTCTTCCCCAAGGTAGATGTTAGGCAGCTCTCCATTACTTTGACAAAGTACCTGAGTCCATCAAGTTAAAAGAAGGAAAGCTTTCTTTGGGATCAGTTTTAGAAGCTTTAGCCTACGGCCTGCTGGTCCTGGCCCTGTTACCTTGGGACAGTGATGACCCAGCACATCACAGTGGGAACATGTGGCAGATGAGGCTTATTCACCCCTCAGTGGCTGAAAACAAAGTGAGACAGATGGGGTCAGGCTCCCCAGACACTTCCAAATGTGTGTACCCAGTAATGTCTTACAACCTAAGAAGAACCTTCCTAAGTCCCCGTCCCAGCAGCACCATGGACTGAGAGCCAAGTTTGGAACAAGTGGGCTTTTGAGAGCATTTAGTTCTAAGCTAAGGATGTACATAGTGGTGCATGCCTGCAATGCCTGCTCTCAATAGGCTGAGGGAGGAGGATTGTTCAAGGCCAGCCAGCCTGGGCTGTAGAGTGAGATCTTGTCTCAAAAAAAGAAAGGGGAGGGGAGGGAGAGAGGGAGGGAGGAATGGAGGAAGGAAGGAAGGAAGGAAGGAAGGAAGGAAGGAAGGAAGGAAGG
>CAJQZJ010032188.1:2601402-2636158 GCA_907164525.1 Lophiomys imhausi | reverse complement strand
AGGAAGGAAGGAAGGAAGGAAGGAAGGAAGGAAGGAAGGAAGGAAGGAAGGAAGGAAGGAAGGAAAGAAAAAAACTTCAAGCCATAACAGTGTAACAGGAGGAAAACCCTAACAGACTCCAGTGGTCAGAAGATGAGGTCAGAGGGGTGGCCCCTTAGCCTTATAAGGACGGAAGGAGCCAACCACCTAAACCTAAAAGCAAAACCCTACCCCCCCAACCCCAACACACTTTTAAGCATCAATTCTCTTAAAAAAAAAAAAAGAAAAAGAAAGAAAAAAGAAGAGAGGGCAATGCAAAATAAAAATCTATTAAATGCAGTTCTCAGCAGAAATATGGTCCTAGGAGGCTCGAACCCTTCACAGGAGGGTCTGCCCTTCACTTGCTATCACTTTCCTGCAGTTGCCCTGTCTTTCCTGTGCCTGCACCTCACCTCAGCCAAGCAGGTTTTCTCCCAGTCTTTGTAAAGGTGCCTTTGTTGGAACCAATAGAGTCACTTCTCTTTACTGTAAACACAGTGTCCAGTGTCCCTTCCTTATTGTGGAGAGCCAGCAACTTTACAAGAAGCAAAAGAAGTCTTAAAGGTCACATTCTGCCATTTACATTATAAAACAAGCCACAAGCCTTGAGTGACTTCATGAACACAACAGAGAGAAGCCCTGCTTCCCCTGGACTTTAAAATCATTTAAATCCAACGGATAGCCCAGTAGGTGTGTAAAAATAAATACAGCCGACTCCCGTTTCATTCGCCCTTGAAGGCTCCAACATGGTTCCAAGCTGTACCTTTGAATTGGAGAAGCTGGGCGGGTTCACGTTGCACTCCCTGTGTTTCTTGGGACAGTGTCCATCCAATCGGAGCACACAGGTGTGAGGTACCAGCCCCGTCCTGTTCACCTGAGCACTGTGACCTGCCTGGCTGGTGGCTTCGTCCTCACATCTGATGTGTGATCGGAGGAAGAGAAACCCTGGTGACACTTTCTGAGCAGCTGGTTCTCAAGGTTAGGTGTCACGGAGTGGGTGGCAGGTCATGATTGCTACCTGGATGCTGTTCTCCCTGTTCACGGTGGGTCACGGGGTCACCTTTGTGGCATTGTCATTGAGAATGTGTATCTGGCATGCCACAAACTTGGAGGCTTGTTTCTACTCTTAATTACGTTTGTTTATTTTGTGTGTATGCGCTGGAATGCCCTTAGATACCGGGGCAGAGTGTGGAAGCTGGAGGACAGCTTTTAAGGAGCTGATTTTTCCTACCATGTGGACCCCAGAGGTCCAACACAAATCACCAGCCTTAGCAGTGAGTGCTTTTACCCAGTAAGCCATCTTCTGATCCATACTTCTTTTATATTCTATTTATTCTGTCTGTCTGTCTGTCTATCTATCTAGTTCCTTTGAGGCAGTCTCATGTAGCCCAGGCTGGCCTTGAACACACTGTGTAGCCAAGGATGACCTTGGACTTCTGATCCTGCTTGTTGCTTGTCTGCACCTCACCACATGTGGAGGATCAACTTGAACTTGATCCTTCTGCCAAGGCCTGGGATTCCAGCTGTGCAGTGCTACACCCAGCAGCCTTCTCTTAAGGACATTGCATTTATGATCTTAAAGCACCAAGCCACCCAGTAAGAAAAAGCACATCCCTGACACTTCCCACTCTAAGCCAGGGTTGTGCTCCTGTGGACACTGTTTCTTTAAGAAAGCCAAAGTGAGAAGCTGTGTGACTGCCAAAGTTTTCTTCCTCCCTGCTTATTACCCTTACTTACACAGCACTTTCTTTTTCGGGAGGCAGTTCTCTGGGGTTTTTAAGCAGATGATTTAGTGTATAATAATTTCTAAACAGAGCATAATGATCTCAGGTGCATTGCTGTGAAACTAGGCTCATGGTTGCATGTTGGGGTATAAAATTTGCTCAGACTGTGTAGCATGATCCTGAATGTTCCAGCAGTGAAGGCAGGCATGAGTAAAGGAAGGGGTACCTCCTTTTTTATTGCTCGGAAACAATTCCTCGCCTCCTCCTGCAGACCCTCTTCTGGCCAGGAACTCTCTGCCTTGTGGAGGTTTGGGGTCATTTTCACATCTCTGTGTCTCAGTCTGGGTCAGAGGGTGGAGAGGACGCCAACCTGCCTGTGGAGAGGAAGTCTTATAGTGAAGGGAGTATGCATCCATACATGTGAGCTTCTTCCAGCCACAAAGATTTAGTCATTGCCCGTAAGACAATGAAAACATCCAATAGAATCAGGACTAAATTTCCGGAACTCTTTGGAATTCACATATGTTTATTTGGGAAGCTGTGTGTGCTGGCTTCCGACTTCTCTAATACTAGGTGGTCTCTTGTGGTTAGGGGAGGTGCATGTGGACTTGTGTGTATGTGAAATGAGTTGGTTTAAAAAACAACAACACACAAAACCCCAAAACCTTCTTTACGATTTATTCATTTTTACTCACAGAAAATCTAAAGGTATTATAATGGTTCCATCATCACCCCATAGGTGTGTTTCGTTTATTTATGCATTTATTTATAGTGGGTATGTGTGTTGTGTAGGTGCATGTGTGTGGAAGGGTACACACATGTGCCTGTACATTCAGAGAAGAATGCTGAGCATCTCCCATAGCCCCTTACCTTGTGGTTTTGAGGCGCACTCTCTCAATGAGCCAGAAACTTGCTGACTTGGCTAGGCTGGCTGGCCAGCAAGCTCCTGAGAGGCACCTGTCTTGTCTTCTCTGGTGGTGTTATGGGCGCTTTGCATGGGTTCTGTGGGTTTGAACTTAGGCCCCTATGCTTGCACATCGACTGTTCTTACTCACTGAGCCATCTTCCCAGCCCTGCTTCCTTGTTGTTTTTATGCAAGGTGTCACTATATTGTCCTGGCTGTACTAAAACCCACTGTGTGGACCAGGCTGGCCTCGAATTCACAAAGATCCACCTACTTCTGCATCCCAAGTGTTGGGATTAAAGGCGCGTGCCACCACGCCTGGGCTCCATCCCCTTATTTTTTATTTTCTTACATTAGCATACAAACTAGCAGGTTTCCTGGGCATTTTCATATCGACTTAATTTGGGTTGATTCTTGCCTGAACCAAAATATAATTTCTCCTGGCACATTTTGGTGTCAATCTGAAGATGAAGCCAAATCATTTTGTAAGAAAAAGACACAGCTTTGGTCTACCACGTCCCATGCAACACCGAGTGAGATTTCGGAAGCGAGGTCTGATTTGTTCAACCCTTCCTTAGCGAGGTATAAATGGGGAAATGGCATCACTGTTTCCTTCTGTATTAATTCATGGATGTAAAGTGATACGGATTATGCACTATGAAGAAAGGTTGAATAGCTTTTCCTCGAAGCTTAAATGTGAAATTTTAACGTAAGTTCTGTGTGGCCGTAAATGCTCGGAGATGGGCTTAGAAACAAGGACTGTGGGCTTGCAACTAAAACTGGGTTAAGAAGAGGCCTTCATCTGCGCGTGGTGGCAGAGGCTTGTAATCCCAGCAGTCAGAGGCAGGAGAATCCATGCTAGCTTCAGCTGCATAGAGTTGCTGGCCAGCAGGGTACATGAGACCCTGTTTTCAAGGTAGAGAAGGGGCTGGTCTTAATGGCTCACACTACTGAAAGGCACAACAACTGGCTTCAGGACCTGTGAGCTCCAGGGTAACCATGACATCATTGCTGCCCTTTTTCTGTATTCAGCCTTTGTTGGTCTCTTGCAGTCTCTTCACCTTGTGGGATCAAGATGATCTGTTTAAGCTCCAGGCTTTTTACCTATTTTCTAAACTGCCTACAGTTACAAGTCTCAGACTGGGCTCTGATTGGTTCTGCTCTACCTCCTTTCCCCGAGTGGGTGGGAGATGGGGGTGGAGATGAGTGTTTTGATTGGCCAGGGTTGAGTCACATTCTCCCTCCTGGACATGAAAGGGTGTGAGCTTCCTCAGCCATGGGGCAGAAGTAGAGAGTGTCTCAAAGAATAGTACTCATAGGGAAATAGAGGCTCGTGGGGGCCAGAGGTATAACCACAAATGGCAAACACCAGATGTGTCATTATCTTAGAGAAGAATAGAAATCAGGTTACTCCGGACTCTTTGCGTTAGGCCTATAGGATGTAAGAAAAGCTAGTCCTGGGCTTATCTATGATGAGGGAACCTGGCAATTTGGAATTTGACTTAGTTGGTGAAATGCTTGTTATGAATGCATGAACAGTAGTGTTCGAATCCCCAGTACTCAGAAAAAAGTAGGGTAGAGAAGCACATACCAGTAATCCCAGTGCTTAGGAGATGGAGATGGAGGATCTTGCCAGTCAGTCTAGCCAAACTGCTCTGCTTCAGGTTTGATGAGAGACCTTGAAATAAGATGGAGAATGATCAAGGAAGACGTCCCATGTCAACCTCTGGCCTTCACATGTGCTGCACACAGAGAGGGAGAGAGGAGAGAAAAAAGGGTGGGCAAAAAAGGAGAAGGAAACAAATCAGGAAATATTTGTTCTTTTTACACTGTATTTTACAAATACATCACACTAGTTTCAAGCTTCATCTGGGTTGTACATTGTGTCAGGATTTTGTTATGCTCTATAATAAAATAATATCCCATGGTTTACATAGAGCACATGTAATTTTCTAGTCACCAGTTAATGGACATGATTTTGTTTCGGCTTTTTGACTGTTGTGAATAGTGTCCCTGTGAACACAGGCAGAAAAGTAATTGTGTAGTTCTTGCTCTCAGTCTTCATGAATCCACAACTAAGCTAGGATGGCATTTTATGTTTTGTATGGGGATGTAGCTGATGCAGCCACATCCCTTAGAGGTCCTTCCACTGGTTTGTGTGAATATTTACTCTTACCACTGAGCATTATGTTTCCATCCAGTGTGTGGGCACTTACCTGCTTGGTAAAATGAGAGAGGGGAGGGGGGAAGCAAAATAAGAGTAACAAATTTGAGACAGAAATCATGACTCTTTTTTTTTTTTTTCAAGACAGGGTTTCACTGTGTAACCGCTCTGGCTGTCCTGGACTCTCTTTGTAGGCCAGGCTGGCCTCGAACTCACAGAGATCTGCTTGCCTCTACCTCCCGAGTGCTGGGATTAAAGGCGTGCGCCACCACGCCCGGCTGAAATCATGACTCTTAAGTCACCTGGCTACTGGTCTGTTTCCATCTTTGTACGAAGTGTCAGGGTAAGACCATGGCTCCCCTTTGCCTTAAACTTTTACCTAAGAGCAGAAAGATGCTTAAAAAGCCAAGAAAATCCCCATGGAAACCTCTCTGAAAACCATGCCAATAGGGGACACTGTGAGAAGACCATTTGTTTTTTTTTTTTTTTTGAAGACCATTCTTAATAACATAACCCAGGATGGGACTCTATTCATTTCAGTATTTCAGCCCAAGAAGACACTGGGTGCCTTAGTTTGCAGAATCTTGCTACCTGTGAGTTCCATGCTGGATGGTGCCGAGAACTGACTTGTTTTGAACTTCATCTGCTTGAATTTTTCATTAGTGACGGGCCTTGAAACAGAGATGGGCTGGCCCCTCCCTTGAGCCACCCAAGCCTGTATCTGAGTTTCCTTGTAATCCTGAGAGATTGCCTATGGACCCAAAGTTCTGAAAAGGGACTCCATCTGGCCTGCTGTCAAGCACGAAAATTGCCCTTTTGTTCTCTGTGAGTTACACAAAGAAAGTGGGAAGGCAGGGAAGAGGGCCTTTTTTTGTTTGTTTAAAGCCTGAAAGTGAATGGCTATAATTCTTTTCCTGCCCCCACCCATCTTGTACTATTTTAAGGTACCAGGACATTTTTTTTTCTAGGTCATGTACAATGTTCAGCCTTTGCAGTGGAGAAAGTAATGACTGTTGAGAGACTCAGTTCGGTTGCAGAGCAGTTGGCTGACACCCATACAGTCTGTAGTCCACTCCAGCTTTCAGGGATCACAGAAGTCTTGAAAGGAAGGGCCCTGGAAGCACTACAGTCCAGTCACCTTGCAGAGGGCGCTTCTTACCCTGTTTTGAGGTGCTTGGTCTATTTGTTAGTCATTTTCCCTGCTGCGACAAACCCCCAACTTAAAGAGAGGAAAGATAAGTTCTGGCTGATGGCTTCTGCCTGTGGTCAACTTGTCCCATCGCTGTGAACCTGTGGTGGGGCTGAACATCATGGCAGCTAGAGTGTGTAGTGGAGCAAATCTCCTCTCTTCGTGACTGCCAGAACACATCCCAGGTCCTTCTTCCAGCTAGCCTACATGTGATCTTTCACAGGTCAGCCACTCAATAGTCCACTCAAACTTCAAACCTGCAGCGGTGGGTTGATCCACAGATGAAGTCAGAGCCCTGGTTATCCAAGCCCTTTCCTGAGGCCCCGCCTCTGGAGGCTGAGTGTGTCAGGGACTGTTATTCACTTTTCTCTTTGCTTGGACCACGTAACCGAAAGAAGCAATTTAAGAGAAGATGGCTTTTCTGCTAGCCAGGTTTAAGAAGAAATACAGTCCATGAAGGCAGCAAGTTGTGATGGGAGGGAACAGGAGGGTGTAGTCACATCACAGCTGTGGTCAGGAAGCAGGAGGACATGAATGCTGCGCTGTTTGGTTTTTCTTCTTTTTTTCCCCCTATTCTGTTCAATTCTGGGATCCTAGTTCATGGGATGGTTCTACCCACATTCACGACGGTTCTTCCCTCCTTATAACATATGCCCGGAGCTCTGTCTCCTAGGAGACTCCAAATGTAGTCAGGTTGACAGTGAAGATGGACCATCAGAGGACCAATCCTGTATCATCACAGAAGGCTTTGGGGAGGAAAGTTCATGTGGAAGCTGAGGCCGAGTGGGAGCAGCACAGTGTTGAAGGGGCTCATCTCCCAGCCTGCACAACCCCTCGCCCCCCTCCCTGTATACCTCCGTGTGCATCAGTGTTCAGTCACGCCTCTGAAGCAGTGAGTCTCCCCGCCCTCAGAATGCGCATGTCGGTGTACTTGGCTTCCCGTCAGTGAGCATTGAGCTGCACAATTCTGTGCTATACTTTTTATGTGTACAAAATGTGCTATTCTGCCAGGCGTGGTGGCGCACGCCTTTAATCCCAGCACTCGGGAGGCGCATCTCTGTGAATTCAAGGCCAGCTTCATCTACAGAGAGTTCCAGGACAGCCAGGGCTGTTACACAGAGAAACCCTGTCTTGAAAAACCAAAAAACTAAACAAACAAAACAAACAAACAACCCCCCCCCATAAAAAACCCCATAAAAAAATAAGATAGGTGTTCCCTCTTATTTTATCTTGATCAATCAATTTTTACGTAGGTTTTTCTTTTTCTTTTGGTTAGTGTACATATATGTCATTTTAGTTTGCTCCTTTTTTTTTTTTTAACAAGGTTGGGCCTTATGTAAGCCATGCTGACCCTGAACTTGCTATATCATCAAGGGTGATCTTGATCATTCTTCTCCCTACCAAGTGCTGGATTATAGGCACGTCCTGCCACAACCAGCTCAAATAGCAATTTAAAAAAAGCAAACAGTCTGGTGGGGATGCAGCTCAGCTGTAGAGCACTTACCTAGTATGAGGGAAGTACTAGGTTCAATTCCCATCACTTCAGTATGGGTGGATGATAGAGGACTGGTGATCGATAGATAGACGATAGATAGATAGAGCAGATCATTAAAAAACATTCTAACACAATACAACTCAGAGGCACTACACTACTTTGCTACCCCCCCAGCTGAGGACGGACAGTGGGATAACATTTCAGAAACTGTTTTTAGTAATCCAAATACTGCGTTTCTATAAGAGAAGGAAGCTTTGCGTGCACAGGTGCAGAACACTGCAACTCCTAACACGCATGTCACTTGTCATCATAGTTACTTCAGGTTTTTGTGCTACATGGTATGAGGTCATGCACAGATCGAAGTGCAGGTGCCTGCCCCATGTTCAGAACCACGGCTGCGGTGACGTTGTGTGTTGCAACCAGGGACACCGCAGACTTGTTCCTCTTTTGATTTTGAATCAGTGTTTGGTCATTGTACGTTCAAAAGTCACTTAACTTCTGCTAAGTTCTTCATGACCTTCCACATTCAGTTGCATGAACCCAAATAGAGTTTACGACTCTGAACTCCAGGAAAATCGTTATTACCTGACGGGCGGTCTGTTCCCTGACAGGAGATAACCATACCAACCTTGATTCCCATCAGGGGTTAATTATTTCAATTTGGAGAACAGCCCTGTCTGTTGCAAGGTTCACAGCCCTTGGAATAAATACCTTACTGTTAGTGTCCTTAGCTTTGATGGGGAACAAGAGGGGCAAGGTGTTTAATTCACTTTTATTGCCGGCTTTTCTACAGACACCCCTTAAGTGGTTACAGTGTCTGTCTGTGTGCAGAGTTAAGCAGGAATCTGCTCAGAGGAGGACTGACGCGGTGTGAAGGCAGACCTGCCAAGCCTCGCTGTTTTCAGTTACCTGTCGGACGAGCGAACACTTGTGGGGAAAGCAGCCTCTGAGTCTCCTTCCAGACGTGATGCCTCTGGTGCTTCTGGTAGGACTTAGCTCTGGGTTCTGTTCCCTAAGTTGACTCTCTATTCTGTTTAACGGTGACCTTGGTGGAGACAGATGCTAGCTGGTCCGTGGATGACCCATGGCAGCTGTGGCTTTGTTTTTCTAACACTCAGTCATTTGTTGAGATTCTATGTGTCAGCTCCCGGGGACCCAAAGGGAGATGAGGGTGTCCCTTCCCACTCATTGGGGAAAAGTTGGCTCAGGACTGCCGCTTCATCATAAACACGAACAGGAAGGCGATTGATATGTTCTTCTTATTCATAGCAGGAATGATGTAATAAAGAAGGAACTTCATTGTGTCAGCCTCTTTTAATAGAACCAGAGAATTTTCAGACTGGTTAAGGAGGCCAGCTCTACAGCCAGCAGCTTAGCCCCAGACCTTGAGTTGGTTGTTCTGTGAAATGCATAGATGAGATTACTGATGTCATGGATTGGTAGTGGTTGTGTGTGTGTGTGTGTGTGTGTGTGTGTGTGTGTGTGTTTTTTTTTCCAAGACAGTGTTTTTTCTGTAGCCCTGACCACTGGCTGTCCTGGAACCCACTCTGTAGACCAGGATGGCCCCAAATGCAGAGATCCACCTGCCTGTGCCTCCCAAGTGCTGGGACTAAGCACAAGTGGGACAAGTACTACCTAACACCTTTGGAGGTCACAGGACAACTTATAGGGGTCATTCCTGGGTTCTAGAGCAGTGCGTCAGATCCTCTAGAGACAGCTGTGAGTTGCCCTGTGAGCACCGGGTATTAAATCCAGGTCCTCTGAAAAAACAGCCAGCAGCCTTTTTTAAATTTTTCATTTTTTTAAAATTTATTTGTTAATTTTACATTCCAATCACCATCCTTCTCTCTCCTCTCCTCCCAGTCCCACCCTCCCGCCCACTTCCTCCATACTCTCCCTCTCCTAGTACCAACCCACTCTGGCACATCAAATCATATCAGGTGCCTCCTCTTACGCTGAGGCCATTCAAGGCAGCTCTGCTAGGAAAATGGGATCCAGAGGGAGGCAACAGCATCCAAGCCAGAGATAGACCCCGTTCCAATCATTAGGGGATCAAGCAGGTTCACATGTGTAGTGGGCCTACAACCAGTCCATGCATGTTCTTTGGTTGGTGGTTCAGTCTCTATGAGCCCCCATGTCTGACTTAATTGGCTATGTGGGTCTTCTTGTGGTGTCCTTGATCCCTCCAGTTCCCTCAAACCTTCCCCTAACTCTTCCTCAAGACTCCCTGATTTTCACCTAATGTTTCCCTGTGGGTCTCTGCATCTGTTTCCATTTTCTGCTGGATAAGGCTTTTTGGATGGCAGTTATGTTAGGTTCCTGTCCAGATCTCTCTCTCCATCCACTTCCCTACTTTATTTTCCCTATTTAGAGGGATTCAAGCATCATCTTTGCTATTGAACCTTCTTATTACTTAGTTTATTTGGGTCTATGGATTGCAGCATGGCTATCCTGGATGTAATAGCTAATATCCACTTATGAGTGAGTAAATACCATGTGTGTCTTTTTGGGTCTGCATTAGCTCACTCAGGATGATCTTTCCTGGTTCCATCCATTTGCCTGCAAATTTCATCATATCCTTGTTTCTGTTAGTGGAGTAGTATCTGTTGTGTAGATGAAAAACAATTTTTTTTTTTTTTGGTTTTTCGAGACAGGGTTTCTCTGTGTAACAGCCCTGGCTGTCCTGGACTTGCTTTGTAGACCAGGCTGGCCTCGAACTCACAGAAATCCGCCTGCCTCTGCCTCCCAAGTGCTGGGATTAAAGGCGTGCGCCACCACGCCCGGCGAACCACAATTTCTTTATCCATTCTTATGTTGAGGGACATCTGGGTTTTTTCCATTTTCTGACTATTATGAATAAAGCTGCTGTGAATATAGTTGAGGAAATGTCCTTGTGGTTTGGTGAAGCATATTTGAGGTATATGCCCAGGAGTGGTATAGCTGGGTCTTGAGGCAAAACTATTCCCAATTTTCTGAGAAACCACCAGATTGATTTCCAAAGTGATTGTACATGTTTGCACTCCCACCAGCAATGGAGGAGTGTTCCCCTTTCTCCACATCCTCACCAGCATGTGCTGTCACTTGACTTTTTGATCTTAGCCATTCTGAGGGGTATAAGATGGAATATCAGAGTCATTTGCATTTCCCTTGTGGCTAGGATGTTGAGCATTTTTTAAGTGCATCTCAGCCATTAGAAATTCCTTTGTAGTGAATTCTCGGTTTAACTCTGTACTTCACTTTTAATTGAACTATTTGTTTTGTTGGTGATTAATTTCCTGAGTTCTTTATGTATTTTGGGTATTAGCCCTCTGTCTGATGTGGAGTTAGTGAAGATCTTTTCCCAAACTGTAGGCTGCCATTTTGTTCTGTTGACGGTGTCCTTGTGGCCAGCCTCCTTAATCAATGAATCTTTGCTCTAGCCCATCATTATTGCTTGTTTTGTTTTTTGAGACAGGGTTTCTCTATGTAGCCCTGGCTATCCTAGAATTTTCTTTGTAGACCAGGCTAGCCTCAAACTCAGAGATCTGTTTGCCTCTGCCTCCCAAGAGTTGGCATTAAAGGCACATGCCACTACCACCTGATTCAGTTTTTAAAAGTTTTTGTTGTTGTTGTTGTTTTTTGGCTTTTTTTTTAGAGACAGGGTTCTCTGTGTATCCATGGCTGTCCTGGACTCACTTTGTAGACCAGGCTAACCTCGAACTCACAGAGATCCACCTGCCTCTGCCTCTTAAATGCTGGGATTAAAGGCGTGTGCCACCACACCCGGCCCGGAACTCATTTTCTAAATTTCAAATTTTGATGGTTAAAAAAATCACAGCTTCGGAGATGGGCATGGTGGCACACACCTTTAATTCCAGCACTTGGGAGGCAGAGGCAGGTGGATCTCTGTGAGTTCGAGGCCAGCCTGATCTACAAAGTGAGTCCAGGACGGCCAGGACCCTGTTACACAGAGAAACCATGTCTCAAAAAACCAAAAAAGAAAAAAAATCAGAGATAGCCGGGTGGTGGTGGCGCACGCCTTTAATCCCAGCACTTGGGAGGCAGAGGCAGGTGGATCTTTGTAAGTTCGAGGCCAGCCTGGTCTACAAAGCGAGTCCAGGACAGCCAGAGATATTCAGAGAAACCCTGTCTCGAAAAACCAAAAAAAAAAAATCAGAGCTTCTGGGGTTGGAGAGATGACTCAGTGGTTAAGAACACTGGTTGTTCTTCCAAAGAACCCAGTTCAAATCCCAGCATTCACATGGCAGTTTGAAACTGTCTGTAATGGCTGGGCTTGGTGGTGCCTGCCTTTAATCCCAGCATTTGGGAGGCATAGGCAGTTGGATCTATGTGAGTTCAAGGCCATCCTGGTCTACAAAGTGAGTTCCAGGATAGCTAGGGCTACACAAAGAAACCCTGTCTCAAAAAACAAAAAACCAAAACAAAAAAAACAAAAAATCATAGCTTCCTATTGCAATCCAGAGACTAAGTTTAAAAATTGCCTACGTGTCACCTTTTTCAACTTGAATGCCCTGGTGTGTTAGTTAGGGTTTTATTGCTGTGAAGAGACACCATGACCAAGGCAAGTTTTTTTTTTTAAGATTTCATTTATTTATTATTATGTATACACTGTTCTGTATGCAGGTATGCCTGCAGGCCAGAAGAAGACACCAGATCTCATTGTACATGGTTGTGAGCCACTATGTGGTTGCTGGGAATTGATCTCAGGACTTCTGGAAGTGCTCTTAACCTCTGAGCCATCTTTTCAGCCCCTCAAGGCAACTCTTACAAAGGAAAATACTTAACTGGGGCTGGCTTACAGTTTCAGAGGTTTAGTCCATTATTATTAAGGCATGAAGCATGGCAGTTTGCAGGCAGACTTGGTGCTGGAGAAGGAGCTAAGAGTTCTACATCTTGACCTGCAGGCAGCAGAAGGGGACTGTATTTCACCCTGGGCATAGCTTGAGCATAGGAGACTTCAAAGCCTGCCTCCACAGTGATACACTTCCTCTAACAAGGCCACACCTACTCCAACAAGACCAAACCTCCTCATAGTGCCGCTCCCTCTGGACCAAGCATTCAAACATATGAGTGAATAGGGGATGGAGTGAATAGGGCCATACATATTCAGTCCATATCTGGCTAAGTCTGAAAATTGTTGGTGCATTAGTGTAATACTGTAGGAACACAAGGCTGATGTTTTCCAATTAGATCCACCATATTGGAGCCATAGTTTGTCTTAGCTTCTGCTCTCATGAGCCTCCTCTGGCTTTGCTCTGGGATTTTCTTTCACTGACATCAGGTACCTAAAAAGGAAAAACTACTTCCCCTGAACCAGTGAAATTACTGGCAGGAAAAAGTACTCAAGTTTCCAGACATCTGTGAATGAAATGCTTTCCTGAGCATCCAGGGCTCCCAGGGAAGGAACAGTAAGGTGATACCCACTATCAGCCTCCTTTGCCTAAGATGAACCTGAGCAGGTCTTCCTTCCTGCAGGAGCCCAGGCAGCATGCCAGGGCTCCTCCCAGCAGCCGACTGGCATTACATCACCACCAATGTTTAAGGAACAAATCTGCCACTTGGGGCTAGAGGGGGCACAAGCTATAATGGAATCTCATTTGCTTTGCATCAAGGAGTACAGAAGTCCTCAGAAAATAAGATCTGAAAAATAAGAAATGGTCATTATAGGACCAGAACTAGGGACTTTCCATCTAAAGCTGGTGTGCTGTTAGACTGGTCTGACCTGGCTGTCCTGGAACTCACTGTAGTCCACGCTGGCCTTGAACTCTGCCTGCCTCTGCCTCCCAAGTGCTGGGATTAAAGGAGGGCATCACCACTGGCCAGTGCAAATACCTTTTGAGTTTCTCCCTTCCCTTATCTTCCATGCAATTGAGTTCTGAAAGTAGAAAGCTGGAGGTGAGGGAGAGGAGGAGGAATAAGAGGATAGTCTGAGAGAATAATTTAAATTCCACATGTATACATATGTATATATGTGCATATGAATATACATACACAGTACCTATAGAATATTTGTATGTATATACAGTCAAACTCAGGGTCTTGTGCATGCTAGGCTACCACATTAGCACTAAGTTATATCCAGCCTTATGTGTATATTTTTGTCATATGTACTTCATTTGGAAAGATATTGAGAGGGGGCTAAGGAGATGGCTCAGTGGTTAAAAGCAGTGGGGAGTCTTCTAGAGGACCTGGGTTCAATCCTCTGCACCTACATGGGCTCATAACCATGTATACCTCCAATCCTAGGAGATCCAATGCCCTCTTCTGGTTTCCATTGGTACATCCATGCACATGAGGCCTAGACATACTTGGAGGCAAAATATATACTTTTTGTTGTTGTTGTTCTTTTTGGATTTTTGAGACAGGGTTTCTCTTGTGTATCCTTGTCTGTCCAGACTCACTATGTAGAAAAGGCTAGCCTTGAACTCACAGAGATCCACCTGCCTGGCAATGAGAAATAGGTTTTATTTAGCAAACAACCTCAGGCCTTCTATGTGTCTGAATGTGTGTGTGTGTGTGCGTGTGTTTGTGTGTGCATGTGTGTCTGCATGCATGTGGGGGCAGAGGACAAAGAGGGCAATCTTAGCACTGTCATTATTTTTTGTTTGGACAGATTCTCTCACTGGCCTGGAGATTGACAAGTAGGATAGGTTGGCTGGCCAGCAAATCCCAGTGATCTGCCTGTCTTGGCCTACTTAGAACTGGATTTCAATCACACCACCAAGCCCAGCTTTTGTTGTTTTGTTTTTGTTTTCTTGCTCACAAGGTATTAACTGACTAAACTCTCATCCCAATCCCAAACTTGGTTTTTTTTTTGTAAATCTGACTTACCAGTGACTAGAAATTGGACCTCAGCCCTCACTAAGGTTTGAAAGGGCTGGATGGGTGTCACTAGACCTCCTCTTGCTACTGTCCTATTCAGCCAGTGGCAGAGACCTGGGTAGCAGCCCTCCTCCCTCCAGCAGTCTTATGGGTATGTGGAATTACAGTCTCAAAGTCCTTAAATCACTGTCTCTTAAAAGCCTGAGGCGACGTGGGTACTTTCAGAGCCCAGGGCAATAGAAGTAGGTGCTAGATTCCTGCTCCTGAAGATATTCAAGACCATGAGCATCTATTGTGGGCCTTCCCGCTTCTCACTGAAGGGTGGTGCCATCTGCCGTGAGGGGAAGCTGGGGTTTTTACAGCAGAGCTGCCTGCCCCTTTGATAACCCAGAATGGAACTCTCAGGATCTAATCACTACTTAAAGGCCTCACCAGCCTTCACTGTCACTACAGTGGGGATTAAACTGTAACCAGAGCACCCAGCTGTGACCCCCAAAGCAATGGAGCCTGGTGAGTTCCTTCAAGAATCCTTCCCATATTATAGCTTGTCACCTGGCCACACATTTCAGGTCTCTCTCATCTTAAAAAATCTAAATGCAGCTTAGGAAACTTTTAACAACTCTGATTTTTTTTTTTAAGGTAAATCATTATATTTTAAGTTTAGTCCAATCTCAAATTACAATCTGTCTGGTTTTTGTTGTCATTGGGGTTTTTGGTATTTACCACCAAACATACTAAGATTTGAGTTGAAACTGTTCCAGGTTTTGTATTTTCAGATTTCTTCCAGAGCATTCAAATGGCCCCAAAGTGTGGCTCTTGTAGCTGCATTCTGGGTAAACACTCCTGGTGAAAACAATTCAGGTGACTGAACAATGGTCTTCAGCCCTTTGGAGGATTCTCCTTATCACATCCTGAAGGATGGTTTCAATAGCTGGTATAAGCCTTTGGTTTATCAGCTCCAATGACCTGGAAACCCCTTAGACCCAAATATTTGGGATGAGCAGAGCCAGCTTAGGAATTCCAAGAAGGCGGAGTTGAGATAGCAAACTGCCAAAGCTCACAGATGTGGAATGGAACAAATTTCAAAACTTGACTCTTCTGCTTGGCTGGAATGTGCTTCCCACCCAACGCACTGGAGACAGGTGAACCCAGTTAATGTGTTTTGACCTTAAATTTTGCCTCTTTGTGTAGCTCTGTGGATGACAGTAAGGGTAACACATTTTGCAGTTTTCAAAGTGTTGACTGTCTTTGGTACCACAGAAATTCAAGTTTGTCTTGTGACCTGAGACTCTATTGAGGCTTTTGCTCATAGACTGAGAAATTCTCTTATGTTTATGATATCATTGACTATTAGATTATGTACGGTGTCATCCAATAAAGCAAACCTTATTTTATAAGAGAATCTGGTAGAAGGAACTAGACTGCAATACCTTCCAGTTGATAAATTGAGGCGGGCCCTGGATACCTGGCAGTAGCTGGTTTTTAGAGGAATTGTCTTGAGGACTAATAAATTAGAGGTGTAAATACCCAAGTATCTTGTATCTTCTTTTAGATTATCTTGGGAGAAAGCCATTGGGTTAATGAAACTAGGAAAGAGAATATAGAACGAATTTGTGGCAGAGTTATGGCCCGAGGCATCTCTGCAATATAGCGTAGCATCCAATTAGAGCTGCAGAATGCTTGCTGTATTATTACTTAACATTGGGTTGCTTTCAGGCAGGGTAATCCATGCCTGTAATTCCAGCACTCTGCAGGCTGAGGCTGGACATAGAGGTGGAAACCAGCCCTGGCCCCACAACCTCTGCCACCCACAACACTCGAATTGTGTTGCTTTGTTGACCACTTGGAAATTAAACTAACTTCAAGGTACTTAATGGAAGCTACATATTTTTTAACTTTTCAAAAATTTTATCTTTGTGTGTATACATGTGTTTGGGAGTGATGGGGGGGGAGTGGCAGACGACTCGCTCGAGTACCATGGCATGTGTGGAGGTCAAAGGACAACTTTGTGGAGTGGGTTCTGTCCCTCTACTTCTATGTGGGTTCCAGGGTTTAAACTCAGGCCTTTAGATTTTTGCCAGAAGCCATCTTTTTCTAAAGTTCTGGTCAGGTTTTGATATTAACATCAGATGAGAAGCTGGGCATGACGGTACACATGTTTAATCCCAAAACTGGGGCAGCAGATCCAGGAGAATCTCTGTGAGTTGAGGCCAGCCAAGACTAAGGCAACATTTTGTTGTTGGTGGTTTTGAGACAGGTCTCACTTTATATCCCTGGCTGTTGTAGAACTCAGTGTGTAGACTAAGCTGTCCTCTAATTCACAGATGTTGCCTGCTTCTGTTTCCTGAGTGCTGAAATTAAAGATCTGTACCACACACACAGCAATGAGACCTGTTTTTAAAATAGAAACAAAATGAAGGAAAACACCAGGTGGTTGGAACTCTCATTATTTATCTACATGTACTGAAATACTGTGTATAGTTGTTAAAGAAATAATCAGCTGAGTGTAGTGGCACACTTGTAATACAGCGCTTGGGTGGTGGGAGCAAGTGGACGAAGGAGAATTAGCAGTTCAAGGTTATTCTCCTGATTCGAGAACCACAACATCTGGTTTCAGAGACATCTTACACTTGCTTGTTGGTCTCAGATTTTTTTTTTTTTTTTTGGACAGGGTCTCATGAACCCCAGGCTCAAACTCACTGTGTAGCTGAGGATGACCTTAAACTTCTGATATAGGTCCTGCCCCTACCTACAGGCATTAGCCACCATGATTGGTTTATCTATACTGGGGGTGGACTGCAGGGCTTTGTGTATACTAGGAAATCACTCTACCAATTTTGAACTACATCCCGACCCTTCCAAATCTTTTTAGAATGAAATGTGCTATAGAAAGCATCTGTTGATAAAGCAAGCAATCCAGGGACATAATCCCCAAGTCCCCACCCAAGCCTTGTCTTGCACTCTATGATTATAGAAATCATTACGTGACCCAACAGCCTTAATTGTTTGAGCAACTATCAAGTGGTTGCCTCTGCATTCTTTAGCATTGACAAGTGTTAGCTTTCCTGGCAAACATAATGTAGTCTGGCTTGGAGGAGGAAAATGGGTCCAGCACCTTGGTTTCTTCTGCAATGGAGACCCTGTTGGGGTGACCCGGGGTGTCCATAAAGTCATAATCCTGATCCCCACATGATGAAAAATTTCCACTGTAGTCTGGGAAAAGTAGCTTTGGGGATGGTGGAATGATGGCAGGCTAAGTGGGGGGATAGGGAAGGCTGAAAAGAATGAGACAAAGGGAAGAGAGTCCCTTAATAACTGTACACAGAGCAGGGTGTCATTGGGAGGAGTGGAAATGGATACTAAGAGTTGATTCTGACCCAGAGCAGTTTCTACATTTCAGGCATGTGGAGAGGACCTGCACCTATCCCAGGATCAGCAATGTAGAGCAATGGAAGAGGGGAGAGAGTGCCCACTGTAAACCCTCTAAGAGGTCTGGACGACAAAGACTCCCATTACTCTGTGTGTGCAAGCACTTGGCTCCCGTGTGCACATGCATGCACCAGCAGAAATGGATCTCCACTTCTGTTCTGAAATAAATGGCCTGTTTGTTAGATGGAGACCTACTGTCTCCATTAGGAACCATTCAGCTCCAGCAATTAGCCCCCAGGAAGAAGGAGCCTCCCTCCCAAACCTCTGTCCCAAACAGTGTTTTGAAGTGCAGGGTTTCCTAATGGAAGGTAAATCAACAATTAACCCACAGCTAGGGTAAGCTGAAAATAGACTTCTCAAGGAAGGGATTATCTCTAAATTGTTAGCACTGATTGACATTATCTGGGGTCATATTCTTCTGTAGTGACTTAATCTCCACCCAAGCCGGATGGTTACAAAGATGTGATAGCATTCTAGTTACTTGGCTTAAAAGTGGATTTAGAAAGAAACTTCTTGACCCTTGGAGGCTGGGGGGCGTTAAAGGAGGGGGGAGGAAGGGAGACTGTAGTTTCCTTTCAAAATAGGCAGCTGTTTCATTTCCTTCAAAATTATTAGCTATAATTTTATGAAATTGTTAGGTTTTGTTTTACGAGGAGAGCTGTCTATTTTGTGATGATGTTTTGAAATAATACTATTTCTTAGTTAAACACAATGCAAATGAGGCACATGATCTGCATGTTAAATAAATAAAATGTTTTAGTTTGTTTCCCGCTTTCAGGTGCCTTAAAATAATGGCAAGTGTTACGCGCTGGTGCTTAGGAAGTGGCTTGTTGAGCCAAGACTCCTAATAATGCAATAATGCATTTAAATTATTTTACGGTCAGTTCCTCGTGTTTGTGACATGAAAAATCTAATTGCCCACATTCTGTGTCCCAGTTAACCTCATAGATGGTTTCAGAAGTCATGACCCATCTTGCTTCCTGAGTGCAGAGTTTTGGTTTGGAGGGGTGAACATGTGTTTTGGAAGCAGTGCCAGTTACTGCACGATGCTGTGAATGTCTGACACCACCAGGTTGCACATTTTAAATGCTTAAAATAGCAAGTAGGGTGCTGTATATTGCATTACAGTTTTATTTATTTCTAAGCTGAATTTATTTATTTTTATCCTATGTGCATTGGCATTTTGCCTGCATGGTGGGAGGATGTTAAAGCCCCTGGAGCAGGAGTTTACAGACAGTTGTGAGCTGCCATGTGGGTGCTGGGAGTTGAACCTGGGTCCCCTGGAAGAGCAGCCAGCATGCTTAACCACTGAGCCATCTGTCCAGTCCTGCACTACAGCTGTTAAAAGTATATGAAAATTGTACTTTCCTCTACCTCCCCCCCCCAAACAACCAGTGGCAGACTTCAGTGCACATAGTGCTTGGGAAAAGTCTAACACAGAGTTTATTTTTCATGAGAACTCAAAAACAATACTTTAAAATACTACTTAGTTGCAGTAATTGACTTGTAATTTGAAAGATTGCAGCATGTTATTAAGACTTCAGAAACCTCCAGAGGTTAAAGGTTATGGTCAGGCTGGGGGATTTCAAGTCTTTGAGGAAGCACACAGTCTGGAAGAGGAGGCCTCCTAAGCCCTGGAGGATAGTGGGTGACAATGGCAGCTCCCGACTATGACTGATGAAAACATTTTTAAAAGCAAATTGTCCTCAGGGACTATTTGCCCAAAGCTGGCAGGCTCTCTAGAAAGAACCTGCATGCTGCGGTGGAGCCGACATTATGTCACCAGGATGCAGCACTGGGGAGCAGGTCTGCCCCAACCTCCCTGTGCAAAACCTAAATTACTTTGCCTGGGAGCGGAAGGGAGGGGCTCACAGCAATGGGAGGGGCCATAGAGAAAATGACTCCGGAAAGAAGGAAAGATTGGAAAAGGGCACCTGCTCCATAATTTCTCATTGAGAGGGGTTTGTTGTTTTAGTTTGGTTTAGTTGAAGACAGTTCAAAGAGAAAAAAACCATATGATCTAGAAATTTATGTCTGGTACGTAAGGAGTCTGCTGATGTCTGTAGTCAATGTTCACAGCAACATTATCTATAATAGCAAAATCAGAGTCAACATAAGTGCTCATTTACCGGTGAATAGAGGAATGTGGTGTGATATTTCACATGTTCTCATTCACAGGTTAATACAAAAAAGAGGCAGAGGAAAACAGTAGTTAGGCAGATTCCTATGGGATGGGGAATTCAGAATGCAAAGTAGGCTTTTTGCTGAATGCCCATTGCTTTTACATCTTTGAAAAGTAAAATGCCCAGCTTGGCTTAGGGGTGCAGGCCTGTGATTTCAGCTGTTTGGAAGGGAGACTGAGGCAGAAAATGGTGAGTTCAAGACCTACCAGGGTTATATAGTCTGGGTTACTGAGCAAGATCCTACTTTCAAATAAACAGTACATTTAAAATGGGCTATGGATTGCACACACACACACACACACACACACACACACACACACGAGTAAAAAATCCCAAGTTGAGTCAATGTAAGGCAGGAAGTCTATACATCAAAGCAACATTTGGCTGTGGTCACCCTTTGGTCCCTTCAGTCACCCAGCATCTCACAGCTTCAACTGCTTATAGGTTGTGTTCCTGAGACATCAAACCCCCACTACCCCTGCCCCTGCAATTTCCTGTTCTTAGATCTCTCCCAACACCCCCCCCCCCAATCTTCTGTGTCCTGCCTGTTTGGGGAGAGGTCCATGTCCGGAATGGCCTGGCTGTTCCAAGATCTTAGCTATTGTGCTGGAACCTGTGTACAAGAGAAACGGGCATTCTTGGGAGGGGCTCCTACACTATCTGGAGAATTCCAACCACTCAGCTAGAGAAAGCTCACTCACCTAGAGTGTTAGGAGAGACAGAGAATGTCAGGCATCCTAAGGGTTGGTGGCCAAGCCCAGTCTTTTCTCCAAGCTGAGGTGTAGTAAAGGGTCTCCTGTACATTTTTTTAAAATCCCATTTGTTTTTTTGTGTGGGCATGTATGTGCCAGAGGGATCAGTTTTCTCCTACCATGGGATTCTTAGGGATGGAATGGAGGTCACCAAGTTTGGCTGCAAGTACTTTTACCCACTGAGCCATCTTATTGGCCCTCTAGTTCTTCGTTGTTTTTGTTTTTGAGACAAGGTTTCACATTGGCACCTTGGCAGACCTGGGACTCACTATGGACTCACCAGGTTGGTCTGTAATTCACAGATCTCTATTTGACTCTGCCTCCCTAGCACTGGGATTAAAGGTTGTTTTTGTTTTTTACAATTTATTTATTTATTTTTATGTACATTTGTTGTTTGGCATACACTTATGTCTGTGTGAGGGAGTTAGATCCACTGGAACTGGAGTTACAATTGTGAGTTGCCATGTGGGTGCTGGGAATCGAACCCAGGTCCTCTGGAAGAGAAGTCAATGCTCTTAACACCCCCCCATACCTTTTAAAAAAATGATTATTTTGCTTGTGTACATGAATGTGTACCATGTATACACCTGGTGTCCATAGCATTACATCCCTAGAAACGGAAGTTTCAGAAGGTTGTGAGTCCACATGTGGGGGCTAGGAACTGAACCTGGGTCCTCTGCAAGAGCAACAAGTGCTCTTAACCTCCAAAACATTTATCCTGCCTCCTGTAGTTCATTCTTTATCACGCCAAGTACACCATGTGGCATACCTGGGGCAGCAGACAGAGGGTGCGGAGGCACATGACATGGCTCCACAGCAAGCTTTGGAGATCAGTGAGCAGGGGTGTAACCCTTTCTGCTCTGCCACAACTTGCTTTGTGTCTTTGTGCAAATGACTTCAGCCCTGAGCTTCAGTGTCTTCATCCACAAAATGGGGCTTAAAATACTTCACCGAGCTGCTAGAAGTAGTGAAGGGCAGTGCATGTTACATGCTAGCGGAATGCCTATACGGTGTAGACATTTGTTTTCTATAATGTCATTATCCAGAAAGTGCACACGTACATAAACAGACATACACACACACACACCCAGAGTATATGGTGGTATTAATTCTAGGGACCATTTTTTTTTTTTTTTAGGTTATTCGAGACAGGGTTTCTCTGTGTATCCTTGACTGTCCTGGACTCACTTTGTAGACCAGACTGGCCTTGAACTCACAGAGATCCACCTGCCTCTGCCTCCCAAGTGCTGGGATTAAAGGCGTGCGTGCCCCACCATGCCCGACTGGGACCATTTTTTGTATCCAGCTGTTCTGTGTCCATGGAGCCCTGATTTCTGGACTCCCACACCTGCACCCACACCAAAATCAAGCTCCTTATGTAAAATGACATAGGATTTGCCTACCATGTAAAATCTCTTCCAGGTTACTTCTAATACCCAACACGATGTAAGTGCTCTGTGACAAGTTGGTCTAATGTGTTGTTTTAGGGGATAATGTGTGGGAATAATCTGTACAGCACAGGGCCCTATTTTCCAGCCATGCCTGGTTGAATCCATTCACAGGGAACCTAGAACTATGTAGGGCTGTAGATGGTGAAGGAGAGAAAGGATCCAGTACCTAGTCCTGCTTGTTAGATGAGTCTCAAGTTCAGGCTGCTCAGTTTCTTCTTTTACCTCTAAAAGGGTTAGTGGCTGAAGGCTCCAAGCCAGGATGCCTACCTCCACCTTTACCATTCATTCATCTGGGGCCTTTAGACTAGGAAATTCTCTGAATTGGGCTGGATGGAACAAGCCTGTAATCCCTGCCACACAGAGGATCGTAAATTGAAGGCCAGCCTGGTCAACGTAACTTAGGGAGACCTTATCTCAAAAAAAAAAAAAAAGAGCTTGGTGTGGTGGTGCACACCTTTAATCCCAGCACTTGGGAGCAGAGGCAGGTGGATCTCTGTGAGTTCAAGGCCAGCCTAGTGTACAGAATGAATTCTGAGAGAGCCAGGGCTACACAAAGAAACCCTGTCTCAAAAAACACTAAAAAAAAAAAAAAAAAAAAAAAAAAAGCAAAGAGGGCCTGAGCATAGGCTGTTCATGAGGCCTTAGATTCAGCTCCTAGTACTACTAAGTAATAAACAAACAAATAGTTAGCTAAACAGCACTTCTCTGAACTTTTTCATGAGCCATAAAACAGTTGCAAGAGTACTGACTTCAAGCCTGGTGTGGTGGTGTACACCTTTAATCCCAGGCCATTCTCTGTGAGTTCTAGGCCAGCCTGGTCTACCTACATACATAGAGCAGCCATTCTCGACCTGTAGGTCACAGCCCCTGTAGGAGTCGCTTATCAGATATCTGTAGTACGACTCATAACAGTAGCAAAATCGTAGTTATCAAGTAGCAATGAAATAACTTTATGGTTCGGGGTTACTACATGTATTAGAGGGTGGCAGCATTAGAAAGGTTGAGAACCACTGACATAGAGTTCTAGATCAGGTAGAACTCCGCAGTGAGATCTGTCTTAATTAAAACAGTATATTTTACGATGGGTGGTGATGGCGAGCAGATGGATGCCTTTAATCCCAGAATTTGGGAGGCAGAGCCAGGTGGATCTCTGAGTTTGAGGTCAGCATGGCCTACAGATAGAGTTCTTGGACAGCCAGGACTACACCGAGAAACCTTGCCTCAAAAAAAGAAACCAAACAAACTACATTTAAAAAATACTGGCTTCGCTGGGCACGGTGGCACATACCTTTAATCCCAGCACTCGGGAGGTAGAGGCAGGCAGATTCCTGTGAGTTCAAGGCCACCCTGGTGTATAGAGTGAGTCCAGGATAGCTAGTGCTACACAGAGAAACACTGTCCTGAAAAAACAAAACAAGAACAAAAAAAATGGCTTCACAGGGTTGTTTTAAGGAATCAATGTGACTGTGTGAAATTGTCCTCTAATGCCTGGTGTATCCCAGATAATGAAGGTTCTGATCACCCCCTCTTCAACCTTGGCCAACACCTTTGGGGACTCTAGGCTCTTATGTTCCTTCTCCAGTTTGACAGGGACACGCCCCTCATCACCAGTGCTAGACCAGCTGCGTGTGTACACTGGTTTCTTCATTCAGCTGCGTCATGCAGGTTTCTGCTCCACTTAGGTCATTGGGAAGCCTGCAGTGGTAGGTGTGTGAGGAAGCTCTATTTCTCATGTATTCCTTTGCTCTGTCTGACCTTAAAAATTTGCACTAGGAGGCAACTCATGCTTGAGGACCGCATTTAGAGAGCCTGACATTTCCTAGTCATGAGTAGCCTAGGTCATCCTCGAGATGGCCTTATAAGGTCAGCATGTCCATTTGATATTCCTGCACTAACAAGCCACCCCAAGTACAGTGACTTAAAGCAGTTCCAGAGTAATCTCTGCTAGCCTAGGAGGAACTGAAGCACGGCAGGTGAGCTGCTCCTGTAGGCTCTGAGAGAGAACCTGCTCCCTGTGTCTTTCCTAGCTGCTTCTGTGGCTGATTACTCTCAGCTCGTAGAGGCCTGATGTGGTAGTCCGTTTTCACATGGAGCCCTCCTCTGGGTATTGCTATGTCATCTCTTCTTACAAGGATGCCTGTCTTTGCTGTGAGAACCACTTTCACCCAGTATGACCTCACAGTAGCACACTACGTCTGCAGAGGTCCTGTCTCCATATAAGGTAATGATCTGAAATTCTAGTTGGGTATGAACTTGGGGAAATATGATTCAACTCACAACTATAATTCTAAAAATTTTTTTTGGTGGGGGGATTTTTGAGATAGGGTTTCTCCGTGTGGCAGAGTCCTGACTGTCCTGAACTCGCTCTATAGACCAGGCTGGCCTCGAACTCACAGAGATCCGCCTGCCTCTGCCTCCCAAGTGCTGGGATTAAAGATGTGCGCCACCATGCCCGGCCCCATTTTGGTTTTTTTTTTTGTTTGTTTGTTTTTTTCTTTTTTTTAAGATTTATTTATTTTAATGTATATGGGTGTTCTGTCTGCATGTACACCTGCATTCCAGAAGAGGACATCCGATCGCATTATAGATGGTTGTGAGCCATCATGTGGTTGCTGGGAATTGAACTCAGGACCTTTGGAAGAGCAGTCAGTGCTCTTAACCACTGGACCATCTCTCCAGCCCCCCCCTCCATTTTGTTTTAAGGCAGAGTCTCATGTAGCACAAGCTGGCTTTGAATTCATGATCCTCTTGCCTCAGCCTCCCGAGTACTGGGATCACACGTGTGTGCCATTGTAATTTTTATTTAGAATAATAAATTCTCCTCCAGATCTTTATTTGACTGTTCAGATCTTGGGAAACTTGTCAATGGGGGTTTTCTAAGACATTGTTTGTGACCTAGTTCATAAAATTAAATTCTGTGACATTTGACTCCCAGGGAAGAATTCGGTTACAGAGTATTGCACAACTCTTTTTCTGGGAAAGGGCAGCTCATGAAAGGGAAATGTCTATGGACAGCCCCAGTTGCTTATCTTTCATGAGGAAGGGAGATCATATTGTCAAGCAGCTGTGGAGAGAGGAGAGTCTGCTCCTATGATGAGACATATTCAAGAATTTACTGTACAGAAGGCTAAGCTGGGATAACATTGGTTCTTCCTGAGTCAAGGCCTCACTGTTGGAGAAGGGAGTCATAAAACAGAGATTGAGGAGATGGAGAAAGGGCTCATTGAGTAAGAAAGCTGTTATGTGCACATGTGAAAAATCAGAAGATGTGGTAAGGGATGGAGAAAAGGGGCTTAGTTGTTTTTTTTTCCCCCAAAGAAAACCGTTGTTATCAGAAATCATGTATGCATATACATACCTGCAGGTATGCATATGCAAAAATAAGAGTTTATGAGTAAGGTCCTAGTGACTTGTACCATTGCAAATGCAATGTTTACAGGGAGTGGAATAAAATCCTTCCACCAGAGTGATAAAGTTCTGCCAAGGGGTGTATCTAAGATGGAGCTCATCTTTCTTCCAGACACTCAACTTCTCTCTTGATGAAAGTAGAGACTGCAGCTGCTGGCTCTTACTCCTCTCTCTCTCTCTCTCTCTCTCTCTCTCTCTCTCTCTCTCTCTCTCTTTCTCTCTCCACCAAATGATCCCACCTTGGCTCCCTGTTAATCCTGATATTGCAGTTGTGGAGTGAATTTTGTGGGTTTACCTTGTTTCCCTCATTTTTTTTTTTTTTTGTTTTTTGTTTTTTGTTTTTGGAGACAGGGTTTCTCTGTATAACAGCTCTGGCTGTCCTGGACTCACTTTGTAGACCAGGTTGGCCTTGAACTCACAGAGATCCACCTGCCTCTGCCTCCCGAATGCTGGGATTAAAGGCGTGGTTGGTTCTTTCTGAGGGTTCAGGGAAGCCTCTTTTTCAGGCCCATCATCTTGACTCATGAATGGTTATCATTTCACTGAGTCGCTATACAGCTCTCTTCCTAAATTTCCTCTATTATACCGGATTTGGATCCACCCTTTGACCTCACTTGAACTCTGTGAGGACTCTATTGCTATTGTTATCATCACTAATGTTATTTGTAATGGCTCAAGTCAGGCCAGGTTTCTGGGTATTAGGTGGCATATGAGTCTGTGGGGAGGACACAACCTAAGCCTGTGAATGTTCACATTCATATGCTCGTGTATGAGCAAATGTGCCTTTAGTGAGCCTTTGCATCTGATAGACTCCCTGCCATAAGCATGTCTACTCCTTGGAAAATAGGTTGGTTTTTTGTTGTGGTTTTTCGAGACAGGGTTTCTCTGTGTAACGGCTCTGGCTGTCCTGGACTCGCTTTGTAGACCAGGCTGACCTTGAACTCACAGTGATCCGCCTGGCTCTGCCTCCCGAGTGCTGGGATTAAAGGCGTGCGCCACCACGCCCGGCTTTTTGTTGTTGTTTTGTTTTGTTTTGTGGTTTTTTGGGACAGTGTTTCTCTGTATAGCCGTGGCTATACTCGAATTCATTTTGTAGCCCAGGCTGGCCTTGAATTTGAACTCACAGAGATCCACCTGCCTCTGCCTCCAAAGTGGTGGGATTAAAGGCATGTGCTACCATGCCTGGCCATTACAGACAGTTTCAAATTGCCATGTGGGTACTGGGATTTGAACCTGGGTCCTTGGGAAGAACAGCCAGTGAGTGCTCTTAACCACTGAACCATCTCTCCAGCCCTAGAAAATAGTATTTTAAAGATAGGACTGTTTTCTGCATAGAGAAGATTTAATTTTAAAATTATTTTTCCCACAAATCTCCCGGTGGTACAATAGGGTGGGTATGATTGATTATACAGTGGGTGCCAGATGCCACCCATACCTCATTCTTTGCTTGTTTGTTTGATATGGGGCTTTGCTCTTGCCCAGGCACTCCCCAGGCTTCTGGGCTCAGGGGTTCTCCTGCTTCATCCTCCTGAGTATCTGGAACACTGTGCCCAGTACTGGTCCCTTGTGCTCAAACAAACCAGCAGCATTCATCCGTCTGTGACTTTCCCATCTCATCTTACATAAGACTGCTAAGTGGTATCCTGGAATGCCTTCAGCTACACAGCAGAACATTCCAATTATTCCAACGGGCCCAAGAGTTCCCCAAGAGCTCTGGTATCACTAGGTCATACTTCAAGAAATTCCCTGATATACCCAAATGTTCAGCACATTAAAAAAAAAAAAGTTATTTTGATGCCGTAAATATTTGTAGAGAAGACTTTAAATTCTCTTTCAAAGGAAGCCTCCCTGCATGGGCTGCATCCACTCTGGTTATTCCTTGACCTTCTTGCACAGGAGGGTCCTGGAGGTCTATGTTGCTGGCCAAGTGTAGGCCATGAGGAACCCTGATAGCAGTGTGTGGGCTGTTACTCTGTCACCACAACAAATTGCTCTCAGACTCACCCCAGACCAGCTGGCCTCTTGGGACTGTGTATAGCCTTGATGTCCTTTGCCCACTCAGTTTACTGTAAACCTGCTGCTCTTTGTCTCTCCCCCTTAAAAAAAAAATGAGTTCATCACAGTGTTGAGCTGACCTGGGGTTCTGACTCACTTCCCAGGCAGCCTGTCTCAGCCAGTGAGGTCCAGAATTTGTCCAGGTCGACCTGAAGTTCCAGGGAATGAGATGGATAGGACCTGGAGGAAGGGTTTGGAACTAGTGGGCACTGTTCCAGGGTATGTATGTGATAGAGTCTGATTCTGGCAGAAAAAGCCAGGGAACCAGCCGCCTTTGGATCAGACACCTCTTCCCAAAGTAAATACTGCTCTTGGTCAGCTATGGAGTTGTTAGGTCTCAAACCTAACAAGGGCTAACCAAAGCTCCTATTTACATATCAAAGCTGACTCTGGCCACCAGGGTCTCCCTGCATCCCCCAGTCCCTACCTGTCATGGGGTCCTTCTATTTGTCATACCCCACCCCTACCCTGAACTCTCCAGTCCCAGCTCCTCTGGTCCCTATATAACTCAGCCGTTATGGCTATACCACTCTCTTGGCCTCCTGTTCTCTTGGTTCCCGGGTTCCTGTCTTGGTTTCCTGGGCTGTAGGCCTTCTTGGTTTCCACTCCCACCTTCCCCTTCTTGTCTCATGGCCTGCTGGCTCAGTCTGTTGGCAAGGTCCAAAGACCTGGACCCTTCAAGATGTCTCCGCCTCAGCCTATATTCTCTCATATCTATAATAAAACCCAAAACTCCTTAGGAGCAGTCATGCCCTCAATTTATTTATTTATTTGTTTGTTTGTTTGTTTATTTTATTTGGTGGTGATGCCACCTCACTCAGCCTTCTATGAGCTATCATATAGCCATTTAAAAATGCATTGTCCCAATACCAGGTACTTGGGAGTCTGAGGCAGAAGAATCACAAGTTCAAGGCCAGCTTAGACAGCAAAGTAAGCTCAAAGTCATCCTGAGTAATTTAGTGAGGTCCTGCCTCGAATTTTAAAGCAACAGCAGCAATAATAGAAGGGTTGAGGATTAACTCATTGGTGCAGCACTTGCCTAGCATGTGCAAGGCCCTGGGTTCTATTCTTAGTAACACACACACACACACACACACACACCAAACCCAAATGAATTAATAAACAATTGTATGGGAACCTTTAATTAACAAAGTGCTTGTGAGATAATGTGGAATGTAAGAGGCTGACTGTCACATTGTATGCTTGTTGGTTTTTGTCAACTTGACACCAACCTAGATATATCTGGGAAGAGGTTATTTTAACTGAGAAAATGCCTCTGTCAGATTGGCCTGTAGACAAGTCTATGGAACATTTTCTTGTTTGATGATTGATGTGAGATGCTCGGCCCATTGCGGGCAGTGCCATCCCTAGGCAGATGGCCCTAGGTGTATAGAAAGCTACCTCAGCAAGCCAGGGAGAGGAAGCCAGTAGGCAGCAATCCTCAATGCTTAGGTATCTGTCTTGAGTTCCTGCCCTGACTTTTCTCAGTGATGGAATATGACCTGTGAGTTCTAAGTTGTGATAAACCTTTTCCTCTCCCGGTTGGTTTTGGTCATGGTGTTTCATCACAGCAATACAAATCCTAACCAAGACACAGTCATTGCATATACGGTCTGGCCTCAGTTGTATTAAATATGCATTTCTGTTCTTTGAGTGTTGCTGTACAATCGGCCCTGAAGAGTCTGTAGGGTTTAGCCTGGTGTGGCACACACCTTTAACTTCAACCTGAGGGAGGAAATGGGGGAGGGTCTCCTTGATTTGAGGTCACCCTTATCCACATAGTGAGTGTTCCAGGCCAGCCAGGACTACACACAGATCTTGTATAAAGGAATGAAAAACGCTATAAGTTTTGTGTAGAATCCTTCAGAGTTTTCCAGACTCAATAGCGCCCACCCATTTCTGAAGTTCAAGGAAGCGCCAACACCAGATCACATCAGCACCTTCAGGCTCTTGCTCTTCTGCTTAGCCTGTGACCAAGGCCGGTAGCGTTGCCTCTGGCAGGAAAGCCACTGCCCTCCCACCCTGGGCCGACTAGGGAGGGGCCGGGCTGCTGTGGAGGGGACTAAAGTCCTTCTTGGTGTGAATGGCCTTTTAGGGAACATTAGAGGGAGGGCCCGCGGTGACATCACAATCTCCAGTCCGGAGGCTCCGAAGGAATTTATCCCGGCTGCGCCAGCGTGAGCGCTGGAATCTGTCGGGAGAAAGAGGCGTTCTGACTGCTGCGGACTCTGAAGCGCGCACCCTCTGCTTTTCCTCTGGGCAGGGTAAGACACAGCTCCCGACCTGTCTCAGGCTCCTTTGCTTTCTGATCCTGAAGGAGAAAGTCTCTTGAGGCTAGTCTTCACCGAAGGGGAGTCAGGGTCCGGGTTGTATTGCCCTGTGGTGGAGGCCTTTCCTGTTGCGTGGTGGGCAGCTGAGCACTTACTGCTTTTTTCTTTTTTTTTTTTTTTTTTTTTTTTTTCTTACTGCGAATCTTGTCAAGCTCCCAGCCTTGGTGCTAACGCAGAGGAAACACTGCATACACAGACCAAGGCTGCTTGTGTGATGTTTTAAAGACACTGTGTGAGGGAGTCTATGAGAATTTGTGTGCCCCTTTCCACACTAGAAAACTGCCTCGGGATCCAGCTCTGGTAACTAGTTCCCTAGTTGTCTTGTGTCTGTTCAAAGAGCTCAATGATGAATTCTACAGCAGGCTGTTTCCATGGTGTGGGACTCACCATATTCAATGGGGGTGTGGGGGGGGGGGGTGTTGGGGCTTTGTTCCTGGAGGTTCCAGGGCATGCCAGGATACACACCCTCCTCAGGCTCTGCTCTTCCTCTGTACAGGCTCATCTCTGTGTACAGAAGACTGGACTTCCCCACTCCTGGCACACTTTTCTTTTCTCTGGGCTCTGCTTCAACATAGTGGGTTCTGTTGGGTCCACTGTAGTATTCAGCCTTTATTCCTGTCATGACCAGTAAACTAGGCAGGAACCCAAGATCTGGAACTACCTAAAAGCGAGAGCTGCAGCTAAGTTAGAAAAAAACTAAACTAATTTTGTTTGTGCCTACTGAATTTTTACTTAGAAAGGTTGGGCTGCAGGGGCCAAGAGTTCCTTATGTGGCCTTGATTTTGCTTTATTCCAGGGGTGGGGACTTCCTTCAAAGTAGCCTCAGTGAGCAGTCTTGAGAGAGCCTGGCCTCTCTCATTCAGGGGAACCTGGAGCTAGCAGCTGGTCTCAGTTGTTCCTGTAGGGAGGCTCCAAGGGACAGAAAGAAAAAGGACCCTTAGCTCAGCAAGGTGGTGAACATGTCATCCTAACATGTAAAGGCTGAGGCCAGTGGACAAGATAGCAAGTTTGAGGCTAGACTGGGCTACAAAGTGAGACCCTGTCTCAAAAAGAAGAGAGGAGAGAAAAAGAACTTGCAGCACTTTTAGCACTAGCCTCAGTAAATGCAAAAAAACTTCTTCCTTTCATCCCTACCCACTCTTCACCCCACCACACACAGTCTCCAGTTTCTTTCACAGAAAGCCCCAGCTGTAAATAAGTTAATCAAACAGCACCTTAACATTTTCCAGATGTCAGATGGCCAGTCCGACCAATCGACTCTGGTCTTCCAGCCCGACTGAAAGTGGGAAGGTCATTATTAACAGGGCAGACTTGTGGTCCAGAAACTCCCTTACCTTAAAATTTCTTCTTGTGAATGTGAGCCAAGACACAGGTGACTTTGTTCCCTGTTTGTGGTTTCTAAACGTGTTTTTATCCCGTCTCAGAGCCCCGTTTCAGGCATGTGCCAGGGAGAAGGGCTGTCTGGTGACCACCGTTCTGGCCAAGCCCACTGAAGCTCTCAAGAAAAAAAAAAAAAAAAAAAAGCTAGGCCTATTCAACGGGCTTGAGACTCCTAGCCACCAAAGGGTTGGTGTTTCATTATAAGAACTGCACCCCACTCCACCCCAGGTCACAATAAGCTGTGATGGTTTCTTCGCAAGATGTCTTAAGGAGGGACAGACGCCCAGGCATTGTTAGTATTAGCCCCTTTCAGGGACCATAGCAATGACCCAAGCTTTCCTGATATAAATTTAGCCTGCAGCTGCCTCAGAAAGGTTTGGGGGTCTGTAGTCTGGCTGCCTGCCTTCCTTCATCTGGGAGCTGGGAGAGCTGACCTTGTTTCCCACAGTCAACAGGAGACCCTAATTCCACAGGCCCAGGCCGGAAGCATCTCTGCTGGGAGGTGGAAGAGGAAAGGCCATCAGGCCTGGAATGTGGCCCCCTGCTGTACTTCCCTGAAGTAGAATTAACAAAGGAAGCTATGATTCCTGTCCTGTGCCTTCGAGGGAGGCTGCTCAGTCCCAGGCTAAGCTAACACTCTACCATCTGCAGCACACAGGGCCACCAGAGTTGCAAGCCACCGGCCCAGGACCTTCCGTGGGCTCAGCTTTCTTTGTGAACTCTGTGCCAGCATCATTTGCACAGTGGAAGAAAGTCCAGAGCTTCCTTCCCATGGTTGCTGAGGCTCTCACCATCATCATCACCTTGGGCCTTTTGCTCTCATGTAGAAGGGGACTCCATCTCCCTGAGGCTACCAGATCCTTTCTTGGGAGTGGGCCATGCCTTCAGAGCTCTGGGGACACTCCTTAGCCTCAACCAAAGATATGTCACCATGGGGGGAAATCTCACACTGGGCTTCTGGAATGGCAGCAGTTTTACAGGACAGTACTTAACTTCAGCCTGTGGTGGCCCTCCCCTCATATCCCCAGGATCTCCCACCTGAAGCTCTGTCTGCTTCAGGGCTGATGATTCAGATGCTAAGGGGTTCTAGGCCACAGCAGCAGCCAGGTTGTATCTTTCTGAACTGGCATTTATGATGGAGGCAACTGAGTTGAGAAAGTTAATTAAGAGCCCAGACACAATCATCCTAGAGGTAGCCACCCATGGCCTGGTGAGCCAGATATTTGCTGTGTAGCAACTGTGCCCTGCTTACCAAACATGTGATTTATGCAATCCAGGGAGGGTAAGAAGGGGGACAGAGATGTCCTTTGATTTCCCAGCTATGAGGAAGTTTTATTCTGTAACCATGCCTCTGTTCCGAGGCCAGCAATGAATGCGTATTTTTGATGGAACTTAAAAATAACTGGATTAAAGGATCAGGTGCCCTATTACCTGGGGAAAAGCATTTCTAATTTAACTATAGTAGCTGTAGCAGGAAGTAATCTGGGTTATTCAGAACTGAGAAACCTGGCCATGCAGGGGGCATATGGTGTTTGAGCAATTTGGGTCACATTGTGCATTTAGGCTATGAACCTGGGAGGTGGTGGTGGGCTAGTTACTTACCAAGAGGTACATACCTCTGGGAACTGGGGAAATGGAGTCACTGTGAACAGAGCAGGCATTTTGTTTTGGTTTGTTTCGAGAGGGTTTCCTTATATAGCCCTGGCTGTCCTGGACTCACTCTGTAGACCAGGCTGGCCTTGAACTCACAGAAATCTAACTGACTCTGCCTCCCAAGTGTTGGACTTAAAGGCATGCACACCACACCTGGCAATTACAGACAGCTGTGAACTGCCATGTGGGTGCTGGGATTTGAGCCTGCATCCTTTGGAAGAGCAGCCAGTGCTCTTAACCACTGAGCCATCTCTCCAGCCCCCAGAGCAGACATTTGAAGTGTTGGAATCTAAACAACTACTCCTTAAAAAAAAAAAGAGGACTATTCTTTTCATTTTATGTGTATTAGTGTTTTGCATGTATGTATCATGTGAGTGTGTGTGTGTAGTAGTAGTAGTAGTAGTAGCCCTTGCAGCCAGAAGAGGGTGTTGGATCTGCTGAAACTAGAGTTTCAGATGGTTGTGAGCCACCATATGGGAGCTGGAAATCCAACTAGGTCTTCTGCAAGAGCAACAGATATTCTTAACTGCTAAGCTGTCTCTTCAGCCCTTGTTTTTTAAATATTTAATTTTTAGTCATGAGTATGTGGGGAAGGGTATGTGCAGGTGCCCTAGTTGTCCGGAAGGGGGTGTTGTTTCGCTGGAATTGTAGTTACAGGTGGTTATGAGCCTGCTGGTGTAGGTACAAGGAACTGAACTCAAGTTCTCTGAAACAGCAGTATACACTCTTACCAATGAGCTATCTTTCATATTCCTCTGGAGAGGTTTATTTTGGCTCATGCATTGGAGGGTGTAGCCCATCGTGATGGCAGGATCAACTTGTATGTACAACATCGTGAGTATGAGGCTGCCTGGTCATTTCTGGGCGTGTTAAATAGTGTCAAGGATTGGAGAGATGGCCCAGTGGTTAAGAGCACTTGTTGCTCTTGCAGAGGACTTGGCTTTGGTTCCTGGCGCCTACATGGTAGCTTACAGCCATCTCCGTCCGAGTCCAGTTCTGGGGTTCCATGGCACTTTTCTGAACTTTTTAGGTACTTCATGTACGTGCTGTACATATATAATGAGGGCAAACACTTATACACATAAAATAAATGCATCTTCTCCTCCTCCTCTTCAGAAGCAGAACACACACACAGATACACACACACACAACAGACAAACACACACAGACACACACAGACACACACACACACACACACACAGACACACACTCACACACACACAGACACATCAACGTGGATGCCCATTTGGCTATTTGTTTTTTTTTAAAGAGGCATCACCTTTTCTTGTCCTTGTAGTGAAGCATATCTTTTCGCTGTCTGGTCTGCTGAGGAAAGGCACTTCCTTCTAGTTCTTCTTGGTAATGGTGCTCAGCTGCAGGCTTAGGTTGAAAGAGCATACTTCTGTCTATTGCTGATGTCAGTCACCAGTGTTGTGTTTTCTGTGTAAACTCAACAGGCTTCTAGGATCTTCCATGCGCCATTGACTGTGGTATGGGTAGGAGTTGTGGTCATCTTCCCCCTGGGAAGTCAGCATAAGCAGAGACTCTAGTTTAGAGCTAGCCCAAAGGCTGACTGCGGTGTTCCATCTCCCTCTGGAGGGCCCAGCATACAGCGTTCCAGGGAATCTGCCTTTGCTCCAATCTGGATAAAGGAAGAAGTCAGTGATGTTTGTTTTGTAGATCCACCTGCCTCTGCCTCTGGAGTACTGAGATTAAAGGTGTGCGCCGCCACACCCGGTGAAGTCTCAGTGATTTTTTTTTTTGTAAGATTTATTTATTTATTATGTATACAGTATTTG
>CAJQZJ010032188.1:2591381-2601392 GCA_907164525.1 Lophiomys imhausi | reverse complement strand
CATGTGGCTGCTGGGAATTGAACTCAGGACCTCTGGAAGAGCGGCCAGTGCTCTTAACCTCTGAGCCATCTCTCCAGCCCCAAAGTCAGTGATTTTTTTTTTTTTTAAAGGCCAAGGTCTGAGTCAAATTTCACCACCTAAGGAGATTCAAGCTAGCAAGGATCCAGGGCCAAGCCAAATAAACTCTCAACCTGTCCATTCTTCATGGCCTTTCCCATGTCATTCTGGAAGCCTCCTTTCATATTTGGAGAAGACTAACACTCTGGAATAAAATGAAGAGCTGTGACATTTACTAGCCAGATGTGATCTTAGGAAAAAGTTTCCTTTATTTCTCTAAACCTCTTAATTCTAAAGTTATGAAATAGTAAAGTCTGCCTTTCCAACCTAAAACAGAGAGGCCTTGGTCTTCTGTGTGTCAGCTTAGAATGCACATGGTCATTTGCACTGTGGTAGGAAATTGCTTAAAAAATAAACTTTTTTTTTACATTTACATTAACCATTTTGGAATTTTTATAATGCATTTAAAATGCATCTAGGTTTAATTCTCAAAAAAAAAAAATTTGAGAGATATTGTTGGCCCTGCTTGAACTCAAAATTGACTTGTATAAAATGCCTGACACAATCCTACAGGTAGATCCAAAACTGACTCCAGGATCTAATTCTTCATCATTTAGGTCAAGAAAGGAGACCCCAGGACAGGACACAAGTTGTAAATTCTCTTACATTGATTTGCTTGACTGAACTTTTTTTTTTTTAAATAAATAATGACAGCTTTAGGTGCACAGGGTTTTATTAAGAGCAGGTGTTGGGCCAAATTCTAGCACTCACACTGAGATTTATTAAGCAAACAATATAAAAATAGTTATAAAATCAAGATCTAGGAAACTCACAGAAGCCTCACCCCACTTCTTTTAAGAGGGATGTTGTAGTTTTGCATAGGAAGGATTGTGTTACATTAAACACCCCATTGTCCTCTGAACCCAATGTTGGAAACTAGACTTTTACTCTTCAGACCTCAAATACCAGCAACACTGAGGCTCTGCAAATTGGAACCAACCTGGGGCTCACACTCCTCAGGTAAGGGCTGGAGGAGTCTGCAATCCATGGACGGAGGTGGCGTGCACAGATGGCAGTGCACCCATCCCTGAATTTATTATGCTGATAGATAAGCCACTCATTTTAATTATTATGCCAGTTAGCAAAGCCTCTGGAGTCTGGAGGGGTTAAAGGGAGCTGAACGTGCTGAAGGAAGCCAAGCCACCTTTGGAGTGTGGGATTTCGGAATCAAACCGCATGACCACTCCTTAAGTATCTGTCCTCAGTTAGGATGGCTGTCTGCCTCTGGAATGCAATTTAAATGTTTCAGAAGCACACAGCTGCAATATATTATATTGCTTTTGCCCAAGAATTCCAGAGTAAATTGCAGACATCCTCAGCTGCTGCAGGCTATTCTGGGAAGCCAGTAGGAGGGCAGGTATTATGTACCATGGTATTAAGACTACCTGGAGGGTTGTCCAGGGCAGGCAAAAGATGTCCCACAAGCCTTTATTAGCACCCTACTTTTTCTTTGACCTCAGAAAATGTCACGTGGTGGTTTCTCACGTCTTCACTGGAGATCACTTCTGAAAGGATTTTCTAGTCAGTGTCACGGGCACGCATTTTATCTGAATCTGGACTTCAGTTTACCTTATCTGAAGGAAATCCGGGTTCTTTCCTTGGTTGGCGTAAACAAGACATCATTTAACGATGCCAAGCCCAGAGTCCTGCTATCAGCATCCGTAGCCCTTTCCCCTTTACCTGCAGCTGATGGTGGCTTTGATTGCACCAGCCTGGGGTTCTAAGGTGAATTCCTTCCATTGAGAGCAGAAGCTGGAATTTGCTTTTTAGTTAACAATTGTTGCCTAACTTTCCGGCTGTGAACGGTTAATGCAGCATTGTTGTCTCTTTGAGCACTTGTCCCTGGTCTGCCTATGAAGCAAGCTGCTGTTCCCCAAAGGAGATAGAATTGAGCATCAGGAAGAAATCTCTCCAGTTTGTGGAAGGGACAAGATTGGGCTGTCCGTAACTCACAGGAAGGGAAATTCTTTCCTGTTTATGCCTGCTGGTGTGCAGCTTAAAAGAAAAAAAAGCACTGGAAAGTGATCTCGTCAAGCTATTCTGACAACTTAAACTTAGATTTGTTGTTTTTTTTTTTTTTTTTGGTTTTTCGAGACAGGGTTTCTCTGTGTATCCTTGGCTGTCCTGGACTCACTTTGTAGACCAGGCTGGCCTCGAACTCACAAAGATCCACCTGCCTCTGCCTCCCAAGTGCTGGGATTAAAGGCATGCGCCACCACCGCCCGGCTTAGATTTGTTGTTTTTCTAGACAGAATCTCCATGTAGCCCTTGGCTGTCCTGGAACTCACTCTGTAGACCAGGCTGCCCTTGAACTCTGCCTCCCAAGTCCTAGAATTAAAGGCACACACCATCACACCTGGCCTCCAAAATTGCATTTTTAAGCAATATGTTTTACTACTTTATGTGGGGTTTGGGGGGTGCACGTTCATGTCATAGTGTCCCAGGGATTGAACTCAGGTCACCAGGCTTGGCTGCTTTATGTTGCCTGCCCATTTAACCATTCATTCATTCATTCATTTTCGAGACAAAGTTACTCTGTGTATTCTTACCTGTCCTGGACTCCCTTTGTAGACCAGGCTGGCCTTGAACTCACAGACAGACATCCACCTTCCTCTGCCTCCCAAGTGCTAGGATTAAAGGTGTGCCACCACGCCGGGCTCATTAACCAGTATTCTTAAGTAGCTTTTTGCTGTTTTTAGGCAAGGTCTTGCTCTGTAGCACAGACTGTCTTCAAATTCTTGGCAGTCTTCCTGCCTCAGTCTCTCGAGTTCTTGGAAGTTATAGGAGTGAGCTGCTGTGCTCAGTTATCATTTGGGTATATGTTTGTGTGGGTATCCGTGAGAATGTATGTGAAATCCAGAGGTGAAATCCCTGTCCTTTGTTTTTCAGTTGCTCTCTGGGATTTAGGGTTCTCAGATTAGGCTAGGCTGGACAGCAAGTTCTAGGATTCCTTTTCCCTCTGCATTCCCAGTGTTAGGATAATGCGGCAGTGTGGTACACCAAAGCGGGCCCATACCAAGGTGTGTATCCCCTTGAGGAAATCACGCCATGCCACGCAACAGGTCGGGTAGAAGGGTTTATTAGGTAGGGAGTTAAGGGCAGAGCCATGGAGAGAGGGATAGAGGAAGAAATAGGGGGTGTGCGGCACGGAGGAAGAAGTGAGGGAAAGAGAGACGGGAAGAGGTGGACGGGGGAGCTTTTATTCCACCAGATGATGACGTAAGCCACTAAGGACCCTGAAGGACCCCTGAAGTCAGGCTAGTGGAAACGCCTGCACACTGACACCCAGCACAGGGACGACAAGCATGTGCTACCACAGTTTACATGGGTTCTGGGGATCGAATTCCGCTCCTCATGGAAGCAAGCCCTGTACTGACTGAGCCATTTCAAGCCCCTGACCTTTTTTTTTTTTTTTTTTTGACATGGCAAAAATAAACTGCCAAATCCTCTTTTTAAAATTTTCAACATTTCATATCCAATTGCTTTTAGTTCATGAAGTACTCCTTTGTGAACTAGATATAATTTTTGAGTTCTTGAAAGAGCTGTCAGTGTATCAGCTTGGCACACTTGAGCTGTGAAGTCTTTAGGAGAAAAGGACGTGACGAACGCAGGTGCCAAAAAACCCCAGTTCTTTGAAAGTGCTGAGGAAGAAAGATAGGCCGGGCATTCCTATTTTAGAGACTAACAGAACACCAGTAGAGTCAAGGACTTCGTTTGGCCTGACTCTAAGCAAACTGGAACAAACTTGTGCTCACTGCGGGGCAGCATGGGAAATCCAGTTTTAATTCAGGACAGAGCTGTCACCCGGAGCCTAAGACTGCTGCTGATTTCCTCAGACTTTGCAAACTGCGTTTCCTGTCTGTTTAATGAGTGCATCAGTAAGTACATGCCTTTGTTTTCTCTTTCTTTATATTATAGTGCCCTCCTGCTCAGTTATTCTGAAGGTTTTTTCAGTAGAGCTGTGCTTTTTATTTTTATTTTTTTACTTTATTGTGTTCCCACGAGCTTCTCATTACTTTCCACTTTTCCTTCCTGAAATTAGAGGCTAGTTGAAGCTGAAGCCAGGGAGTGACTCTCGCCATCTACCACCTTTCCTTGGTGATCTGCTTGTTCTGTTATAAAATTGAATGTCTGCTAATATGTCTCTGCATTGAAAATTTCTGTAATTTTTTTTTAAACTCCCACCTCCCACTGCTGGCGACTAACCTAGGAGGTCCCATGCAGGTGCTCATCCTCAGTGTGTTTCTGTAATTTTTAATGACGTGAGGAGAAGGTACTGGCATCCACCTTATGAAACTCGGCTTCGCTTTAACAGCTTTAAGATGTCAGTGAAGGACCAAGGATGGAGCTGCATGGTAGCCTAAGTTCAAGGCCAGCATGGTCCACATTTTAAAGTTGGGGCTGGAGAGATGACTGATGTTTAAGGGTGCTTACTGCTCTTGCAGAGCACCTGGGCTAAATTCCCAGCACCTACCTGTCGGGAAGCTCACAACAGCCTGCATCTCCAGTTTCTTGGGACCTGACACCATCGTCTGGCCTCCACAGTCATATTCATAGCGCATATCAACTCACATGCAAATAATTTTGTATTGTATCCTATTCAATCATACCAGATACACTGTAAGCTGGAGACAGAAAAGGAAAACTAACCAAGTTCAAAATTCACTTCTGGAACTCTGACATAAGCTAGAGTCCTGTGATGTGATTAATCCTGGTTCATTTTGATGTTTGATGTTTTTATTTGCAAGTTTTTGTATTTTCAAGATGATGATGATGATGATGATGCAAGTTTTTGTATTTTCAAGATGATGATGATGATGATGATGATGTGTGTGTGTGTGTGTGTGTGTGTGTGTGTGTGTGTGTGTAGTCCTAACTGTCCTGGAACTCACTGGGTAGACTAGGCTGGTCTTGAACTCAGAGATCAACCTGCCTCTGCCTCCCAAGTGTTGTGATTAAAGGCATGTGCCCCTATGACATGATGAGGTGTATGTATGTATGTATGTGTATAACTTTTTTGTTTGTTTGTTTGTTTTTGAGACAGGGTTTCTCTGTGTAACAGTTTGGGCTGTCCTGGAACTGACTTTGTAGACCAGGCTGGCCTCAAACTCACAGAGATCTGCCTGCCTCTGCTTCCTGAGTGCTGGGATTAAAGGCATGTGCCACCATGTACCCGGCATTATATATAAAACTTAAAATTAATTTTGATAGATAGTAAAGAACTTGAAGTAACTGACGACCAGTCAGACAGTAAGACTATAGATTAGACAACTGAGAGGAAAATTGATGAAGAGTCAGTTTCCCCACAAGTCCACTGTAAAACACATAATCCCATGCTGGGCACAGGCCTTAATCCTAGCACTTGGAAGGCAGAGGCAGGTGGGGATCTCTGAGTTCGAGGCCAGCCTGGTCTACAAAGTGAGTCCAGGACAGCAGGGCTATTACACAGTGAAACCCTGTCTTGAAAAACCAAAAAACAAAAGACAGAGATTCCATTTTCTTATTAACCACAGGTCGTGATACTATGTAGAAAACATTTTAGAAACTGGTGGGGCCATGCCATTATCCACTAGCTCTTCAAAGCATAAGGTAACTAAGGAGGGTTATGTTACACGGTCCTGGAGAAGAGAATTGTGCAGTTTAGTGGCCTTGGTTATGGTGTTTGTAATGTATACGGTCAATTATAGCCACAGTAGGGAGGAACTGTAGCTTGTGAGAAGCCAGTAAAGGGATCTACTACTTACCAGTATATACCAGGGAAAGAGTCCCTAACATTTCTTGTCTCCAGAATAGTTGCATTGCATCTGGCCAAGAATCACGTCTTTAAGAAGAAAAATAGTGGCTGGGCGGTGGTGGCGCACACATTTAATCCCAGCACTTGGGAGGCAAGAGGCAGGTGGATCTCTGTGAGTTCAAGGCCAGCCTGGTCTACAAAGCGAGTCCAGTACAGCCAGAGCTGTTAGAGAAACCCTGTCTCGGAAAAAAAAAAAAAATAAATAAAGAAGAAAATTAGTTCTGCAGAAAGACCTTCTTTAGCTGGCCGTGGTGGTGCATGCCTTTAATCCCAGCACTTGGGAGGCAGAGGCAGGTGGATCACTGTGAGTTTGAGGCCAGCCTGGTCTACAGAGTGTGTATGTGTGTGTGCATGTGCAGGCATGAGGCAGGAACACACGCATGCACGTGTGCACATGAATACCCCCCCCCCCAGTGCATGTGTGGAGATCAGAGGACCACTAGTGAGAGTTGGTTCTCTCCTTCCACTATGTGGATGCATAGCTCAGGCTCTCAGGCTTGATGGCAGGGTGCTTTTACCCACTGAACTAGCCTATGACCACCTCTTGTACTTTAGAAGGTAAAGTTTTCAAATGAAGTTTGAATATATTAAGCACCGAGGAAACAAAATGGAATCCATAAATGTGAGAGGTTTAGTGGCCAGATTTTTTTTTTCTGTTGCTTTGGCAAAACACTTTGACTAAAAGCAACTTAGGAGAGGAAAGGGCATATCTGCTTCCTATTCTACACAGCACTTCCCCCAGCCCAAGGAACTCACTTCACTGTCAAGAAGTACAACAGGAACCATGGAGGATGCTGCCTGATGGCTGGTTCAAAGCGTGGTTTATACTCACCTAGGTTTCTTAGATAGTTCAGGCCCATCTGCCTAGGAGTAGTACTGTCCACAGTGGGATGGGCCTCCTACATCAGTTAACCAACAGAATAGCCCCCCATAGACATGCCTACAGGTCTTTACCGTGGCTCTGCTCTTAGGTGATTCTATGCTATGTCAAGTTCATAGCTAAAGCTAACAAGAGAGAGTCAGACACGCCAACACACAGAATGGATAGTTAAAGGGTTATTAAGAAGGAGATCTCCATTCAAAAGTGCATGCCACTGTTCTATCCTGTTTCCTTTCTGTTATTAATGAGTGAATTTGTTGCTTGGCATCTATATCCAGAAATGTGCATTCAACCCTTGCTTGTGTTTTCTCTTTTTTTCTAGAAGCCTCCCCAGCTTTCTGAGGATGCTAGCCAGCTGAGAAGCAAGCAAGACAACTGTGGTGACAGTCGCCTGGAGCCTGCTGCCAGCTCTCTCTCCCCAGATCACAAAAACATGGAAATTGGGGTGTCTGTGGCAGAATGTAAAAACGTACCTGGAATCACCCCTACCCCCCCATTCCCAGGACCACTCCTCCTCTTTCTATTCTCCTTCACACAATGGCCTCCTCACTGATCACCATGAGTCCTTAGATAATGATGTCGCCAGAGAGATCCAGTATCTAGATGAGGTGCTGGAGGCCAACTGCTGTGATTCTTCTGTGGATGGAACTTACAACGGAATCTCCTCCCAAGAGCCTGGTGCAGCCATCCTGGTGAGGAGCCTAGGCTCACCTGCCCACACAGTCACCCAGGCAGAACCCACCGAGAAAGCATCTGGCAGACAGGTGCCTCCTCACATCGAACTCACTAGAAGCCCCTCTGACACCATGGCTGAAGGAGAAAGAGCCAATGGACACTCTACTGACCGGCCCCAAGACACACTGGGGGACAGCCTGCAAGCGCCTGCCAGCCCCAGTTCTTCCACCAGCTCCCATTGCTCCTCCCGAGATGGGGAGTTTACACTCACCACTCTGAAGAAGGAGGCCAAGTTTGAGCTGCGTGCCTTCCACGAGGACAAGAAGCCCTCCAAGCTCTTTGAAGAGGATGAGCGTGAGAAGGAGCAGTTCTGCATTCGGAAAGTGCGGCCCTCCGAGGAGATGCTAGAGCTGGAGAAGGAGCGGAGGGAGCTCATTCGGAGTCAGGCTGTGAAGAAGAACCCCAGCATTGCCGCCAAGTGGTGGAATCCCCCCCAGGAGAAAACTATCGAGGAACAGCTGGATGAGGAACATCTGGAGTCCCACAGAAAGTACAAGGAGCGCAAAGAGAGAAGGGCGCAACAGGAACAGCTGCAGTTGCAGCAGCTGTCCCTACCCCAGCCCTGCATAGCCCCGGCTTCTTATGGACACCTAGATGGCATTGAACACGCGAAGGAGGATGTCGTCACTGAGCAGATTGACTTCTCTGCTGCACGCAAGCAGTTCCAGCTGATGGAGAACTCCAGGCCAACACTGGCCAAGGGCCAGAGCACACCAAGGCTGTTCTCCATCAAGCCTTTCTACAGACCTCTTGGATCCATCAACTCGGACAAACCGCCGACTATCTTGCGACCAGCTACTGTCGGGGGAAGTCCCGAAGACCGTGGCACACCGGCAGCCAAGGGGCAGAAAACACCCTGTGTGTCTGAGAGCCAGTCTGCGGGAGCAGGCACTTCCACTCAGGGAAAGGAAGGGCTGTCCAGTGAGCCTTCCAAACGTGGGCCCTTATCTAAGCTGTGGGCGGAGGACGGAGAGTTCACAAGTGCCCGGGCTGTCCTTACTGTAGTCAAGGATGAAGATCATGGGATTTTGGACCAGTTTTCGAGATCGGTCAATGTATCTTTGACCCAAGAGGAGCTGGACTCAGGTTTGGATGACTTGTCAGTGAGGTCGCAGGACACCACTGTCCTGGAGACCCTATCCAATGACTTCAGTATGGACAACATAAGTGATAGCGGGGCTTCTAATGAGACAGCCAGTGCCCTTCAGGAAAACTCACTGGCTGATTTCTCTCTGCCTCAGACGCCCCAAACAGACAACCCCTCAGAGGGCCGAGAAGGGGTCTCCAAGTCATTCAGCGACCATGGTTTCTATTCTCCTTCCTCCACGCTGGGAGATTCCCCATCGGTCGATGACCCCTTGGAATATCAGGCTGGGCTCCTGGTGCAGAATGCCATTCAGCAAGCCATAGCTGAGCAGGTGGATAAGTCGGAGCCCCACATCAGCAAGGAGGGATCAGCCCAGCAGGGACCTGAAACAACAATGGAGGAGGATGAACCCCAGGCTCCTGGCTCTGAGAAGCCCCAGAGCATGTTTGCACCACCTCAGGTGTCCTCTCCTGTTCAAGAGAAAAGGGATGTGTTACCAAAGGTCCTCTCCATGGAGGACAGGGCACTCAGGGAAAAGGGGCCCTCCCAGCCACCTGCAGCTGTGCGGTCTAGTGGTCCAGTCAACATGGAAGAGACCAGGCCTGAAGGCAGCTATTTCAGCAAATACTCAGAGGCAGCTGAGCTGAGAAGCACAGCCTCCCTCCTGGCTACTCAAGAGTCTGACGTCATGGTTGGACCCTTCAAACTGAGGTCAAGGAAGCAGCGGACTTTGTCCATGATTGAAGAAGAGATCCGAGCGGCCCAGGAAAGGGAAGAGGAGCTGAAGCGGCAGAGACAGGAGACAAGCAGACCGAGCACCCCGCGCCCTCAATCCAAGAATGCCCCTTCTCTGCCTTCCAGAGCCACCTGTTACAAAACTGCCCCAGGTGAGTGAGTGACGGTTGCATCCTGTACCCAGGTGTCACGGAAAGCAATTCCTGCTTTCCTGGTTCTGTTTGGAGTCTCCGCTATGCCTAGGGTAGGAGAATTTCAGCAACAAAGGTGTTAGGGTTGTTCCCTGGAAGGACGCCAAGCTTTGGAGGTGGTTGCTATTTCTCAGTGGGTACAATGGCTCCTTGCCTCTCAGTCTGCCTTGTCTTGATTTATTGTACAGGGTCTCCCCCCTTTTCACCTTTTCCCCTCGAAGGCTGCTTCTTGGCCAAGTGTGGCATAGACCTTGGCAAAGTGGGACCATGTGCCATTTGTGTCTTCAAGTCAATAACTGGACCTTGTTATAGTTATAGTTAAATTAAATCTATCTAATTTGAGGGATGTGTTTTACTATAATCTCTTTTGGGATGCTGGCTTTCTTGCCAGCAGTGATGGTCTCTTAACTCAGGGTTGCAGACTGCAGATGTTTTGTCCATCTTCTCTATGGTTGGGTTTGACTTCCTTTTT
>CAJQZJ010032188.1:2574464-2585119 GCA_907164525.1 Lophiomys imhausi | reverse complement strand
GAGAGAGAGAGAGAGAGAGAGAGAGAGAGAGAGAGAGAGAGAGAGAGAGAGAAAAGAAAGTACTTTATGTGAGTCTGTTTTGTCCTGTTCTTGTCGCATCAAACACCATCATAGAATGATGTACACAGGACCCACTCCTTCATATTTATATTCAGAATGTGCAGAAAAGATACCATGGCTTCCCAGGTTTACAGCATGGAGAGAGGAACCAACACTAAAGTGAATAAAAACTCATGTTTCTTTCTTTCCGTGCTGGAAACCTCTGGAGTATTGCTTGGCCAGCCAACCTCTTCATTTGTGATCGGGAGGAAGCTGACACATTACTCTGGCAATTTGTGGGTTAGAACTTCTGGCTCCAGCACGGGTCTCATGGATGAAACAGTGCTAGGTTTCTTCTGCACCATTTCTAGTTTCCTGCCAGAGGTGACTCAGTGGGTTTTCTGTGTGATTCAGATCAGATTAATGATATTAGGTGATGAAAAATAATGACTTACTCTTTATCTAGGGGAAACCATGCTAGCCACATGCTGACTCCTAAAATGGGAAGCAATAAAATCCATTGAGAAGGAGTGTGTTAAAGAAGGAGGGAGGCACACATTCTTCCCATTATTATCTAAAAGACCTCCATTCCCTAGGTGTTGAAAAGATGTTTGGAAAGTGTTTCCCACCTCCAGCCCTTTATAAAAGAGTGGTGAAGGCCTATAATTCCATCTTCCTGGGAAGCTGAGGTAGGGAATGTTCAAAGCCTGTCTAGGCTAGAGTGAGCTGGGGGGCCACTTTGGGCAACTTAACAAGATTCTTTCTCAAAATAAATAAGGAAGGAAAGGGCCAGGGTAGTTCAGTGGTAGAGCACTTGCCTAACATGCATAAGGCCATAGGTTCAATCCCCAGTACCTCAAAAAATGAGAGAAAGAAAGAAAAAAAGAAGCCTCTTGATAGATGTGTGAGGCGATTTGAAGGGGAAACCTGTAGGAAAAAAAAATAGCTAGTTAAATTGTTTACTATTTAACCAGTACTTATATTATCCTTAATTGATTCGCAGTGTAAATCCTTAACCCACCATTATAAATGAATACACACAGACACCAGGTGGATCTTAACAAGCCTAGGCCTGGGTTGTGCAATCCTAGCCCATCTAAGCTAGCTCATAACTTTATTAACCAAATATGACCCCATATATATACATACGTCCCTTTGGACTATTATTCTCCACGCTAAGCCGATGTTCCAGGCCACATGGAAGGATCTTCTTTAATCTACCCCATGTCGTGTCTTCCTTGTTTACTTCTGGCTTCTCTCCAGCCTTCTTCCCCAGATGCTCTCTATCAAAAAGCCCTCGAACCTTAGTCCCGCCTGTCTCTGTCTTTGCCCAATATCCAGGCCTCAGCATGTATTTAACCAATCAGAGTCAATTAAGTAACAGACAGCAAACAGGACCAATTAACATTTAGAATGCTTAACACCACCCCATCAGAAACACATACATTAAGGTAAAATACCCTTGAAAGAATGGGGACAGGGGTTAGTCAAACATCTTTTTAAATTCAAGTGATGAATAAGAGCCTCTCAGACACCAACAGATGCTTCTCAATGCTCGTATCTCTTATTAGGAACCCAGGTTTCCCTTCCAAGTTCTAAGAATGCCAGGGAAATTCGGGAAGCTGATGAGCAACTTTGTTTTCTGACAGTTTCTGTTTCCATACAAGATGTTGAATTGATACAGCAAGCTGAATGATTTTAAAGGTGAAGTGGTATATTATGGGGAGTGGTTAAAAAAATTGCTGTGAACATTGGAGTCCCACTGCTTCCTAGAGTATCTGTCCATGTCTGTTAATAGTGGGATGATACAATTACTATATAGTTTGCAAAACATGACATAGAGACTTTTTGACATATATCTGAAATCCTAGCACTCAGGAGGAGAGGCAGGGGGATTACCAGGTCAGCTGAACAACACTGGAAACTTAAGGCTAGCCTGAGCAGCAGCAGCATAAGAACTTGCCTCAATATGCCTGTCCCTCCCCCCAAAGAAAATTTTAGAGAGAACAGTTATGATTACAGCTCTCCATGAATTGATCCTTACCTTAGTATAACAATTATTAACTGCCTTGCTAGCCTTTCTTCTTTGTTCTTCAAATATCACAAAGGAAAATTGGGGACAGAAAAACAGTATGGATGAGTGTCAGAACAATATCTATGCCGAAGAGACCCTAGGCTTGTTCTATGTAAAAAGAGTCAGAGGAGGCCAAGCTTGGTTGTCCCCACTGGCAGCTGGTGGAGGGATTCGTCCAGACTTCAAGTGGAAGAGGCCTCTCCATCAGGAAACATGGCCAGCCCAGTTTGGAAAGCTCAGAGAAGTCCAACTGGCTGTGTGAAGCAGTGTAAGCTTTGTGTGGCATGTCCAGCAGTTGATTGGCGTTCATTGCTCTGTTTCCTGAACATTCTTTGCTTGACGTAAACCTAATCATGCTAGCTGCAACCTAACAAGACGTGAAGGGTTCATTCATATTTTCTCATTTGTTACTTTCTCCTCCCAAAAGCCCTTTAAGATAACAACAGTACAAATGATAGATAGGAACACATGATTCAGTATGCACAGATGCTTTTGCTGATTAACCCAGGGTATCTGTGTTGCCTCCTGGTTGTGCTCACAGCTTGTGGGAGGCACCACGTTGGTCCTCATTGCTAACATGCATGGCTACTCCATGCTCTGGGAATAATGCTTTCCCGGGAATCAGACTCAGCCTCGTACAAGGAAGGTCTACAGTCTTAATCTTACAAAGAGGAAGTGAATCAAAAGGCCGAATTCTTGCAAGATCCCTGTTGAGAAGTATGAGCTAATCAAAGCCAGCTTCAGAGCAGGATGTCCCGACCCACGACCACTGGAGCCTGGACAGGATATGACTGCGACTCTTATGAGTCTTGTGTACTTCCCAAGGAGATTGGCGTTTCGGATGCATTTGATCTTTGTGAATAAGCCTCTGCTGAGGGCGTGGAAGACTGGCTGGTTGAGGGAGGGAAACAGGAGGAGGAAGCAGAGAGCATGCTAGTCAGACTATGGAGCCACGAAGAACCCATCTGTAGTTCACATAGAGCTTCTTTGCTTCTTGTGGCCTTGAAGGTAAACCTGGATATTTCTCGAGACTTGTATACATCTGACATCGAGGCTCTTCGACGGTACCAGTCTCTTTTTTTAGTTCCCATTTCCAAAAGTAAATTCATATATAAAAGAACCAGTTGAGGAAAATAGGTGCTTAAGGGGGTCACTAACTGCTCTGGGGTCGCATCTAAAGTTCAGCTCCTTGCTAGCTCTGAGAAAATTTCATTTTCTCTTTAGAAATCAGTTGCCTCAACAGTAAAAATGGGAGTGATACAATAACAACCTTACCAAAAAATTAAGATAGTGTCTGGTCCATAAAAGGCTCACAAGAAGAATTATTGCTGGTCGGACGACCTGGGTTCGGTTCCTAGCACTCACATATCGAGTCACAGCTGTTCAACTCTAGGTCCGGGGGCTCCAAAACTCATTTCTAATCTCTGCAGGTACTAGGCATGCACGCACGTGCTGTGCATAATAAGGACATGCAGGCAAAACTCATACACGTAAAATAAGTAAATCTTTAAAAATGTTTTTTTAAAGTTTGTTGCTATCGATTTATGGTTGCTCCTCGGCTTTAAGAAAAGGCCTAGAGGGCTGGGGAGATGGCTCAGTGGTTAAGAGCACTGGCTGTTCCTCCAAAGGACCCAGGTTCAAATCCCAGCACCCACATGGCAGTTCACAGCTGTGTAATTGCCGGGTATGGTGGTACACGCCATTAATCCCAGCACTCGGGAGGCAGAGGCAGGTGGGTCTCTGTGAGTTCAAGGCCAGCCTAGTCTACAGAGTGAGTCCAGGACAGCCAGGGCTGTTATACGGAGAAACCACAGTTGAGCTGAGATAAATACATGAACATGCTTTATGAAGTCACTTTCATTTCTAGTTGAGAGTTTTCTTAGAATTAAGGCTTCCCTTATAAAACCTGACTTTAGGAAGGGATTTTCCAAGAGCTATGTCAAAAACCAAAAAGTGACAGGGTTCATGCTAAAATGTACTAGGTGACAATGGATTTACAAGTCCTACCATAAAAATTTTCCCTACCAGAAGTCTTCCATTTTGGAAGAAATGTGTTTATGAGAAAGATCTTTGTGAGTGAATCATGATTTCATCCTTGCTATTTCCATTTTTCTTTTGTACAGAGATGATGAGGATGTAACCCAGGGCCTTGTGCATGCTGGGTAAGAGCGCTCCCACTGAGCTTCCTCCTTTCTCTGTATTCTTTCTTTTCTCTCTCTTTTTCTTTCTTTTTCTTTTGTGGTTTTTTTGAGACACGTTTTCTCTGTGTATCCTTGACTGTCCTGAACTCACTTTGTAGACCAGGCTGGCCTGGAACTCACAGAGATCCGCCTGCCTCTGCTTCCCAAGTGCTGGGATTAAAGGTGTGCGCCACCACTGCCCGGCTCATCTCTGTTTTCTAATTGCATCTTAAACGAGGCATCTTCCTCAGAAAAACAGAGCTTCCCTCTCCTATGGTTCCACCTCCTTCCAGTGAAGCTTACAGGCTAGTCTTAGCATCATTACCTCCAACCCTAAATTTCCTTGAAGTAACCATATTTGACAGTTTTTCAGACTTATTCCACTTAAAAGGGTATTTCTTATTTGTGACTGTGTTTATGATTTAAAGGTTCCTATCATCCCATTCTCTCATCTGGGGGCCTTCAAAGGAAGAGATGAAAGAAGGAAGATGTGTTCATGATGTGTGGGTCACAGCAGAAGCTGTGCAAGCCTATGTAACTGGGGGGCAGTGCTGATGAGCAGATCATTCTAATGGGTCATTCTAATTCACCAAGAAGGAAGGAAGTTGAAGCTTCAGGTCTGGGCTCTTTGCTCTCTGGGGACTTGAGTGGCTTTAGATGCCTGCTGACTCCCACCCCACCCCCAACTGTATGAAGAAAAGAGGCCATTGACAGAGAGGGGCAGGCACGTCATCTGGTGGGTGTTTTTGTTCAGCTCCATTTGGTTTTTTAAATTCAAGTGGGTGATAACTTTTCCTCTTGAGAAATGTTAGAAACAAGGAATCTTTGAGTTATGACCTCCACAGACATAGTGTAATAATCATTCAAATTCAGATTTTTGATTTACATGCCTGTACAAAACTATCTAAACTTCTGCACTCTGCACCTGAGGGTTTTTAGAAATCAGGGTGGTCCTACAGAAGGAAGACTGTCATGTGTCTGAGTACACACAGCCTTCCCTGCATTCTGTGAGTGGGAGGAATTGATTCTTTTCTCTGCCCTCTGTCAGCACAGCCTACCCAAGGGAAATCCCAACACACACCCAAGCATGGAGGTCTGTTCTGGACCAGAAAATGGCTTAGTTACTTCTGGTACATAGATAGAAAACACAGATTCAGACTTCCTGGTTATGTTTGCCCCTCTTCATGGGAGACAGCATTGGCCAGTTCAAAGGGAAGTCCTACTGCCCCGTCTTTCCTCACCATACTGCAGCTGTGAGTTTTGACATTCTTAGCTTCTTGAGTGTTTGACGACTGGGAAGATGTAAAGAGACAGGGACCCAGTGGACCAGGCAAGTGAGTGAAAGTTAAAGGGAGCAGGTTGCTCCATTTGTCTCTTGTGAACTAATTATGTTTAAAATGATTGTTTCCAAAGCTGATGGAACACCTTTGTAATTCCAGCACTTGAGAGGTGGAAACAGTAGAATCAGGGGTTCAAGGCCAGCCCAGGCTAGTTTGGTTTATTTTCTCTTTTAAAATTCATTTGTGCTGAGGCAGATAGATGCACTTGGGGAGGCTGAGGCAGAAGTCATGAGTGACTGAAAATTGAGAGGGGTTTTTATTGTAGATGAGGGAGAGACCAGCCAGAGGCATCTGAAGGAGTCCAGACTGAATATAGCCATCAGACTGAACTGAGTTGATGGGGGTGGGTAATGAGAGAGATAGAGAAGGCAAGCAGACCAAGAGAGATCGGGGAGCGGAGCCAGCCAGGAACCAAGTGAGCAAGAGAGACCGCATGTCCAAAATGGCTGAGTTATAAAAGGGAGCCTACCCTCTGGGAGGGAGAGGTTTAGGGTAGAAGTGGGGTGAGAGGAGCCACAGGTACTGAGTGAGGTTTCTTTGATACCTAACAATGGCAATGGAAACAGAGGTTTTTAGGCATCAGGGTTTGGCAATCCTTAGAGAGGCTATTTATTCTATTGCTGACCCATTTTGACCCTTGTCTTTCATGTTTGCCTTCTTCCCCACAGCGAGTGACTGAGTCTAGGGAGTCTGGGGATTAAGCTCAGGGCCTTGCACATGCTGGGCAAGCACTCTGCCACTGAGCTACACACTCAGCCCTGACCCCTTTTGATAAATTCTCATTTTATTAATCTAGGCTGATTTTGAATTTGAGATTTTCCTTCCTCTCTCTCTTGTGCTAGGGTTACAATAATTTACCACTGAACCCAACCTAAACTCTCCTAGCTCTGCTTTTGTGAACTGCCTTTTCTCATTTCCCCTTAAATATTCCCCTAAATTCTAGAGGCTAAAACATGATTGGTAGTGACTGAGTGATATTCCATCGCTAACCAAGACCAGGATAGCTATTCTTTCGTAGGCAGATAAATTGGTTGAAATATGAAAAAGAAAACGAGGAAATTCTAGTGTATAGCTTTATGCCTTTGTTTAGATATTGGCTGAACTTGTGTTAAGTCTTCTCTTGGCAGTTTACATTAGAGAACTGTATTTCCTGAGCCATTTTCCTTGGGATACTGTCGCGCCCGCCTCGCCGATAAGGAAAGCGCCACACAATCAGGATTCTTCTGACAGCATTTATTGAACAGCTCTTTTAGATAGCATGGTGGAGGGACCCCAGCTCCGGCAAGCGGCTGCTTATAAGCACATAGGGAGACTTGTCGAACCCTCATTGGCTCATACGGAATCACCTAATTAGCATGAGATCGCAGTGCCAAGAAACGCGCCTTGCGCATGCGCACACCGGCACAGCACCTCTGTGAAGAACCAGGAAGCCGGCGCCATCTTGTAATGGCGATTGCGGCTCCCGACATAATAGCAAAACACAACAGTCCACTTTGTCACCGATCAAGCCCACCGTTCTACCAGTGGAGCGATCAAGGTAGTTAAATGGACTAGAGACCCTGTGTGCCTGAATCCCCGTGCAATGGGAACACGAGCCCTGGGAGGCACACAGGACTGTCATCAGAACGCCTGGTGCAATGGGAACACGAGCCCTCAGGACAAATTTATGATGACAGTGTCTCATTGTTTTAGCATATTTAACCAAACTCTAGGAGAAGTTTCAAGTTTCAGGGCAAGTAAGGCCTGAGTGATTAGCACTTTATCTCTATTGTGTTGTTTTTTAAATTTGCAGAGCAACCAGAGGGTAATCAACATTCCCCCCGCTAAAAGGCAGCCGAATAACCCGACTCCCACCCATTCCTTAAAGTAAAAGAAAGCCAACTGAAGCCAGAAAGCCAATCCTTTTGTTAGGGACAGATCCAGCTGTGTGGAGTTAATTTGAATGATAGCAGTTCGCAATTCCCTTAAGGTCTGTTCAAATTCCGCAGTCCAATTTTGTTGCAACTGTTGAGATAAAATCTTAGACAAGTTAGCTGCTTTAGTAAAATTTTCATATTGGACAGAGGTAACACAAAGTCCAGGAAGTTTAATTTTACTTTTTTTTTTTTTTTTTTTACTACTTTTATTAATGGTGGGGCAGACGGAACTGACCCTGGAGCATATGGGTCAGGCCGATACCGCTCAGCCTCATATCGAGCTGTCTCTTCTTTTAACTCAGCTTGTTCATCTGAATCCAATACACCCTCTCTGACGAGGAAGATGTTGAATCCTCTTTTTCTTTCTCACCCTCTGTAGAGGTTTCCTCTGAGGACGAGTCTCCAACCCTTAAATTTTTAAATTTTTTAAGGACAGGATACAATTTGTCCTTTTTTTTTGTCATTTTTTTACTTCTGTTTATTCTCTTTTTAATTTTAATCTTAGCGCTCTTTTCCTTTTCTGTTTCTGATAGGCTATCCTGATGATCTGCTAATGCTCTCTGTCCTTCCCGAACCTGTTTTTGACATCTAGAGTCGTCAATACAAACTCTAATCATTTTATACAGTGGCCACGTTCCTGGTCTAAGCCTCCCTCCTTCTTTTTCATTATTAAAATCAACTCCAAGTTTTTTCCAGGACCCTTTGGTTAAGGATCCGGTCGAGACAAACCATGGAGCAATTCGATCTACTTCTTTTAGAAAATTGTATAGAACTCTTTTAGGAACTTTTAATCCGTGTTCCTTTAACAACGCCCGCATTGCTGAAAGGAGCAGCTTCATCTGTTGATTGCCCATAGTCCTTTATTTACAGGACAAAGCGAACCTGTACAGTTATCTACCTGTGGCTTACGGTTCCGGTAAACAGGGAGGACAGGTACACTCCTTCCCTTGTTAACGGCAATTAAGACAAAAACAACACGTAATGACCACTACCGCCCAAACAGGAAGAACAAGAGCCAGTCAAAGGGGATCCACCATACCTTGCAGAAAAGCGTCTAGACTTCCTCCGCCGTCAGTTCTGAATCCTCTGTCGAGCCTACAGGATCCCTCGTAGCTGGACCGGAGCTCCCGAGACGTTCGGCCTCGTTCCCGGGTTTCGGCACCAGATGTCGCGCCCGCCTCGCCGATAAGGAAAGCGCCACACAATCAGGATTCTTCAGACAGCATTTATTGAACAGCTCTTTTAGATAGCATGGTGGAGAGGGACCCCGAGCTCGGCAAGCAGCTGCTTATATAGCACATAGGGAGACTTGTCGAACCCTCATTGGCTCATACGGAATCACCTAATTAGCATGAGATCGCAGTGCCAAGAAACGCGCCTTGCGCATGCGCACACCGACACAACACCTCCGTGAAGAACCAGGAAGCAGGAAGCTGGCGCCATCTTGTAATGGCGATTGCGGCTCCCGACAGGATACCATTAGGGGTTCCATGAAAGAGTTCTCCTGTTAAATGAATTGGACTGATCTGCACTCCCGCTCAAGTATTAGAGGTTCACAGCCATATCAACACTGAAACCAAAGTCTCATGAAGATTCTCCCACACACCAACACACCTTTTAAATTTTTTATAACATTTATTTATTTGTGTGTGTGTGTATACTGTCTTAGGTTACTATTGCTATGAAGAGACACCATGACCAAAGCAACTGTTTTTTTGTTTGTTTGTTTTTTGGTTTTCAAGACAGAATTTCTCTGTGTAACAGCCCTGGCTGTCCTGGAACTCATTTTGTAGACCAGGCTGGCCTCAAACTCACAGATATCCCCCTGCCTCTGCCTCCCAAGTGCTGGGTTTAAAGGCATGCACCACCATGCTCAGCCCCCAAAGCAACTTTTTTTTTTTTAAAGATTTATTTGTTTAATGCATGTGAGTGCTCTATCTGCATGCACACCTGCAGCCAGAAGAGGACATCAGATCACATTGTGGATGGTTGTGAGCCACCATGTGGTTGCTGGGAATTGAACTCAGGACCTCTGGAAGAGCAGGCAGTGCTCTTAACCGCTGAGCCATCTCTCCAGCCCCAAAGCAACTCTTTTTTTTTTTTTTTTTTTTTTGGGTTTTTCGAGACAGGGTTTCTTTGTATAACAGCTCTGGCTGTCCTGGACTCACTTTGTAGACCAGGCTGGCCTTGAACTCACAAAGATCCGCCTGCCTCTGCCTCCCAAGTGCTGGGATTAAAGGCGTGCGCCACCATGCCTGGGGGCATAGGCTTTTTGAAACCTCAAAGCCCACCCCGTGACACACTTCTTCCAACAAGACCACACCTCATAATCTTTCTAATTCCTTCAAATAGTGCCACTCCCTGGTGAATGAATAGTCATTCAAATATATGAGCCTATGGGAACAATTCTTTTTTTTTTTTTTTTTTTGGTTTTTTCGAGACAGGGTTTCTCTGTGTAACAGCCCTGGCTGTCCTGGACTTGCTTTGTAGACCAGGCTGGCCTCGAACTCACAGAGATCCGCCTGCCTCTGCCTCCCAAGTGCTGGGATTAAAGGCGTGCGCCACCACGCCCGGCCGGGAACAATTCTTAATAAAACTACCACATATATCCATATTTATTGTACATGGGTATGGGATAATGCACATGTGGTAATCAGGGAACAATTTGCAAGAGTCAGTTATGTCCTTGCACTAAATGGATCCTAGACGTTGAACTCAGGTTGTCAGGTTTGACAGCAGATATCTTCACCCACTAAGCCATCTTGCCGACCCCTACACAGCTCTTTTTAACCTAGTGTCTGACCTAGAGTTTTAACCTAGGATTTGTGGAATGCTGTTGATTTGTTTGTAGCACTGTCTTATTTCATATAACCAAGATAATAGGAATCAACGCAGCCATGTGAAGCTGCCTGCCCTCATCTATCTCCAAAACATGAGGTATTTGGGGCTGGAGAGATGGCTCAGCGGTTAAGAGCACTGACTGTCCTTCCAAAGGACCTGGGTTCAAATCCCAGCACCCACATGGCAGTTCACAGCTGTCTGTAATTGCCGGACATGGTGTTCTGTAACCGAACTTTTAAGTTATTATTTAACACTTATTTATTAC
>CAJQZJ010032188.1:2542627-2554641 GCA_907164525.1 Lophiomys imhausi | reverse complement strand
CAATCCTCATGTAGACCAGAAGCTGCAATACACAATGATTGAAAAAAGAAGCAGAGCGAAGCAAACAGGAAGTTCACCCATCAAACTCTGAGATCAGAGTCAGAAGAGAAAGGATTTGTGACTCAGAGAAGCCCCTGGCTTTGGACCACTCACTCACAACTGATGCAAAGGGACACAGATGTGACAAGCCACTCAGCCTAGTTGCTGCAGGCAGAAATGGAGCCAGCATTGGCTGGGGAATGAGGAGGATCGAACAGTGACATGGTCATTCCAGGGGAACAAACAGGGCGCAGGCTGATAGAGCCTACAGCACATAGGCTAAATCCTCCACACCAGCTTCCCAGCCCTTTCTCACCTGATGCATCAGAAGTGTTGAGTTGAATCCATTTTCTCTACCATAGTTTCTTTCCGTAGTTGCCCAAAAGAGGGGTAATAAGGATTCAGTCTCTCTTACATGTATTGTTTTTAATTGGAAGCACTTAATGGTCACAATATATAAAATCCGTATTTTTAAGACAATATCTCTTCATGTTGCAGATGCAGTCTACAGTAGGAGGTTGAGAATGGCAGGGGAAAGAGCCACACCAAATGGGTTATTAGCTTTAGGGCCTTGTCTGCTTTACTGTTGACTGACCAGTTTAGGGAAACACACGTTCACAGATATGTTTCTTCATATGAAAACTTTATTTAGTGGGCAATGACTATTTTTATGATAGGATAGAGGTATAGGACCATGGATAAAACCTGTACACATTAAACAGCTTGATTCAAGATGGTAGTGGTATTTTTAGAATGGCAATAATTGAAAATAAAAGGGGATGGACTCTGCCTTAGAAAGGTAGATGGTCAGAAATAAGGTGTTTATAACTATTTTGTATTTTAAAGTGGGCCTTAGAGGTGACTGGGGGCATGGGATGAATTGTTGTGGATCTGAGAAAGACAACATTAAAGTCATGGAGGTAGGGAGGGAGAAAATGCAGGAAAAGAAGGAAGGAAGAGAGATTATTTTTGCTGAACAACCAGTGTTTTTCAGGATGACAAAGAGAAAAATATAGACTAGAAGTTTAAGTATAGATGTGGAGTCAGCTACAAATCCTAAAGACTGTGTGTATGTTATTGTGTGTCTGTATAAAGAGTGTATGTTCACGAGTAAGAGTATATATCTGTGTGTGTGTGTTTGTGTGTATGTGTGTGTGTGTTCCTGTATTCGTGCATGTGTTAAAATTCCAGGCTGATTGTGACACATGGGTGTACAGTATTTCCTCCATAGCTGTCTGCCAGCTTCATAAGTAAGTGACAATTTTCTTTTTTATGAAAAGGGATATAAAGGCACAGGGCTGATGCAGTATTTCTAATATTGAACTGAACTAATATGGCATTTGCATGAAGTCGCAGTTGTGAAGTTTTGAGCAGTTTTGTATTGATAATTTGACATTTAGAACACATCCTATTTATTCCCATGCTTTGTATTCGTGCCTCATGTACTATAGAGGATGCCAGCTTTACTCTTTCTGTCATTTAAAGCAATATGATAAGGGCATTCACTAATCAGGTGCCCTGAATTTCTAGTTTCTGGCAGGGAAAGGGAGGGGAAGGAGGAAGAAGAACAACTAACCAGCCTTCATTATTTTTTCTTTATTTTAAAAATATTTCTTACAAGCAATAATTATTAAATCCGACCTTGCTAAAATTCATTTTTGTTTTTATGTTATTATGTCATAAGATTTAATATGTTATTCTTATAAGTAGCGACTCCACAATATTTATATTACTTTTCCACACATTATCTTTGTTCTTTTTATTAAACTAATGCTGACTTTGGAGGAAAGCTTATTCACTGATAAGTAGTGGGCACAAAGTAAAAATATGGAATTGTCTAATGACTTATAAGGATGTTTAAAAACTGCCAAGGGAACCTGTAATTCTAAGCCAAATTCTGCCGTCACTAGCCAAAATTGTACATTGGACGTGCACACCATTGTTAAATGGTTAAGTCTCTTAAACATAATGTTTTTTTTTTTTTAATGCTAGCCATTAGGGACAGAAAGTAAATGAGAACTCTGCTGCAAGGAATTTGTTTTTATAGCGAGGGAGGCTGGTCCAGAAGCAAACGTCCTGGAACATAACATCCAGGTTATTTTAGAAGTCCAGTAGGTAGATGAGCACACTGGAGAAGGGTTATCTTTGTCTAAGGACTTCCAGCTGGAGGCTCCAAATGCCTGGCGTGAGTATACAGTGACATGATTGTTCCTTGTTCCTTCCCTAGGGAAACACAGGTATAAGGACACATGGGGGAGGGGTTGCCGCAGTTGTCCGTGGCCCCCACACAGTGATGGTTATTAGAATGGCTAGAGATGGTACCCTGAGTCCTACAAGAAAGAAAATGTACTTCATGTTTTCTGGTATCTGCAAGAGACTGCGGAAGCAATACAGACCAAATTTCTCATTTTTCACAAGGAGAAAGTCCTCATGACTTCCTTAAATTTCTTGTCCTATTTGGAAGGGAACCCAGCTGGTTGGTGGCAGATAAAGTGGCCTTTTGACTGCAAAAGACTGATCAAGGAGTTCTGAAGGATGAGTGAGGGATTATATAGAGCCAGAGTCCTTTGGGCCACACTCCACTTGTAGATGAGGAGACACCTGTTTTCTGCAACTCTTTCCTGGTCACGCAGAATTCTTTCACTGTGGCCTCTCCACTTCCAAGCTTTACTGGTTTCCCCACACTGCCTCCTAATGTTTCCTCACTTTCCTCCTGACAGTTGTAGTGTATTCTATTAGGATGGAAATCACAGCTCCATCAGAGAGCCAGCCTTTTCTGTGTTCTGAGGAGGTATTTTTTTGTTTTAGGGGGAGGAATTTGTTTATTTGTTTTTCCTCTTTCAAGGAACATTTGAGCCATTGCTTTGGACATATCACTGTGCTAGGCTCTAGGTGGGCCCCTGTCACTTTCCCAACACGGAGCAGATCCCTGGAGGAAAGTCTTTGCTGTTTCCATAAGCCAGAGATGAAGAGGCCCCTCATCAGCTTTGCCTCGGATGCTCGGCTCTACCCTGCACCAGCACACAAAGCTTGTTAGTCTCAGTGTAAGAAGTGGTTAGCTTCCTGATGTTAAAGCCTTCCTGAAGGAATTCCACACTGCAGTGTTTATACACTCACTTTCCTCCAGAGCCAGCGACTTGACAGCCTTGCCTTTCTCATCTAGAAACGGAGAAAGTAGAGTCTACTTTAGTGGCAGAGGCTGGGCTGCACTTGCGACATGGTGCCATGACCTTTCCTCTTACCCATGCATGCTTCCCACCCTAGGCAATGGCATAGAAACCATATATAGATCAGTGTTCACACACACACATATATACACATACACACTCTGTCTTATACACACACATACACACGTGTGCACGCACACCCAATAGAACAAGGAACACCAAAACAGTGTTGTTGTGTTTAAGACAATTTTTTTTCCACCTGAAGAATGGACTTAAACTATGTATTAAAAAAAAAAAAAATAGCCTAAGTGTTAGAGATGGTGACTGTATCCAGTTTCAGTTACAAAACCAATTTCCTGAATTTTAAGCATTCAGTGAGCTGCCAAGTTTGGTTTTGTGTTGCTCTTTATCCAATGGCTTTTTCTTCTTTTTTGTTCTTTTTTCTTTTAGTTGGAGGAAGGGTAGGGGCGGGGGGGTGGAAGGGGGAAGCGGCAATACTGTTTTTGAAAAACTATAGTCTGTACCTGGCTTTCCTGTGTTATGTTAATCACTTCAATGTTTTTATTCTGCTTTGGTTTTATAGTGACCGTGAGGCATTCGATGCAACTATACAGTTATTTTCTCATTAAAACTCAACGTGTGTGGTGTTTTTCTTTTTTTAAGGATGGTTATTTGTTTGACTGTGGGAGGAGGTTGGACGATGGGTTGGCCTAGTTCTGAGGGACATGCCAGTGCCCTTGGCCTCTGCCTTCCCATGTTCTGAGCCAAAGAAGCAATGGTATCTGGTAAAACATTCCTGTGACTGTGTTCACTCTCCAGTTGCCCTGTGTCAGGACCCACAGAAATGACACGGGTGTCCATTGATGAAGTAGCTGGACTTCAGAGTCAAAGCGGTTGAGAAAACAGAATGATGCCCTCAAGCCGTGCCTCACATGCAGTGTGTAGCGCCTTTGTGTGTGAAGGTCAGTTGTTCAACCTCAGGAGCTGTTTTATGAGGCGGGGTCTCTCACGGGGTGGAACTGGTTAAGGAGCCTAGTCTGGCCCCAGGGATTGGCCCACCTCCACCTTACCATCACTGGGTTCATGTGTGTGTGCCACCATGACAGGCTTTTTTCCGTGGGTTCTGGGGATATGAGAAGCCAAGTCCTCCTATCTGCCCAACAAACACTTTTTAAAGTGAGCAGATTCCCCAGCCCTTAGCGTTAATCCTTCCTACATTCCCAGCATTCATCTGTATTTGGCTCTCTTTCATAAAGGACTGAATTGCAGTCTTGAAGAGGCACAGAAGGAGGGCTTCAGGAACCCCCTTCCTCTTCCATATTCACCTGTCCCTCTCCCTTCCCATCGGTCTCCAGGTGTTCTATCTCTTCACCCAGCCCCTGCACTTCCTGAACCCTGTCTCCAGTTTCCTGTCCTCCCCAGCCTCTTCCTTGGACTTTCCTCTTTCTTTGGAAGCCTCCCCCTTTTCTCTCCTTACTCGGGACTCTTCAGTCATTTTGTCCTCAGGATTTCCTGCCAGATCCTCCTACTCTGAATATCTGTTAGTCTCCTTTGGTACCCTGTCATGAATAGCACCTTCCCAACTACGTGTTGAAGAGTTTTGAGTTTGGGTGGGAAATTTGGCTGGGAATGTGGCTGAGTGGTACGATCCTTGCTTAGTATGTGTAAGTTCTTGGTTCAATTCTCAGCACTGCAAACACAAACAAAAACAGCAACAAAAAAATAAGCTCCATAAAGCTGGGCCTGGTGTCACATACCTGTCATCCCAGCACCCAGGAGACACAGGCAGAAGGGCTGCCACAAATTGGAGGTAAGCTGGCCAACATGTTCCAAGCCAGACAAGGTTTTATCCAACCTATTTCAAAAAAGCAACACAACCATAATAAAATTACATGCCTACATGGAGGCAGGAGGATCGGGAGTTCAAGGCCAGCCTATTTGAAATCAGTTGGAGCTACATGTGATCATATGTCAAAACACAATACAAGCAACATTTATTTTTACAACACAAAAACTGAACTACTGACTTCTGGTTTTTTTTTTTTGTTTTTGTTTTTTCGAGACAGGGTTTCTCTGTGTAGCCCTGGCTGTCCTGGACTCACTTTGTAGAGTACTGACTTCTGACATGTGTGCTACAGATACTGTGGCTCTGGGGAGCTTTATGTTGCTGGGAGCTTCTGTACATGGTCCCAACGTCTGTGAGTTTACCACGTGTGTGTCTTAGTAAAGCAGCTTTGAGATGTCACCTAGTCTCAAGTGAACTACCTCTAACCAACGTCAGCAGATTAAGAAGGAAAAAAAGGAAGATAATTGATTGTATCCATATATAGATTTTAAATTCATGGCAAGATAAAGGAATTTGTGCAAACATCAGAAGAAATTTTTATTGTGTGGAGTAGTAGCAGTGGTAAACTGGGTTAACATAAAAATTCAACAGTGGGCTGAAGAGATGGCCCAGTGGTTAGGAGTGCATACTGCTTTTACAGAGGACCCAAGTTCGGTTCCCAAAACCAAAGTTATTTAATAATTGCCTGTAACTCCAGCACTAGGGGTTCCTCTAATGGCCTGTGTAAGCGTTTGCACACATATGTACATTCCCATACACACATGTACATCAAACAGTAGCAAAACTACAGTTAGGAAGTAGCAATGGATATAACTATGGTTGGGGGGGGGTCGCCACAACACGAACTGTATGTATTAAAGAGCCACAGCATTAGGAAGGTTGAGAACCACTATTTTAAGTGATAATGGGAACAGGTGGAATTAATTCTGTTGGTTATGGTTAATGTTAGATGCTCATCTTGCCACCAAGTGGCCACACGGTGGCAGTGGTACTTAAATGAAAGCAGTCCCTAGTCAAGAGCCTTCTGTGGGGGTTCCAACCCTTCAGAAGAGAAAGGAATTCCTCAAACAGCTCAATGAAAACCCACTCTCAGCCAAGTGTTGTCACTCACCCCAGTCATCTCAGTACTTACCTGAGTGGGAGAAAGAGGAGGATGGCCATAAGTTCAAAGCCAGGATGGTCTACACAGTGAGTTTCAAGGCAGCCTGGGGTATATGGATATTGTCTCAGAAACAAAACACGGAGCTGGAAAGATGGCTCAGCAGTTAAGAGCTCTTACTATTCTTATATATTTGGTTGTGAGCCTAGCCTTTAACGGCTGAGCCATCTCTCCAGCCCGCTCTTACTATTCTTAAAGAGACCCTAGTTTTGGTTCCCAGTACCCATGTCTGGTGGTTCACAACTGCCTGGAACTCTAGTTTTGGAAAATCTAAGACCATCTGGCCTCTGTGGGCAACCACATATATGGCATACACACAGACACACACACACACACACACACACATCAAAATCAATCTTCAAAATGAAACAAAGCCAGGTTGGTGATGTACACCTCTAATCCTAGTACTCTGGGACAGAGGTATATCTGTTTAAAACCAGTCTCATCTACATAGAGAGCAGTCTCAAAAGAACAACAGCAATGATATATGCATCTAGTTTAAGTGGAGCCCGGGGCTTTCCACTTTGGAAGAGGGCCACCTAGTTGGAAACTAGGAAACTTGCTGTCTATTAGAGCCCAGCACCACAGGTAGACTTTGGGTTCTTAGCAGCCAGGTGTTTTGTATGTGAGACCTGAAAAAAAAGCATCTCCTTGTGACTGGGTGATGGAAGATTCAGAAATCTTTCTCCCATAGCTGTTCTATTATAAGCTTTACCTGTCATACAGCTGTCTGAGCAGGAACCACAAGTGACCTCCCAGCAACAGACCATTTCATGGGATATACAATCTGTGAGAATTGCATTTTGTCACGCAGTCATCTCGGAAGGTTCCATTTGTTTCCTAGGTCTACTTGGTCCTTGGCCATCAGCCTGGTTAACTGGGAACATACAGCCTCAGTAAAAGGGGTATGACAAATCATCTTTGATATAACCCTCTAGACTCCATTTAACATTGCAAAAGAGAACTCCAGGTACGTATGGTGTCTACCTGCTTAGGAGATCTAAAAATACTAAGCGGTCTCTGGGTAGACAAAGAGAGGTGAGGACACACAGGTCAGGTAGAGCTGAGTTAGCACCTTCTGGCACCAGCTCCTTTTAAGTTTCCTCATCAGGAGATGACCAGTTGTCAGAGCTGGCATCAAAGTACAGAGGAATAAGGCTGGAGAGCTGGGAAGTCCAGGAGTGTGTCATTCTGCTTCTGTCTGGATCTCCTGGTCACAATTCTCTAGCAGCAGCTACTACCAACGGATGGGGAGGGGGGATAGGGGATGGGGAGCCTTGCTCTGCTGAAAAGGGGCCATGAGTGAAACCCAGCAAGGATGCAAAAATCCCAATTTCTGGGTTTCCTAGGAGCATTTCAGGTGGGCAACTAAGTGTTACAACTCAGGGCGAGGCAGAGGAAAGAATCGTACTGCTGTAAAGTGTTTTTGCTCTCTTAGTATCCTCTGTTTACTAAAAACAGCTGAAAGCCCAAAATGGGCTCAAATGATAACTACAGCATCTGCCCTGAACCGAGACCTGGGTTCTGGCAGTCCCTGCTTGGTAGATGGTGACAGCAGCAGCTAGCAACAAAAGCTTGTCAGAGCAGGCATGGGTGGTTCTCCAAAGTAAAGACAGCTCTCAGTCCTCTTTGGTGAAATAGAAACGGTGACCTTTATTCTGTGAATCATGGAAGAATCTATAGTTTGCAGGCAGTAGGGTTTTTTTTGGGAGTAGAGTCTTGATTGGTCAGATTCTGATGCTCTGTTTGCATGGGGAGAATAACAGGGAGCCTGTTTATTTGACATTTTGCTGTAACCAAAGCTCAGGTTGTTTACATGCCCCCTGGACTGGTGGAAGCTAGAAGAGAGCTCTTTCCCACACCTGCTGACCTCAGTTTTGAGGGTTCCCTGGGTCTGGATTTGCCCAGCCTCACCTGGTTCATCAGGTCCTATGGAGGCATAGCCCACAGCTCACACTGCATGGCAAACAGGGAAGGCAAGGTCCACAAACTCCCACACAGGAGTTTGGTGCATAGCACGTTTTGAACACGACCTGATTTTCAGGAGCGTGGGTGGGGTCTGATCACCCAGCATAGAAGTGAGAGGAGAGGCTATGGGCCAGCTCCCTGTGGAGGAACATGGATATGAGAAGATCCAGGCACCCAGACAGGGTAGGGCTCAATGGATGAGACTGGGAGAAACAGAGGAAAGCAAAAAGAAGCAAGTGTTCGTGTCTGCGTGCAAGGACTCAGTAGAAGCCAATGCCTCTTCCCAAGTCAAGAGAAGAGTCAGCTAGAAGAGGATGAGCACTCCCCCACTCAATCAGGAAAGAGGAAGTATTGTCACTTAATTCCTTCCCAGTCCACCTCTTGACAGCGTGAATCATTGAAGGTGATCCCTAGGTGTTCTCCCTCACAGCCATTCCTGGATCCAGTCTTGACTGTAGGAGGTCGAAAAGAAGCCGGCAATGGCTACCATCTGTTATGGACTGAAGGGACTGAGGCTGGGTCTCTCATATATGAGATTTGCACTGGTATAAAGGAGACCCCAAGAAAGACCCATTGGCCCTCCTACCATGGGAAGATACAACAAAACAGCCAGGAAAGCAGCTCCCATCATTGGACATCAAAATCTACCACTGCATTAATTTGGCCTCCAGAGCTGCAGAATGAAACATTGGTGTTGTTCAACCATCCAGAGCTGCAGAATGAAACATTGGTGTTGTTCAACCATCCAATCTGTGACAGTCAATATTTTTTGGGGAGATGGGTCTATTTAACATGTTTAGATTTTGTTTTATTTATTTAAATACTTGTTTGTTTGTTTGTGTGTATGTGTGTGTTCATAGGTGCACATACCGGGGCATGAATGTGGGAGCCAGAAGACAATGCAGGTGTTGGTTCTCTCCTTCCACCATGTGGATTCTAGGGAGAGAACTCAGGCCATCAGTCTTGGTGGCAAGAATCCTTACCCTTGATTTCCTTCTGAGGCAGGGTCTCATACTGACTGTAGCTCAGGATGGCCTAGAATTCCCTATGGAGCCCACAAAAGTCTTGAACTTGCATCTATCCTCCTGCCTCAGCTTCCCAAATGCTGGGATTACAGGCCCAAAGCACCATGCTCAGCTTCAAATATGTTTAAAACTCACCCTTCTGAACAAGGTGCATGATTTTCTCTGAATCTGTTCCTTTTGTCTCAGACGATTGGGCATGCTAGAGAAGGTTGGGACAGAACAGGTGTGTATTCTTTTTACTAGATTCAGTTTGCTTGCTAGCACCACACATGGCCAGCCAGTACTCAGAAGGCAAACACAGCCACAGGCCCAGGGTCTCTGTGACAATAGGGAGGACACTCTATGCCCTTTCTGTGTCAACTGGCAGGGGATAACTTTCCTTCCTTGTTAACCTCTCTGCCTCTTTTTTTTTTTTCTCTTCAACACAGCCTAACACCATTGACACTCCGGTTTTTGTTTGTTTGCTTGTGTGCTCATTCGTTGAAATAGGGCATTGCTGTATAAAGAGCACAAACTAGCTTTGGACTCACTAATTCAGGCTGACCTAAAATTCTCCATCCTCTTGCTTGAGCCTTCCAAGTGCTGGGATTACAGGTGTAGGTGACCACGTCTAGCTAAGAATGATATTCTTTAGTTCAAAATATGGAAAAGGTGCTGCAAGTTGCTAAGTCAGTTTTTAAGAATGGCATACTCCCTCCACAACTAACGAGCATTCCCTCTATCTTTGTTAAAGTGCTAGGGCCACAAACATCACAGATTTTGCTTAAAGTGACTTAAAATCTAGCAAATGTGGCTAGTCTACACTGACCACACACTAAAGAAGGGATAGACTACATTCCAGAGAATGGGTCTCTGTAGCCCAGGCTGGCCTTGAACTTGTAGTTCTCTTGCTTCAGCCTCTGACCAGCCAGGATAATAAACCTGTGCCACCAAGCCCATCAGTAGTGGTTGTTATCATGAGCTGGCCTCAGAGCACCCTAGGAGGTCTGCTGAGGCAGACCACTGGGCCTTCGCTATTAGAGCTTTTGGAGTCTATAGATACATGTGAAACTCAGATACTTTCCCCTTCTCAGGTAATGATGAATCTGGGCTACAGAACACAACTTAGAGGGACCAGGCTACACTTTAGGATATTCAGTGGGAATCTGTCAATGACTCCCATTCACTCTGAAATTAATCACTCTGAAACACTGAAATAGCTCTTGGTCTACCATCTCCATCACTGGCTGAGCACCAAAGGTAGGGTTTCCAGAAGTATCCACTGCTTTCCAGGCTTCCCCTGACATCCTCTTCCTTGTTATCCCTCTGTCTCCCCGACCTCTTCAAGCTTCTAGTCATTTGAGAACAACGCTGAGGCTGGAATAGCAGCACGAGCCTGTGATCTCAGTTTGTGCTACACAGCAAGAGACTTCCGAACAAGGTGATAACAAACACTGCCTTAACCGTGAAGGCATCTCTCAACACATTAAGCTCTCGGTGTGTTTCTGGTATGGTGTAAGGACAGACAGAGTGGCCCCATAAAGAAACTCAGAGATTTTCTTCTTCCTGTAACTGCACGTCAAAGGAAAGTCCTCTGAAATGAGTCCCTAAAATAATGCAGGGGCTCCCATCATGACCTAAGTGTTGGTGGGAGGAACAAAGCCTCTTTGATGGGCTTTCGTAGAGTCTCATGTGGACCACTTCCTGATCATTCTGCCTGCAGACCTGATGGGATGAGATAAGACTGAGGTTGTTTCTCATAAAGGAACCCGCCCCCTCCCCCGAAAAGTCAAGTCAAATCAGAGTAAGACCCAAAGGAGAAGGTCCACGGAAACCCTGGCAAGGGCTGGGCTTGGTGTCGTAGAGATGTCATCAACTTTGGAGGCCTAGGCTCCAACTCCAGCACTGAATAAACCAGGTGTGGTGTCACACACCTTCAGTCTCAATACCCAGGTGGTAGAGGTAGGCATCAGAAGTTCAAGGTCATTCTCAATTGCAAGCAAGTTCAAGGCCAGCCTGAGTTTCATGAGATCTTGTCTCAAAAAAACAAGAACAGCATAAAATCCATCCACGCTCAAGTGAAGCCTATCCAGGCAGGCAGAGGTCCTTCAACAAAAAGGAAAAAGATTAGAAACCCCTCTAATCTAGAGGTTCGGTGGCAGAAGTCACAGCTTTTCACACAACCAGCATTTCCTCCTCTTATTTCTCAGCTGGGGCTAAGGAGCCTGGCAAGCTACCAAGCCTTGATTAGGAACCTCGGTTTAGGGAATTCAGGGGGTGGGTTGAAACATAGCCAGGTGATGGAGACATCAGGTACAGATAAAGGAGAGATGAAAGGACAAATAGTACCCAGTGAATGAATCATCTTTGTGGATGAAAGTTCCTGGGGAAACTTCATGTCACAACTACAAACCTAAGACCAAGAACTAAAATTACTGGTTCAGTTCCTTGAATGTTGTTATCAAGGAACTATGTTCATTAGTTGTGGGGAAACACCTTCATAGCGGTTGAAAAATCTCCAGGAATTAATTTATGGGGAGAAATACAACACTGCAGGTAAGCAAGGTGGACTAAAGGGATGTGTGGGGGCAACAAGAGAGGGTCGCTCAGTGCTTCAAAGGCTGGATTTGAAGGAAGGCGTGTTTGCAAACATTCTATGGTTTTCTTTGGCCTCCAGTTAGCAGCATGAATTCCATTATTGTTTGTTCCAGGTTAAAAATAGAAAGAGGCTGATGTGGTGGTGCATACCTCTAATCCCAGCAGGACAGAGGCAGGAGAATCTCTGTGAGATTGAGGCAAGCCTGGTCTACATAGTGAGGAAAGTCAGGGCT
>CAJQZJ010032188.1:2504072-2520633 GCA_907164525.1 Lophiomys imhausi | reverse complement strand
ACACACACACACACACACACACACACACACACACACACACACACACATCATTAAAAGTCTCCCAACCAAAAAAAGAGCCAAGGACTAGATGATTTTGGCACAGAATTTGACCAGACTTTCAAATATTAGCTAATACCAACACTCCTTAAATTATTCTACAAAATAGAAACAGAAGGGACATTGCCAAACTCATTCTGTGAGGACACAGTCACTCTGATACATAAACCACACAAAGACTCAACAAAGAAAGATAATTTCAGACCAATTTCTCTTATGAACATTGATGAAAAATTACTCAATAAAATACTCACAAACAGAATCCAAGAACACATCAAAAACATCATCTACCATGACCAAGTAGATTTCATCCCAGATATACAGGGATGGTTCAACATATGAAAATCCATCAATGTAATCCACCATATAAACAAAACGAAAGAAAAAAACACATGATCATCTCATTAGATGCTGAAAAAGCCTTTGACAAAATGCAACATCTTTTCATGATAAAAGTCTTGGAGAGATCAGGGACACAAGGCACATACCTAAACACAATAAAGGCAATATACAGCAAGCCAATAGCCAACACCAAATTAAATGGACAGAAACTTAAAGCATTTCCTCTAAAATCAGGGACAAGACAAGGCTGCCTGATCTCTCCATATCTCTTCAATATTCTACTTGAAGTTCTACTAGAGCAATAAGACAACTAAAGGAGATCAAGGGGATACAATTTGGAAAGGAAGAAGTCAAAGTATAGCTATTTGCAGATGATATGATAGTATACATAAGTGACCCCCAAAATTCTACCAGACAACTCCTACAGCTGATAAACACCTTCAGCAAAATGGCTGGATTTGAAATAAACTAAAACAAAAAATTAGTAGCCCCCCTTTATACAAGCAATAAATGGGCTAAGAAACAAATTATGGAACAATATCCTTTACAATAGCCACAAAAAAATAGAGACTATCCTGGTGAAACTCTAACCAAGCAAGTGAAAGACCTATCTGACAAGAACTTCAAGTCTCTGAAGAAAGAAGTAAAAGAAGATATCAGAAGACACAAAGATTTCCCATGCTCATGGAGCTGTAGGATTAACATAGTAAAAATGGCAATCTACAGATTCAATGTAATTCCCATCAAAATCCTAACACAATTCTTTATGGACCTTGAAAGAGCAATTCTCAACTTCATATGGAAAAATAAAAAACCCAGGATAGCTAAAGCAATCCTGTTCAATAAAAGAACTTCTGGAGGTATCACCATCCCTGATTTCAAGCTGCACTGCCGAGCAATGGTAAGAAAAACCACATGGTATTGGCATAAAAACAGACAGGTTGAAAAAAACAGACAGGTTGATCAATGGTATTGAATCAAAGAACTAGAATTAAGCCCACACACCTATGGACACACGATTTTTGACAAAGAAGCCAAAACCATACAATGGAAAAAAGAAAGCATCTTTAACAAATGGTGCTGGTTTAACTGTATACCTACATGTAGAAGAATGTAGTGAGATCCATATTTATCACCCTGAACAAAACTTAAGTTAAGTAGATTAAATACATCAATATAAAACTAGATACACTAAATCTAATAGAAGAGAAAATGGGAGAATAGTTGAATGAATTGAAACAGGGGACAACTTCCTGAACAAAACACCAACAGCTCAGACACTAAGATTAACAATTAATAAATGGAACCTCATGAAACTGAAAAGCTTCTATAAGGCAAAGGACACCATCTTAGGACAAAATGGCAGCCTACAGATTGGGAAAAGATCTTCACCAACCCCACATCTGACCATGGATTAATATCCAATATATGTAAAGAATTCAAGAAATTAAATGCCAATAAACCAAATGACCCAGTTAAAAAAAGGGATACAGAGCGAAACAGAATTCTTTTTTTGTTGTTGTTGTTTATTTATTACTTCAAGTTACATCTCCATCACAGTGCTCTCCTTCCACCCCCCTCCCCGGTTCCACCCTCCCACCTTCTCCTCCCTCTCCCACCCATCCCACTCCTCCAATGTGGAATGTCCCTATATATCAGCCCCTCTCAGTTCAACAGTCATTTGAGGGCTAAGAGCTTCCTCTTGCACTAGGAGCTTACATGGTAGCCCCCCCTAGGGCAAATTGTCCCATTAATAGGCAACAAAGTCTATATTCCTGATCCTTTTGGTGTATTGGTTGTAGGATAGTTATCCTGTACTATATGGCTAAAATCCAATTATAAGTGAGTAGATGCCATGTGCATCTTTCTGAGTCTGGGTTAGCTCACTCAGAATAAGCTTTTCTAGTTCCATCCATTTGGCTGCAAATTGCATGATTTCCTTGTTTCTAATAGCTGAGTAGTATTCTACTGTGTAAATGTACCACAAATTTTTTTTAATCCATTCGTCAGATGAGGGACATTTGTGTTCTTTCCAGTTTCTAGCTATTACAAATAAGGTTTCTATGAACATAGATGAAGATATGTCCTTGTGGTTTGGTGAGGAATCATTTAGGTGGATACCCAGAAGTGGTATGGCTGGGTCTTGAGGTAGGGATATTCCAAGTTTTCTTTTTTTTATAATAATTTATTTTTTATTTCTTCAAGTTACATCTCAATCACAATCCCCTCCCTACTCCCCCCTCCAGTCCCACCCTTTCACCCTCCTCCCTCTCAACCCCCCATCCTCTTCCCTTCTTTTTTTTTTTTTAGTTTAAGGTATTTCTTTTCCCCCCAACAGCTCTCCCTTTCAGTCCAACAAATGGTTCTTTTTCTTATAACTATAAATACAATACAAAACAACAGAAATAAATAGGCCACAATTATATGAGTTATATGGCTTAGTATACATTCCCAATGTCCAGTCCATATGTATTTGGCACCTGACTTTAACATTCTACTATCTAACCATCTCCATGAGTTTAAAGTTCTGTATCTAACTCAGCTTTCATACTAACTTGCCTCACAATTTTAAAAATATCTTCTTAGATCCAAGTTTTCTAAGATATAGCCAGACTGATTTCCATAGTGGTTGTACAATAAACAGAATTCTTAACTGAGGAATCTCTAATGGCCAAAAAGCACTTAAAGAAATGTTCAACATCCTTATTCATCAGGGAAATGCAAATCAAAATGACTCTAAGATTCCATCTTAGACCTGTCAGAATGGCTAAGATAAAACTCAAGTGACAGCACATGCTGGTGATGGTGTGGAGCAAGGGGAACACTCCTCCACTGCTGGTGGGAGTGAAGACTTGTATAAGTACTTTGGAAATCAATCTGATGGTTCCTCAGAAAATTGGGAATAGGCTGGGCATAGTGGCACCATCCTAGCACTCAGAAAGCAGAAGCAGACAGATCTCTGTGAGTGCAAGGTCAGCCTGGTCTACAAAGTGAGTCTAGGACAGCCAGGGCTCTGTTAGCTTTTATTCCTCTCTCTCAAGTCCTCAGAGTTAAACTTGCTCAGTTGGTTAAGCCACGCCCCTGCTAGCTCACGAGACTGTTAACACTTTATACCTGTGTCTTAAGCAGCCCACCTGGGAATAAACAAAAACATTCTTACAACTGGTTTTATTAAACTCCTACCACATGGCTCTCCATACCTTCTGAGCCCACAGTCACTATGTCTTTCTCCTCTCATGTCTGTAGGTGAAAAAATCGCTTCCTCTGTCTCTTCTCAGAGTTCCTTTCTTCCTCTCAGGAAGTCCCGCCTTCCTATTTTCTCTCTGCTCAGTTAATTGGCCATCAGCAACTTTTATTATCCCGAGAATGCCTCAGATGGGACTGTAACCAGGTCTCAGAGCATTGAAATCAGCATTTGAAAATGATGCATAAGACCTTTCTCCAACACAGAATTCTACCTTTGTGGTAATTCTATGTCTAGTGTTTTGAAGAAAATACACAAATTAAGTTTAATTTCCCATAAGAACACTGTGAGATCCAAGGAATTGACCTGGATTCAACACCTGGCCAATGTACCAAGGGGTGGGAGGAAGAACAATTTTTTTTGTTTGTTTGTTTTTTTGTTTTTCGAGCAGGGTTTCTCTGTGTATCCCTGGCTGTCCTGGACTCACTTTATAGACCAGGCTGGCCTTGAACTCGAAGAGATCCACCTGCCTCTGACTCCCAAGTGCTGGGTGGGATTAAAGACGTGTGCCACCACAATTTTTTTTTTTTTTAAGATAGAGTCTCATGTATCCTGGGCTGCCCTTGAACTTCTATGTAGACAACAATGACTTTGAACTTCTGGTCTTTCTTCCTAGGCTTAAGTGGCAGGCATACACTATGTGCCACCATGCCTAGTTTATACAGTGCTGGGATTTGTGCATGCTAGGCAAGCTCTTTACCAACTGCATCACAGCCCAGCATCTTCAGATGACATGTTAAACCTATACACTTCTACCCACAGCTTAGTGTCTTCCAGATCACCCTGTGACAGCATTTCTATCTAAGATCCCTGACACAGCTTCTTGGCTAGACTGTTTGGTTCCTCTCCTGTCCTTTCCCAACCATTCTCCTCAAACAGGTCAGTGTTCTTGCAAGGCACAAAGCAAACAGAACTTGCAGCTTCCCCTGATTTAGAAACCCTCCTTAGCTTCCCAGTACACTCAGATTGGCATCCAAGTCCTCCTCTGGCCAACCAAGTGGTGACTTCCTTGTGTTTGTCTCACTCACCAGTTTCCATGGCAACCTGCTCCATGTTCTAAAGATTTCCTAAATGGATTGCAAATCTGCCCAAGATTAAGAGTCACAGACCTGGGCTGGAGAGATGGCTCAGCAGTTAAGAGCACTGACTGCTCTTCCAAAGGACCCAGGTTCAAATCCCAGTACCCACATGGCAATTCACAGCTGTCTGTAATTGCTGGGAGTGGTGGTGCATGCCTTTAATCCCAGCATTCGGGAGGCAGAGGCAGGCAGATCTCTGTGAGTTCAAGGCCAGCCTGGTCTACAAAGTGAGTCCAGGACAGTCAAGGATACACAGAGAAACCCTGTCTCAAAAAAAAAAAAAAAAAGAGTCACAGACCTCTGGTCAGGTGCCTCTAGCCCCAAGCAGCTCATGCACTTGCTATGGCCTCCTATACAAATTGTACCATGTTTTAAGTGCATGGGGAGGACAAAGCAGACTGCTCTCTTACTAACTCTGCCCTTTCTCATTTTACTGAATGACTGATATCTTCTCCTGAGAACTTTGGTATGTGCTATTGTCTGTATTCCAGAACATTCTTTACCTCTGACTCTGCAGCACACACACACACACACACACACACACACACTTCTCTCCTGGCTAGCTTCTTGGCTCCTAGATAAGATACAATGTCAGGGTTAAGACTGTAGGTTAAGCCAGACAGTGGGCTGTAGTTGTTCTTCCCTACTCTGAACATTGTGCTTTAGGGTGAACTGTTTCACTTCTCTGTGTCTGAGGAAAAAGCAATTCCCTAAGAGGGAAGAGCAGCTTGAGTTGAGCAAGCAAGTAGAGTAGATTTTATTGAGCATCGAGGTCCTAGGACAGCTAGAACATCCCAACGAATATCCTGTTGTTGCTGAACACGGAAACCATTGTTAAGTTAAGAAGCTTCAAGGCAACTCCTAGTCCATTAATCATATGTAAACATGAGCCACACCCACTTTGTGGGTGCCTGTACCCTGTCTCGTGCTCACAAAATTTTATCAATGTGTGCTTTATTGGTCAAACTAGATGCTCAGTAACTTAGTTGCAAGGAAGTGTGTTTTTTCAAAAGTTTTACAGATGCTGGTGTAGTGGTACACACCTTTAATCCCAGCATTCAGGACACAGAGGCAAGTGGATCTCTAGGAGTTCGAGGGCAGCCTAGTGTACATAGCGAGTTCCAGGATAGCTGTAACTACACAATGAGACTTTATCTAAAAATTAATAATAATAATAATATAATCCACAGATTTAAAAACATCTATTTTTAATCATGCATGTCTGTGTGTGGGTATACATGTTCAAGTACAGGTATCAGGGCATCAGATGGCGTAGAGCTAAGGCAGTTGTGAGCCACTGTACACGGGTGCTGCCAACCCAACTCTGCTAGAGCAACAAGCGTAGCTTTCTCTCTAGCTCCAGCATCATAGCTTTTAGAAGATAAAAGAGGACTAAAATGGATAAAAATTGCATCCCTAGCCGGGCGTGGTGGCACACGCCTTTAATCCCAGCACTTGGGAGGCAGAGGCAGGCGGATCACTGTGAGTTCGAGGCCGGCCTGGTCTACAAAGTGAGTCCAGGACAGCCAGGGCTGTTACACAGAGAAACCCTGTCTCGAAAAATAAAGCAAAACAAAAAAGTGCATCCCTTCTGCTGCCTACCTTGCTTGACTCAAGAAAACAAAGGGAATAGCCATGGGCTGTGTGTGGCACTGCAGCCCTCTAAACCTACAAGCTCAGCACTTGGGAAGTGAAGGAAAGAAGGTCTTCCGTACCCACAGGGCAAGTTCGAGGACAGCCTACACACTTAGGAAACAGAGGCAGGTGGATCTCTGTGAGCTTGAGGCCCGCCTGATCTACAGAGCTAATTCTAGGACAGCCAGGGCTACACAGAGAAACCCTGTGTCAAAACAAAACAAAACAAACCCAAACAACAAACAAACAAAAGACAATAAAAAAAAGATACTATGGTACAGAATTCAGATTCTGCACCCAAATGACTTTTTTGTGTTAAAGGTCTTTAGGGACACATTTTATCATAGGAAATTACTATGTTCAAAGAAATCTTGTTGGTGTCTAGATGAGTACCCATATCTGTTTGGAGAGGTTTTGATCCTTGTTATCTTTTCAGCAAATACAAAGAACAAATGATAACACATTGATGACTGGTTATACATTAGCCAAAGTCTTTGTAAGTTGGACTCATTGTTTACAAAAATAGAACAATTTCAAGTCTTAAAGCGAAGGTGAATTTTATTTTTAAATTTATTTTATCTCCTGCCCTTCGTACAGGCACTACTATATACCATTTGAAAGCAAATTGTTAGTATGTTCCTGGTGTTGGTCAACTACCTATCATGTCTGTGTTCCAAAACCTCGTTATCACTCTAGATAGAACCTAGAGTGATAAATGGGCTGGAGAGATGGCTCAGAGGTTAAGAGCACTGGCTGCTCTTCCAGAGGTCCTGAGTTCAATTTCCAGCAACCACATGGTGGCTCCCAACCATCCATAATGAAATCTGGTGCCCTCCTCTGGCCTGAAGGCATACCTGCAGACAGACCATTGTATACATAATAAATAAAAAAAAATCTTAAAAAAAAAGAACCCCATTAAGAAGTCACTGTCCCCTTTGTTTGCTCCCCATCTCTGGCAATCACTATCCTGTTTTCAGCCTTTGTGGGTTTGTCTGTTCTGGCTCACCCACTTAGCACAGTGTTACTGAGGCCCATGTGGGTTGCTGCACATCCCCTGACTTCACTGTTTTCTACCATAGAGCAACATTTCATGGAACTGATATCATATTTCCTTTTTGAGACAAGGTTCTACTTTGTAACCCAGGCTGGACTCAGAACCTGTGACCTTTCTGCTTCAGCCTCTCAAGGCTGTGATGATCAAACTGTACCAAGTTTCTCATATCATCAATAGGTATCCATTTGGCTACTATGAATATCATACTATACTAGTGTGTGCGCTTCATTTCATACATTAAAAGAATTATATGTGTGGGTGTTTTGCATGTATGTATGTCTGTCCACTACTTGTGTGCTTGGTCCCCATAGAGGCCAGAAGGGGGGTGGTGGATCCCCTGGAATTGGATTGCAGACAACCATGAGTAGCCATAATTACTATTTATTACGCTGGTATTTGTATTGTATCCAGGTCTTTGGCCTGTAGAAGGAAAACTACAACTCAAATGTAAGTTTTCTGCCCTCTAGTGGAGGCTTTAAGTCACGGGCACAAAACGAGCTGGGAGTATGAACACTGTTTCAGCAGATATGGCTCCTGATGGCTGGGAGTCCCACTGTGGTATACCTCAAAAGTATGGAGGCACCTGCCTGCTGTAGGAACTCCTCCTTGGAAGTACAGTGGACTTCTTCATGATCGATCAGGGTACTGGCATCATGTGGCTTCACTCTTTCTGAGCTGCCATAGATGGATAGCACCAGTGTGCCAATGACCTGGCCTGGAAGGTCTACCAGCTAAGTGCCCTCATACAGAAAGGTGGGAGTCCCAGATAACAAGATTTCCGAAATGGAGCAAGAGGAAGCTGTTTCATCCATAGCCCAGGAAAAAGCATGAGAAGAATTTAAACTATGAGATGAGGGAGTCCCTGTAGGTATCCAGCCAGGAAAGAGAACCTCGGGAAAGAGGTAAGAATGAAAATCCAGTGCAGATTGACTTCAACTTGGATCAGACTTCTGGGAGTCTAATAGAGGAGGTTTATGGTAGGCATATTTAAACATAATAGAATTGGGAAGAGGGCCTCCAAGCAATAATAATTCCAATAATTTCAATTAATAATCAATAAATAAAGCTTAAGGTGCAATTAGATAGAAACTCTTATTTTTTGGGGGTTTTTCGAGACAGAGTTTCTCTGTGTAGCCCTGGCTGTCCTGGACTCGCTTTGTAGACCAGGCTGGCCTCGAACTCACAGAGATCCGCCTGCCTCTGCCTCCCGAGTGCTGGGATTAAAGGCGTGCACCACTACGCCCAGCAACTAGATAGAAACTCTTTTACAACATACATGTGACCATGAAGGTGGCTAAAAGGCCTAGAATCTATTGAGGTCAGCAGGCCAAAAAGCACACATGACATCTCCCCTAAAGATGGACATGGTCTAGGGAGGGAAGAGTCTGGAATAACCAACCATTATGGGGAATTTGAGTGAGGTCTGCTTCTATAGCAAAAGGTCACCAGGAGTTAACAAAATCCACTCCCTGCCTTCTGGATGGAATGCAGGTATTTGATTTTATCGCCTCCATTGAGGAGACACTCCTGTGTGATCAACATTCCTGGTTCACTTATGGCTTCTCTGTGAGTACAAGGGTCTTTGTGCCCCCAACAATGAGGGATCTGAAAAGGATCTGAGGCGTGGAAGTGGCCGGGGCTACTTTCCATGCTAGTGAGATGGTAGGGCACCTCAGGGAAGCTGTCTAGTTGCTTGTCCATCCCTGTGATAAGATAACACAAGCAAGGCAACTTGTAGACGAGTTTTATTAACAGCTTACCAGTTCAGAAGGTGAGTTCATGACCATCATGGTGGGGAGTATGGCAGCATGCAGGCAAGCAGGCGGCTCTGGAGCAGTGGCTCAGAAACTCACATATTGATCCACAACCATGAGGGAGCTAACTAGGAATCTTGTGGGCGCTTGAAAGTTCAAAACTCACCCCCAGTGACACACCTCCTCCAACAAGTCCACATCTCCTAATCCTTCCCTAACCGTTCTAGAAACTGGGACCAAGCATTCAAATACATGAGCCTCTGGGGGCCATTCTCCTTGAAAGCATCACTGAAGAGCTGCTGTGCTTCTGACTGCTGTCTGTCCCCCATCTTTCCTGAGTGTTTTAAATCCAGAGTTAACCCAGGGAGTTTCCAACATTGAGTCTAACCAATAAAAGTGCTTTGAATATGACATCTCGGCTCATCTTTTCAGATCCCCAGAGAGACAGATATTATTGTCCTACAGAGGAGGTACTCAAGGCTCCAAGACACTGAGCAAGACTCACCCAAGGTCGTGCCACCAGTGATTGACTACAGAGGTGAACACACCCTTCTTTCTCAACGCTCCTGCTTTCTCTACTAACCCACAAGTCATACAACATGGAACCTGAAACTATGACAAGTTGAGATTAAGTGCTCTCTCCACTTTTGCTAGAGTAAAACCTTCTCTAAATAATTGATGTTAGGCCTGGCAAGATGGCACAGATGGTAAATGCATTTGTTGTCAAGCCTAATGATGTGTGTTCAATCCTCAGACCCTGCATGGTAGAAGGAGAAAGCTGACCTGACTCCTAAAAGCTGTCCTCTGACCTCTACACAAACTCAGTGTCATTCTTACACACACACACACCACAATGTAAAAAATAAATAAAAGTAATAGATCAAACAATTTTAGTCAGGTTATCATACAGCTGTAAAATTCAGTTAACACAGAACTGGGTTAGTTAGTTAACACTGATGGCTCAGTGGTTAAGAACACTGGCTGCTCTTCCAAAAGACCCAGGTTCGAATCCCAGCACCTACATTGTGGCTCACAACCATCTGTACCTTCAGTCTCAGGTGTTTTGGTGCCCTCTCCTAGCCTCCAGGGGCAATACACACATGTGGTACACAGATATATGTTAGTGTAACTTTACATGATTTTGTTAGTTCCACAGTTTACCTCTTAACCCAGCTATCATCTAAATAATTGAGACTCTATTATAATTTGTTAAACAGGCTTTGCAACACAAAAACTGAGCAATTATTACTCTATTTTTAATCCACTAAACTAATCTGGTTTCCCCCCCACCATAAATCTCAGAGATACTTGGACTTGTGGCTTTCCTGCTTCAAGTGAATCTCTCCTACTCTCTCCTGCCTCTGCCTCTTCTGAATCCCCCTACTTCCTATCCTTAACTCCTCCTCCCCTGGAGGCCAGGAAGTCCAGCCCTATTCTCTCCCTCAGTCAGTGATTGGCTGTAAGCTGCTTTATTGTCATATCAGAGGATAATTGGGGAGCAGTGTTTACATAACATTGAGACATGAGTTCTTTAAAACAAGGGCTGAAACCAGATATGGGGGATATAGAAATCAGCATTTGAACTACACAATAACCTAATGCCTACAGACATACATGCAGGCAAAATATCCATACACTTAAACCAAATAAATCTTTAAAAAATTTTTAAAAGTCAGTTAACAGATGGGGACAACTTGAGTCCTTGAGTCTTATATAATCCTGTTTTTTTTTTTTTTAATTCCAGTCAACTCATTTTGAATCTGATCATTGTTTGAGAGTCTTTCCTGGATGTTAGTGCTCCACATTCTGGAGGTCTATTCTCTGTCTTAGCTATAGTCAGACAATTATGGTTTTAGTCTTAAGAGTCTTACATGAATGCAGGTACCTCAGTCTGGACTGAACATTAAGAACCATTTGAGGTGGCTCTGGTGCCTCATACCTATAATCCTGGCACTTGACAGGAGGAAGAGGGAAGATCAGGAGTTCAAAGTCAACCTCAGGTACAAAGTGATTTTGAGCCAAGCCTATAATGTATGAGACTTTGTCTCAAAATCAAAACAAAACACAAACCAACAACAAACAAGCAAGGAAGCCCTTGAGAAGACATCATACGTAACACCCAGAGCTGTGAGGAAAGTGAGGAACAAATTTCTACTGTTTAAAAACCAAACCAAACAAAATCAAACAATCAAACAAACAAACAAAAAAGAGATATTATGGTGGCTCATGCTCATAATCCCAGCACTAAGGAGGCTGATTCAGGAGAATTGCTGCAAGTTTGAAGCCAACCAGAGTAGCATATTAAATTCAAGGCTAGAGAGAATTGCCTTAGCTACTTTTCTGCTGTGATGACAAAGTAACCTAACAAAAGCAAGATTCCATCTCACACCTGTCAGAAGGGCTAAGATCAAAAGCTCAAATGACAGCACATGCTGGTGAGGGTGTGGAGAAAGGGGAACCCTCCTCCATTGCTGGTAGGAGTGCAAGCTTGTGCAACCACTATGGAAATCAGTCTGGCAATATCTTAGAAAGCTTAGAATAGCTCTACCTCAAGACCCAGTCATACCACTTCTGGGTATACATTCAGTGATTCCTCACCAACCCACAAGGAAGTTTCCTCATCTATGTTCATAGCAGCCTTATTTGTGGTAACTAGAAACTGGAAACAACCCAGATCCCCTCAACCGAGGAGTGGATAAAAAAAATGTGGTACATCTACACAATGGAATACTACTCAGCCATCAGAAACAAAGAAATTATGCAATCTGCAGCCAAATGGATGGAACTAGAGAAGCTCATCCTGAGTGAGCTAACCCACACTCAGAAGGATGCACATGTCATCTATTCACTTATGATCAGATTTTAGCCATATAGTACAGGATAACTATGCTACAACCAATGCACCAAAGGGAACAGGAACATAGACTTTGTTTCCTATAAATGAGACACTTTGCCCTAGTGGTGCTGCCTTGTAGGCCCCCAGTGTATGAGGAGGCTCTTGGCCCTCATATGACTGCTGAACTGGGGCAGGGGACTGTTACGTAGGGACACTCCACTCCAGAGGAGTGGGATGGAAGGTTTAGGGGGTAGAGGGTGGGAGGGCGGGACTGGGAGGGGTAGAAAGAGGGCACTGTGATGGAGATGTAACCTGAAGTAATAAATACATATTTATAAAAAAAGAGAAATAATTAGTTTGGTGATGGATGCCTTTAATCCCAGCACTCAGGAGGCAGAGGCAGGTGAGTCTCTGTGAGTTCAAGGCCAGCCTGGTCTACAGAGCAAGTTTCAGGATAGCCAGGGCTGCACAGAGAAACCCTGTCTTGGGAAACCAAGAGAGAATGGGGAGGAGGAGAGAGAAGAGAGGAGAGAGGAGAGAGGAGAGAGGAGAAAGGAGAGAGAAGAGAGGAGAGAGGGGAGAGAGAGGAGCAAGGGGAGGGAGGAGAAGGGAGGGGAGGGAGGAAAGAGGGAGGAGAAAGGGGAGGAAGGGGGGAGAGAGAGAGATTATTTTGACCCTCAGTTCCGGAGGGGATAAGTCTGTCACGGTTGGAATGGCAGGGTGACAGGTGGTTCTCACTGATGCAGTTCCTCCAGCAAGGCTCTATAGTCTAAAAGGTTTCACAACCTTTTAAACAGCACCAGCAGCTAGAAATCATGTGTTCAAACACATGAGCCTATGGGGAACATTTCACATTAAACCACAACAGACCCGGTTTCAAAAACAAAACAAGCAGAAATCCTCTAAAAAGAATTAATTATCTAAGTGACTTTTAAAAATGTGTATGCTGGGTTCATGTGACAGCTCTTCATTTCATTTCAGATCCCAGGAGAGGCCAGTACCGTCCAGACATGAGTACTTTTGGAACTTGCTGGGTTGCAGCCAAAATCAAGGGCTGCTGAAGTATCTAAATGGCTCTTGTCATGCTGTTTTTTGTTTTTTATATGTATTTATTACTTCAACTTACATCTCCATCACAGTGACCTCTTTCCACCCCTTCATTCCCGCCCTCCCACCCTCTACCCCCATCCCTTCCATCCCACTCCTCTGGAGTGGAGTGTCCCTACATAACAGTCCCCTGCCCCATTTCACATTGGGGGCCTACAAGGCAGCACCACTAGGGCAAAGTGTCTCTTTGACAGATAACAAAGTCTATGTTCCTGTTCCCTTTGGTGCATTGGTTGTAGTATAGTTATCCTGTACTATATGGCTAAAATCTGATCATAAGTGAATAGATGACACGTGCATCCTTCTGAGTGTGGGTTAGCTCACTCAGGATGAGCTTCTCTAGTTCCATCCATTTGGCTTCAAATTGCATGATTTCATGATTTCATTGTTTCTGATGGCTGAGTAGTATTTCATTGTGTAGATGTACCACAGTTTTTTTTTTTATCCACTCTTCAGTTGAGGGACATCTGGGTTGTTTCCAGTTTCTAGTTATTACAAATAAGGCTGCTATGAACATAGATGAGGAAACTTCCTTGTGGGTTGGTAAGGAATCATTTGGATGCCTACCCAGAAGTGGTATGGCTGGGTCTTGAGTTAAAGCTATTCCAAGCTTTCTAAGATATTGCCAGACTGATTTCCATAGTGGTTGTACAAGCTTGCACTCCCATCAGCAGTGGAGGAGTGTTCCCTTTTCTCCACAATCTCACCAGCATGTTCTGTCATTTGAGATTTTTATCTTAGCCATTCTGACAGGTGTGAGATGGAATCTCAGAGTCATATTGAGTTGCATTTCTCTGATAATTAAGGATGCTGAGCACTTCTTCAAGTGTCTCTCAGCCATTAGGGATTCCTCCTTTGTGAATTCTCTATTTAGCTCTGTTCCCCATTTTTCATTGGATTATTTGGTTTCTTGGCATTTGATTTCTTGAGTTCTTTATAAATTTTGGATATTAGTTCTCTGTCAGATGTGGGGTTGGTGAAGATTTTTTTTCCCAAACTGTAGGCTGCCGTTTTGTTTTTTTGTTTTTGTTTTTTTTTTTTCCTAATGACAGTGTCTTTTGCCTTACAAAAGCTTTTCAGTTTCATGAGGTTCCATTTATTGATTGTTGGTCTTAGATCCTGAGCTGTTGGTGTTCTGTTCAGGAAGTTGTCACCTGTGCCGACAAGTTTGAGGGTTTTCCTCACTTTCTCTTCTAATAGATTTAGTGTGTCAGGTCTTATGTTAAGGTCTTTGATCCACTTGGAATTAAGTTTTGTACAAGGTGATAAGTATGGGTCTAATTTCATTCTTTTACATGTCGACATCCAGTTGGACCAACACCATTTGTTGAAGATGCTGTCCTTTTTCCATTGTATGGTTTTGGTGTCTTTGTCAAAAATTAAGTGACCATAGATGTGTAGGTTCATTTCTGGGTCTTCAATTCGATTCCATTGATCCACTGGTCTGTTTCTATACCAGTACCATCCTGTTTTTATTACTATTGCTCTGTAGTACAGCTTGAAATCTGGGATGGTGATGCCTCCAGATTTTTTTTTTTTTTTTATTGATTTACATGTTGCTTTCTTTTAGCACAACATTTCGCATGTTTGCATTCCTGGCTGTTTGGTGCAGATATATCCAGGGCAGGGGCAGGAAAAAGAGAAGGGGTCACTTTGGATCTGCGTTTTCCTCAATTCTCTGCCCAGAGTTCTCAGTTCCATCTTCATGTAAGGCCTGGACTGTGTACACACATCCCTGAAGTCTGAACCTCTCACACAGGTGCAGGGAAACAAAGTACATCCAACTGTACATGCCACACATGTAGCTCCCACACAGGCACACATGCAATCAAACCACCAATGTACACAAAATAAAAATAAAGAATTAAACTAAACACAACTTTCTTTCTTTTTTGAGTTTTTTCTCCTATCTACCAATAAAATTAAAATTTCTCTATCCCAGATAACAGTCATTTATCTTAAGGTTTTGATCTATTTCGTCTCTCCAATACCAAGTTTCAAAATCGTTTATGCTACTTCCCTACTTCCCACTGTTCTTTATTAATCAGTTAAGCAAAGACTGGCCGAACAGAACAATAATGCTGTTTTCTAAGGACACCAAGCCGGGACCCCAGTCAGTGCTGACTTGTCTATTTGATATCACACACCCGCTGTGCTGTTTGTATTTCTAGTCCCTGCACTCCTGCTTCCTTTCTGTGTACAGTGGGACTTCAGGGCTTCAGGCTCCTCTTGTGGAGAATCTAGCTTAGATAACCATCAGTACCTGTAGGAGGAACAAGGCCTGCTGCTGAACAGTGCATGCATGGCTGGGCTTCCATATGCATCTGGACTGAGTCCTGCCCAGACCTGCCTGGAGACTGATGATGCCACACCCGGTAAAGAGACAGGAGCCAATGATCAAGAGCCACAGCAGCCTGAAGTTTGGGAGCCAATGGGACTCTGGGTGGAGGTTAGAAAGGGGGCACCATCTTCTGGAAATAAAAGGGCCTGCTTTTGACACTTACAGGATCCCTGGAGTCTGGGTCGTTGACTCTGCACCAGCTCATTCCCACCCCAAGATTCCTGGCCTGGTCCCTGGCAACAAGTACCCATACTGGGCAAAGATAACACCTGAGACTTATGTGCAGCATGTAAAGCGTGTCCTTTTTCTTGGACTTCAACTGGAAGAGCTGTTCTCTACAGTTTGTGCTGGTGTGCTTTGAGAATGAAGGTACTGGTATTCCTGTGTGGTGAGGCCTGCAGATTGAAAGACGACTGTTGTTGGAAGGTAGGCTTCCATCACAGTTCCCAACACTGGGACCAGCCCCACAGGAAACATTAGAGGCGCTCAGGAAATAAACATTGATTGACAGACTGTTTGTGTGTGTGTGTGTGTGTGTGTGTGTGTGTGTGTATGTGTGTTGATAGAGTGTTCATGCAATAGTGTACTGCTAGTGGTCAGAGGACAGCTTGAGGGAATCAGTCTGAAGCTCTTCATGTGTCCCAGGCTAGCTCTCCATGTTTCCCAGGCTAGCCGTGAACTCACCATTCTGTTTTCACCTTCCAACACTGGGAAAACAGTCATGTACTGCTGTGCCTGGCTCTCTACTGTGATTTTTAAATAAAGGAACAAGTGAGGCAAGGGAAGCAGGCTTAAACTTAGCTAACTGAATACTCTCAGAAGGTTTTGGAGGACTAAACATGGTTGCTCAAGCCTGTGAGCGTGGCAATATCTGGAGGACTGTGAGCTAAAGGCTATCCTAGACTACACAGCAAGATCCCATCTCAAACAAACAAAACACACACATACAAACTCCCCCTCCTTTAGCCGGGCGGTGGTGGCGCACGCCTTTAATCCCAGCACTTGGGAGGCAGAGGCAGGCGGATCTTTGTGAGTTCGAGGCCAGCCTGGTCTACAAAGTGAGTCCAGGACAGCCAAGGATACACAGAGAAACCCTGTCTCGAAAAACCAAA
>CAJQZJ010032188.1:2490878-2503972 GCA_907164525.1 Lophiomys imhausi | reverse complement strand
AAAAAACAAAAAAAAAAAAAAAAAAAAAGAAAGAAAGATATAAGAGCATATTCAATAATCTGTCCTTTTGCCGGGCGGTGGTGGCGCACGCCTTTAATCCCAGCACTTGGGAGGCAGAGGCAGGCGGATCTTTGTGAGTTCGAGGCCAGCCTGGTCTACAAAGTGAGTCCAGGACAGCCAAGGATACACAGAGAAACCCTGTCTCGAAAAACCAAAAAAAAAAAAAAAAAACAAACTCCCCCTCCTTGAAAGGTATTAGTCTTTTAAAATATTCAATATTGTCTGAGAAAAACTAAAGGACATAATTCAATAAAGGACGTTCAAAACTTATGAAATATTTGTTAAGTATGCTACATTAAAATTTTATTAGGAAAGCTGAGTAGTAGTAGGCACACACCTTTAATCCCAGTGCGCAGGAGGCAGAGTCAGGTGGATCTCTCAGTTTGAGGCCAGCCTGGTCTATGGAGAAAGTTCCAAAACAGCCAGGATTATGAGGAGAAAGCCTGCCTTGAAAACAATACAAAAAGCTATTACTATCATTATTTTATTTTATATATATTAAGGTTTTGTTTGCATGTTTGTCTGTGCTTGGTGTGTGGGCCTGGTGCCAGTGGAGGCGGGTATCAGGTTGCCTGGAATTGTAGCAACAGTTGTAAACTTCCCAGTGTGAATGCTGGGAATTCAATCCGGGTCCTCTGCATGATCTTATTAGGACTAAACCTACGTAGTTCCAGTGACAATGTCCAACTACTCTCCCAAGTAAAGAATTGTTAGAGCCACATTGCACGTTACATTGTACATGCCTGTGAATGTACACACTAACTCAAGAGTAGTGTGAACCTTGTGATGTGATGCTAGAGAATGCTCTTCAGCTTTTGTGCAACTGTTGTAGCCTTGCCCTAGCCAGCATCTGTGTGCCTGTATACAAGTGGTAGTACTCTAGCTGAGACTGGGAGCTCAGAGACCCATTAAGAGAGTGGGTTCTCCCCCATTTCAGGAAATGCTTTGTAATCCAACTATAAACTAAGAGTGAGTAAATTATTCTCACTCATTCCCATAACCTAATGCTTTTTCCACTCAGTTCCTCTCTGCACTTTGAAGTCCTGTCCACCTCTCACATGGGGAACAATCAAAATATCATCACAGCCTGGTTAGTTACAGAGTGCTCTGCAACCAAGATCAAAACCAGGGCTTAAGCACCCAAAGGTAAGTACACGCCTTTAATCCCAAGCACTCTAAGAGGCAGAAGCAGGAGTATCTTCAGTTTGAGGCTAGCCTGGTCTACATATTGAACTTCAGGACACTCAAAGCTACATAGACTGTTTTCTTTCTTTCTTTTTCTTTCTTTCTTTTTCTTTCTTTCCTTCCTTCCTTCCTTCCTTCCTTCCTTCCTTCCTTCCTTCCTTCCTTCCTTCCTTCCTTCCTTCCTTCCTTCCTATGTATGTATGTATGTATGTATGTATGTATGTATGTATTCATTTATTTATTTATTTTTTAAATAATTTATTTTTTATTTCTTCAAGTTACATCTCAATCACAATCCCCTCCCTACTCCCCCCTCCAGTCCCACCCTTCCACCCTCCTCCCCCTCAGCCCCACCGTCCTCTTCCCTTCTTTTTTTTTTTTTTTTGTTTAAGGTATTTATTTTTCCCCCCAACAGCTCTCCCTTCCAGTCCAAATAATGGTTCTTTTTCTTATAACTATAAATACAATACAAAACAACAGAAATAAATAGGCCACGATTATAAGAGTTATATGGCGCCGGGCGGTGGTGGCGCACGCCTTTAATCCCAGCACTTGGGAGGCAGAGGCAGGCGGATCTTTGTGAGTTCGAGGCCAGCCTGGTCTACAAAGCGAGTCCAGGACAGCCAGAGATATTCAGAGAAACCCTGTCTCGAAAAACCAAAAAAAAAAAAAAAATAAGAGTTATATGGCTTAGCATACATTCCCAATGTCCAGTCCATATGTATTTGGCACCTGACTTTAACATTCTACTATCTAACCATCTCCATGAGTTTAGAGTTCTATATCTAACTCAGCTTTCATACTAACTTGCCTCATAGTTTTAAAAATATCTTCTTAGATCCAGAACACCCTCTTGATTCCTCAACAACTCAAAATTTAACTATGAGACTCTAGGTATCTGTTCTTCAACCACCTCGGAGACCTGAGAGGGATAAATATATCTGATTATATAGGAAGTGCAGGGCCTGCAGCTTCCAAAACTAAAAAATGACATACCAGTGGCTGCCTGGACAGTTCCCATTTTCTCTCCATACATTACAGCATCAATCTTCAGCCATTTGGCCCCATTTCTCTGACAGACATTGGTTGTAGAGCAGGAATTATGAAGGACTTACCTACCCTGTCTTGGCAGAGCTAGGCTGTCGACTTACCTGCTTCCAAGTTTTGTCCTTTTTGGACAGAAGTCTGTCTACAGTTGAAGCAAGTGGTTTTTCTTGCCAAGAGAATGGCTTACCACCAATTTAATCATCTCCCACTGGAGATTCTTCGATGCTCATCTTCTACTTGGAGTAATATAGGGGATGCTGTCAGGAGCTGACATGTTTCGATATCAAAAAATCTTAAGTTAAGAAAACATCTTTGAATGCCATATTCTGCAGATCTCTTGAGGTTTTTGAAGATGCCCTATCTATCTCTTATATTTAGATAAGCAAATATTGCTTGTCTCTTAGCAACTTGATTTCTGAGTAGCTTAGAAAATAACTGTGATAGACTGTCATAGTAACTAACAAAATGACACGTTTTCATGACTATTAGTTTCTGTTTCTTAATTATCCTAAACAGTTTATGTCGGTTGGTAGCGAGAGGTCAAAACTTGACATTTCATTTTTAAGTATTACTACAAACAATACCTTTAAGAAGCGTTACCCGGGGCTGGAGAGATGGCTCAGCGGTTAGGAGCACTGGCTGCTCTTCCAGAGGTCATGAGTTCAGTTCCCAGCAACCACATGGTGGCTCACAACCATCCATAATGAAATCTGGTGCCCTCTTCTGGCCTGCAGATATACCTGCAGACAGAACACTGTGTACACAATAAATAAATCTTTAAAAAAAAAAAGAAGCGTTACCCTTAATTTTGTATCAATATACAAAGATCAATACCAATGTGGCCAAATATAATCTTAATTTTGTATCAATATACAAATATCAGTACCGATGTAGCCCAATACAATCTTAATTTTACATTAATATACTAGGGTCAATACCATTGTGGCCAAACATAATCTTAATTTTGTATCAATATACAAAGATCAATACCGATGTAGCCCTATACAATCTTAAATTTGCCTTAATATACAATGATCAATACCAATTTAGCCAAATATAATATTAATTTTGTATCAGTATACAAAGGTATAAAGCTATATTCAATAATCTGTCCTTTTTTCTTGTTCTTTCCTATACTATGTCTATGTCCCATTTTTCTCAAGTCTGTTCACTCCTATATAGGAGAGAAAGGAGGATACAGAAAAGCAAAAGAGAGAAGTCCCTGGGTCTAACCTCCAAAACCTATTTAACAAGACCATTTAACAGCTTGTAGTCTTTTCCCCTAAATAACAAAATTTTCTATTATCTATCAAATAACCAAAGGGGAAGAACACCCTCCCCACCTTCTGGGGATGGGACGTTGTTCTCTTAAAATGACTTCCTGCTGATTTGGGACGTAGTAAACCTGTTTGGGGCCCAAATAAGAATGGAAAAATGGTTAAAAATGTTAATAGAATCATTTGATGTTCAGTCCCTTTGTGCTCAGCTATTTAGATGTCCTACGAAGTTCATAGACAGAAGCTGATCTTCAGAACTTTACTGAAGATCTGGCTGGAGTAGTCTGTGGAGCTGAACGATCTTAGCGATTTTGAGTTGTTGTGGTTATAGACTTTTGAGGAAACTGCTATTGAAGAAGTCTGCAAGGCTGGATCATCTGGGCCACTCGTCTTCTTTGGTGTCTGATCTGTTTTCTGCTGAGGTTTCCTTTGTCCAGTTGTCCCTGGATTCCTTGAATGGATGCTTTAAATCTCCTGGAAAGATAAGAACAGAGCCCTGCCCTAATCCTAACTCTGGGACAATTACCTTTTTTTGGGGGGGTCAGGTAATATTTTTCCTGGAGCAAATTTGGTTTTTTGATAATATATAAAGTATTACCTTTCAATCCGGATTAAAGAAGAAATTATTTTGATATTTTGGAGGTAAACAAACCTTTAGTGTATATATTTTGAGATCTCAAAGGACAATTTGTTTGAAATATTTATTTATTTTTGAGACAAGGTTTCTCTTTGTAGCCCTGGGTGTCCTGGAACTTGCTCTGTAGACTAGGCTGGCTTCGAACTCACAGAGATCCTCCTGACTCTGCCTCCTGAGTGCTGGGATTAAAGGTGTGAGTCATCACCATCTGGCACTACATAGGCCTTTTCTTAACATCCTCCCCACTCCATCTCTACGTTATCCATGCATGAGAAAAAAAAAAAAACAAAAACCACAATGATGTCAAGGCCCGTGGGATGGCTCAGGGAAAGGCAACTGCCTCCAGACCTGATAAGCTGAATTTGAGCCTCAGAACTCACATGGTGTAAAGAACTGACTCATGAAAGCTGTCCTCTGGCCGCCACACTTGTGCTGTGGCAAGCACATGCTCCACACCCAATAGATGAATGTTTTTAAAAACAAAAATAAAAAAAATGATGACTTCAATCTTTCAAAATTGGCCTGGCTTTTGTTTGTTTGAGACAGGCTCTGTGTTAGCCCAGGCTGTCCTCATACTCACTGTGTAGACAAGGATGATCTACAACTACTGATCTTCCTGCTTTTACCTCCTAAGTGCCAGGATTACAGGCAAGCAGCACTACGGCCAGATGATAATAATAATTATTATAAATATTATTTAATAATAACAATGATAATAACAATTATTGTTGTTTTGAGTCAGAGTCCCATCACATAGCCAAGGCTTGCCTGGGATTCATTTTTCTGCCTCAGCCATTAAAGCTGGAATCACAGGTGTGTAGATGACATTATGCTTTTTAGAAAAGCTGTACTCTGCATTCTTCTTCTGAATTTACAAAACAACAACAAAATCATTCAAGGACTGGTATCCAGAATGGATAAAGCCTAAAAATTAATCAGGACAGAGATTTGACCCATAACTTACTCATTTTGTAAGTGAAGGATTTTTCATTTTTATAATTATCTCCCATTGCTCCCAACTTCTCTGTAACAGTCTTTTTTACTCTGCTTCTATGTGTTTGACATTTTAAGATTCATCATATGCCGGTACATATCATTTGCTTTTGTATGCTAGGCTTAGTGTCCTTCCATTCTTCTGGACTACAGTAGAAATTTCCTTTTACAGGTATCCTCTTTGTCTTATCGTCAATATTTACTTTGCACACTTTCCACTCATATGATGGCAAATAGTCCTACACACAGAATGCCTCTTACTTACCTTCATCAGTCAGCTCTATTTTCTAGCAAAAATTCTGTGGCCTGCCAACACCTCCTTAATTCCTATTTACCTGTAAACATTTTATATCCACGGATAATGCACGGATGGCGAGTTTTATTTGTCAATTTGACACAATCTAGAATCACCTCAGAAGACAGTCCCAGCAAGAGCAAGCTGGCCTCTGGGCAGGTCTTTGGGGGATTATCTTGATGCTGTGAGTGGAATCGTTCCCTAGGCAGGGGACCCTGAACTATGTCTTGGTGGGGAAAGCAACTGAGCTGTGCAAAAGTGGGCACTCATTAATCCCATGGGCTGTGCTCTTGACTGTGGGTGTAATGATGTCCTGTCACCTTGACCTTCAGCAGTGATGAACTGTGACCTGGAATTGCTTGTTGCTGTTATGAAACACACAAATACTTACAGATAAAATTAGACTTTATCCTTCTTATCTTACCCTCCTTCCCTGGTCACCTCTGTGCTTAGCTGGAATGTGTCCTGAGAGAGCTTTTCCTGGTACTTTACATGCAGACTCGCTTATAGAGATAGATAGCATGCCTTGAATTCCATATTCACACAATCATTACTGTTCTGACATTTAATATTGTTCTGCCATTTGTTTTATAGATACTTTTTGTCTATCTCAGTATGAGCAACATTTATTCTATACACCCCGGCAAAAGCAATTTAAGGGAGAATGGGGTAGTCTGACTCACAATCCTAGGTCAGTTTATCACTGCTGGCTATCAAGGTGACAAGAGCTTAAAGGGTGTGTTCACATCACAACCACAGTCAAGAAAGAGGACAGCACAATGGATTAATGAATGCATGCCTTTGTTCATACATGTCATGTGTGCTGCTATGAACAATGATGCAAAGTTACCCTTAGATATGATTCTTCAAGGCAAACAAGGGTGACTTCTTACAGGAAAACGATTTCTGTTCTCACCAACCTGTTCCCATCCCATCATGCTACGGGGATTTCTGTTGCATTCATTACCAGCTTCCACTGTTTCCTCTCTTTCATTATTGATTTGTTTTTGTTTTTACACAGGATCTCAGGTAACTCAGGCTATTTCATTCCTGTGTTCACCTTCCCAGCTGTGGTGTGCACCTCTAAGCACGGCTTGTTTCTGGTCTTACAGTGAAGTCGTTGAACTGGGTTGACTTGATTTTTGTCCAGGATGAGAGAGAGCACTAACTTCACGCTCTTGTACAGGCAGCAGCACTTGTGAAGCATCTATCTTCCCTCCCTGTTCCTCTCCCAGCCCAGCCAATGGCCATTAAGATTCCTCCTGCTCCTCACCTTTCCAAATCTCAGCACCATTTGGTACCCCCTTCTGCTCTGACCACCTGGAAATCTTTGTTTCATCCTACGCTGTGTCCCCCAACTCCAAGAGTTCTTTAGGTTCCACCTGGGGCCCTTCAATCTGTATTCTTATCCTTGATTTCCCCAAATGTTCCTAACGAGCATCTACATGATAATGTCTTCCAATACCTGTTCCTGTCTAGCCCTGCGGAGCTTTCTGCTAGCATCATGTTGGAGTGGGGATTTATCTCTGCACTCAGTGCTGCACGGCAGAGTAAATACAAAATAAATAAGTACCAACAACCCTCATCGCCTTTTCATCTGAATGTATATCCTGAAAGCACCTGATATTCCTAGAGACCATTACCTTCACCTGCTTGCTTGGACCCTCCTCCAGAGGTTTAGTTCAGAAAGTCAGGACGCCTTCTTGGGCCTACTCGTCCAAGTCCTCAGGCTGCTCACTCCAACCTTACCACCTCCCTACATCCCTCATCACTGTGTGTCAGCTCTAAATACCTGCAGGGGTCTACCTGGCTTTCCTTTTTAATCTCCATTTCTCATGCTGACACAAACCTCTCTACTTCCACAACCTTTTACCCTCTAATGGCTTCCCATCACCCGCACAAGTAGCCTGGGATGCCTGGGTCCTGCTATTCACCCATCTTTCTTTGGACTCTTCAGCCTGGTGTTCTCATCTGGAAAGCTGACTCCCGGGCATTTGGCAGTCTGAACCCTTTTCATCTATCAAGTTTCAGCTCGGTAATCTCACAGAACCCTACCCAACCACCTGATCTGGAGCAGGTTTCACTGTTATTCTATTACTGTGGCCAGTCTCCTGGTTCTTCTTGCCTCACAAAGCCCCACACTAGTTTGCCTTCTCTGCTGTGTAAGCAATATGTTCAAGGTTTTTTTTTTTTAATAATTTACTTTTTATTTCTTCAAGTTACATCTCAATCACAATCCCCTCCCTACTCCCCCCTCCAGTCCCACCCTTCCACCCTCCTCCCCCTCAACCCCCCCATCCTCTTCCCTTCTTTTTTTTTTTTAGTTTAAGGTATATCTTTTTCCCCCCCAACAGCTCTCCCTTTCAGTCCAAAAAATGGTTCTTTTTCTTTTTTTTTTTTTTGGTTTTTTCGAGACAGTGTTTCTCTGTCTATCCTTGGCTGTCCTGGACTCACTTTGTAGACCAGGCTGGCCTCGAACTCACAGAGATCCGCCTGCCTCTGCCTCCCAAGTGCCGGGATTAAAGGCATGCGCCATCACCGCCCGGCCGGTTCTTTTTCTTATAATTATAAATACAAAACAATAGAAATAAATAGGCCACAATTATAACTTATATGGCTTAGCATACATTCCCAATGTTCAGTCCATATGTATTTGGCACCTGACTTTAACATTCTACTATCTAACCATCTCCATGAGTTTAAACTTCTATATCTAACTCAGCTTTCATACTAACTTGCCTCATAATTTTAAAAATATCTTCTTAGATCCAGAACACCCTCTTGATTCCTAAACAACTCAAAATTTAACTATGAGACTCTAGCTATCTATTCTTCAACCACCTCAGAGACCTGAGAGGGATAAATATATCTGATTATATAGGAAGTGCAGGGCCTGCAGCTTCCAAAACTAAAAAATGACATACCAGTGGCTGCCTGGACAGTTCCCATTTTCTCTCCATACATTACAGCATCAATCTTCAGCCATTTGGCCCCGTTTCTCTGACAGACATTGATTGTAGAGCAGGAATTATGAAGGACTTACCTACCCTGTCTTGGCAGAGCTAGGCTGTCGACTTATCTGCTTCCAAGTTTTGTCCTTTTTGGACAGAAGTCTGTCTACAGTTGAAGCAAGTGGTTTTTCTTGCCAAGAGAAAGGCTTACCACCAATTCAATCATCTCCCACTGGAGATTCTTCGATGCTCATCTTCTACTTGGAGTAGAATAGGGGGTGCTGTCAGGAGCTGTATGTTCAAGGTTTTATTTACAGCTATATGGCAAGCTCATAGAGCCTTGGATATAACACATTCCTCCAATTATTGACTCCAAATTCATCACCCTAATTTTATAAGAGGCAAGAAACCTAGACCTAATCATTACCATACCACACTTGGATTGCTACTAAGAATGATGTGTTCTGGGGCCACACTTCTATGGTTCAAATCTCGGCTGACCCATCTGGCTGGGATGTTTGGGAGCATTACTAAATCCCTGTATGCCTATCTTCATCTATACCAAAAACAGCCTAACATATGACTGAGAATTCTATTGCTTTCATTATCAACCTGAAAACTGTTTCTTCAGGTAGCCTCATTCCCTTGCTGTTTAGTTTCATGATGCCCAGACCAGCTTACGTACTGTAGCTGAGGACCTTGAACTCCTGACCTTTTTGACTTCATCTCTCCAAGTCTGGGATTATAGGCATGTACCACGGCACCTACCCAAAACTAGGCTTTTTAAAAGTCAGTCTCCATGATAATGTTTGAAGCCATGGAGTGGACCATGGAAAAACTTTTTTTTTTTTTTTTAATTTCAACAGGGTTTTAGCTCTGCCTAACCTGGAGCTCGCTTTGTAGAAAACATTGGCCTCAAATTCAGAGATCCACCTACCTCTGCTCAGATTATAGGGTTGCACCACCACTGGCTGGCTCATGGAGAGTTTCTAATTCTCACCATTAGGGCATTAATAGTTAACTGTAACTGTTGGCACAGAAATCTCATAGCAGAGACCAATAGTTTCATCACAAGTAAACCATCAGTTTGGACCCCACAGTGGGTCTGTTCTACCTGCTAGAATTTTCTAGGTAAAACAACAAACCTCTCTAAAAACTTTTGACATAACCAAATAACAAAAGATTGTCTAGAACTAAATATTAAGATAATACGTCTTTTTAAAAAAAAGATTGAAAGAAGTTTTCTACATGTATGTTTTACCCACATGTAATATTCATGTACTGCATACATGCTTGGTGCCCATGGAGCCCAGTAGAGGACATCACATCTCCTGGAACTGAAGCAACAAGTGCTTAGCAGTCATATTGGTGCTGGGAAGTGAACTCAGGTCCTCTGCAAGAACAGCCAGTGCCCTTAACTACTCTTAAAACAAAACCCAGTAGCTAAATGTTACTAAAAATAAGGTGACTAAATCAGGCCATTTCTCATTTATATTAAAAGACACCAGACAGTTTTAAAAAGGGTAGAATTAATATTGTATTGTCATTTATAATCAGATGGCAGTTGGTTATAGACTCTCCACACACTTCATAGTTTTTTGCAAATTAAAAAAGTTACAGGTTTTACACAGCTGGTGGCTGGTTATGCTTTTCATCAGGGCCCAATTAGGCAAATTCAGTAATACTGGCTTCAAGCTTTTCCTTGTTAGCGCCAGAGAATTCACCCACCTGTTAGAGAAAAAAATGGACATTAGCAAGAACAGTTGTCATTATTTTGTACAGAAGCTATGATCATGGAGAGAACAAAAAATGGGGGGGGAAATTTTACTTAAACTTTCTTGAATAACAGTCCCCCCCCCAATATAACATGAAACTCAAACTGAGACAAAAGACAAAACTAAGCAAATATAAAGAAGTCTGGAGAAAAGCACAAGGCTCCAGGGCAATTCTCCCAAACACAAGTTCCTCTGGAAAAGAACAAATGACCTGCTATGGTCTAAGAAAGAATGCTGTGTCGCACGAATATGATGAACTAGCTGTGCAGACTTAGTGACTAGTCTTCAACAGAGACTAGTTTTCAAGTAGGCACTGCATGATACATTACAGTCCAGGAAGGAGGACATTTTCCCCCTGAGAAAAGGTCTTTTCCTTCGCCCAGGCAGGTCTAAGGTATTTCTTAGGATTCAGCCTCCCAAGAGATGAGATTACAGTATCACACCGGCCCTATCATCTTGAGATTACAGTGTCATACCAGTCCTATCGTCTTAAATGTGGAAAGTGGTGACATACTTTTCTGCAATGCTTTCTGTATGTACACTATATACTCTTTTGCTGAAGTGTTATTTATGGTTTGGCTGAGACATGGTCTCCCTTTGTAACCCAGGCTAGCCCGCAACTTACTATGTACCCTAGGCTAGCCTCACTTGCAGCAGTCCTCCTCCTTGGGCTGCTAAGCCCTGGAATACAAGTGTTCAACAGTGCACTAGGCTCCATACAATCTGCAATAGAAATGGTGCCACCTATCTGAGTCACTTCAGTTATTTCCCTGTTTACAACATACATTCTTTTGCCACTTGCTTATTTTTCTCATTTTCTTTCTTTTTTGAAACATGGTCTTACTACTCTGTGGTCCATGTTGACTTGAACTTTCAGAAATCTTCCAAGTTACTCCCAAAGTGCTGCGATTACAAGTGTGTGCCACAACCCCCAGCCAAGTTTTTTCTTTTCTTTCTCTTTTTTTAAGACAGGGTTTCTCTGTGTAGCCCTGGTGGTGCCCGAACTCAAGAGATCCACCTGTGTCTGCCTCTGCTGAAGGCTGGGATTAAAGTATGCACCACTATGCCAAGCTCCAGGGGTGTTCTCAAAGCAGGTATACATACCTTTTGACCCTTTTTATAAAACTGGAAGGTTGGCATGCATTTGACTTCACACTCTGCAGCAACATCCTGGGGTGCAAGGGAAGGTGGTCAGGGAGAAAGGATGAAAACAGGAATGTGAACATTAGACATAGATGGACAACTCCAAAAATCAGATTTCTTTTCTATTACATACCATAAACTTCACCACCCTCAGAACCTTTTTGAGCACACCATTACAACAAATACAAGAGCAACATAAAAGCCCACTGGGTTGCATTCTCAATTAAAAACTTTTACTACCATCTACCTCCATGGAGGGGCATTAACAAAAAGAATGCTACTAGGATTGAGTTCTTGAACAGCTTGGAATCAAGAGGAAATGACATATTCTTCTGCTCCTCAGAACTGGCAGGTCCCGTTTTTTGTTTTTTTGGGCTAAGTTTTCCCAATTTTACTAAGGGAGCAGGGCCTATATGGACAATGACTGGATAATTATGATTTGTTGTTTGGGCTAAGTTTTCCCAATTTTATTAAGGGAGCAGGGCCTATATGGACAATGACTGGATAATTATGATTTGTTGTTTGGGCTAAGTTTTCCCAATTTTATTAAGGGAGCAGGGCCTATATGGACAATGACTGGATAACTATGATTTGTTGTTTCTGGAGCTGGAAGCTAGTACTTTGCACATGCTAGGCAAACACTCTATAAACCACCCTGGATGCACAGGGCCACACATTCAATTACAACCCAAAACTTACCTTTACCCAAGCATGAAGGCACAGCCCTGTAGTCTCAGCACTTGGGAAGCAGAGGCAGGGGTGGCATGAAAAGTTCAAAGCCAGCCTAAGCTACATAGCCAGCCACTTTAAGGCCAAATTGGGCTACAAGACACTGTCTCCAAAATAAACAAATCACTGAGACTGGAAAATGGGGGGTCTTAATGAGATACATTCTTAAGTGTCTATGTTTATTAAAACTGCAACTACATCTCCATCGAGTAAATTTTTAGTTAAAGAATTTTCTTACGGGGCCTGGGAGAGACGGCTCAGCAGTTAAAAGTACCGGCTGCTCTTGTGGAGGACCTGGGTTAATACACATGATAGTTCATAACTATCTGCAGCTCTAGTTCCAGGGGACACAATACCCTCTTTTGTCTGCCACAGGCACAAAGCACACATCAGTGCATATACATACTTGTAAGCAAAATGCTCATACATAAAACAAATCTATTTAAAAAAGAAGTAGAGGCAGGCCGATCTCTGAGTTCGAGGCCAGCCTGGTCTACAAAGTAAGTCCAGCCAGGAAACCCTGCTTTGAAAAAAGAAACAAAACAAAAGCCAACATTAAAAAAAAAAAACAAACAAAAAAAGTAATTCACTCATTTTGTTGTGTCAAAGTGACTTTTTAAGGGTGGCATGGCATTTTATTTCACAAATTAATTCCTCTTACTGGACCTTGAGATCATTTCCAACTTATGTACATATATTTGTGAATAAATATGTATATTCTGGGGTTTTATAAATATAAAAAAGGAACTGCTGGGTTGCAGAAAATTCTACAACCTGCCTTATGAAGAAAAACTGGAAGCTACTCATTCTTTACTAACCTTATCACTCACGCACCTAAATGCGCACACACACACACACGCACACACACGCACACACACGCACACACACACACACACGCACACGCACACGCACACGCACACGCACACACGCACACACACGCACACACACGCACACACACACACACACACACACACACACACACGCACACACACACACACACAC
>CAJQZJ010032188.1:2459803-2490778 GCA_907164525.1 Lophiomys imhausi | reverse complement strand
CACACACACACACACACACACACACGCACACACACACACACACACACACACACACACACACACACATCCCTGCAGATATAGTCTTTCCCATAATGCACTTATGCCCTCCACCTTTTTACCATCCCACAGTAGCCGCTGTACGAATAACAATACTTTGTTTATTAAAGATCTATTTATTATTTTATTCATGTGTGGTCTGGCTAGTTTTATGTCAACTTATCACAAGTTATAGTCATCTGAAGGGAGGGAATCTCAGTTGAGAAATGGCCACTGTTATGATCTGGCTAAAGGCAAGCTGGTAAGGCATTTTCTTAAGTAGTGATTGATGTGGGAGGGCTGCAGTACACCATGGGTGACAACACCCCAGGCTACAAGAACGCAGGCTAAGCAGTGTTCCTCCATGGCCTCTGCATCACTTCCAGCTTCCTAGCCTTGACTTTCCTCTGTGATGAACTGTGACCCGGAAGTGTAAACAAATAAACCTCCTCCTCCTCAAGGTGCTTTTGGTCACGAGTTTCAGAAAGAAACCCAAGCTAAGGCAATGTATATATACTTAAGGCTGTCAGAGTCCCTAGGAGTTTCAGTGAGCTACCTGATGTGGGTGCTAGGAACAAAACATGGGTGCTATGGAAATGCTCTTAACCACAGAGCCATCTCTCCAGTGAGCCATACTTCAAGAATTCAATTTGACATGGGAATGGTGGTTTTTCCTAATACACTTAGGTCCTCATGTATAAATGTCCTGCACACTGATCTGGCCCCCTCATCACCCTATAAGCAGAATTCCTGCCTGCACTTCTGTCTCATGACTCTTATGTCATCAAACCCACCAGCCCTGCCCAAGCAGGGCAGGCGTCATATTCCATTTCACAAGGCCTCAGCTTGGCAGTCTCTTTGCTCAGAGTGGAAGAGAAAGCTGTTTTACAGTACCTATCATTCCTGTATGTCCAGTATTTCCTACAAGTTTTTTTTTTTTTTTGGTTTTTCGAGACAGGGTTTCTCTGAATATCTCTGGCTGTCCTGGACTCGCTTTGTAGACCAGGCTGGCCTCGAACTCACAAAGATCCGCCTGCCTCTGCCTCCCAAGTGCTGGGATTAAAGGCATGCGCCACCACCGCCCAGCTTCCTACAAGTTTTTATCTGCTAGATTTATGCAGCAATAGAGAACATGACAGACCAGCAACAGCTTAACTGTAATGATTAATTATTAACATACGGTTAAGGTGTCTTGGTTTGAAACAATGTTTTAATTAATGTAGCTAATATATATTTGCACACAATTTTACTAATGTTTTTTTCTCCTCATACTTTCTTTTAAAGATACTGTCCTAGATTTTCCTGTCTGTACTATTTCAAAGCATTCCTATAAATTCCCCGAATACACCAGCTTCAGACTGGGCTAAGTTTAAATTTGGGAGTACTGACATTCTAACTATGCCAAGTTAATATCCACGAACACACCACCACTGGCATCTATTAAAGGTTTTATGGACTTCAGTGAAGCCTGATGGCTGCTCTGTCCTCGTTCTAGGTCTGTACTCTGCTCAGATGATGTTCATGGGCTGTAATGCCCACTCTTAGAGTGATCTGAAAGATCCAAAGACTATTCCTTTTGCTTCAAGAATCTCACTCTGTAGTCTGGGCTAGCTTCAAACATTTAGGGATCTTCCCATGTGCTGCAATTGCAGGTGTGAGCCAACACACTCTCATACACACCATTCTTGATCCTGAGTTTCTTTCCCCATCCCCTCATTTAACCTGGGGTCATATCCCTACTTCCTGCTTTTTAAAAATAATACAAAACTTATATACAGAAAAACTCACATTTTGGCAGGGTTCACAAGTTCAGCAGGGTGTAAAACAGCCCCTCATTTCCCCAGCTGCCCTTGCTGCAATTAACTATTACCCATACTCCACAGCACCGGGAACTGCTGACCTATTTTTCCCCCTTAGTGCTCAGTCTCAGATGTTTTGTTTTTGAGTATGTGTAACAGGACTACCTTGGACCTTAGTGCTAGGAGTTTTCTATAAAGTCACAGTAACTCTAACTATGCTTGCTCACTTCTCATCTATTAGCCCACGCCTAGCATTCTGAGCAAAGCAGAAACATACTGCATTTGAAAGCTTACAGACTTGTTTTGGTTTTTTTTTGGATTAATTTACAAAATAGGCATCGTACCCCCCTGGCTGCCACTGCAATATGATCAGTGTCACCATTTTGAAAAGGGTCTACATGTACACCTTTCTGTGACCCTATACATTGTGGCTGTAGGCCCAACTGTCCATCTGAACTGGTGACGGGTTCTGCCCTACTCACCCGTTCCAGATCCTCTCTGTAAGGCTTTCTATGCTGCTGTCTTTAGAGTATGAAAGCGGAGTTAAAGGCTCCCATTTGGTCACAGGGTCACTTCAAGTTGTGAAAGGCACTTAGGGTGCTAACAGAGTACCAAACAGAATATCATTCCATGTCCCCAGCTGCTCTACATATATTTGCAGAGGGTCAGGACTGAGGTAGGAGGAGCTCCACAGGGGCCTTTCTCTGACTCATCAGAGAGTTGCCTGTGTTGCAGTTCCCTTTTCTCCACCCTGGCTCAGTTTTTAAAATGAACTCTCACTGGCCAGGCACGGTGATGCACGCCTTTAATCCTAGCACTTGGGAGGCAGAGGGAGGCGGATCTGTGAGTTAGAGGCCAACCTGGTCTACAAAATGAGTCCAGGACAGCCAGGGACACACACAGAAACCATGTCTCAAAAAACCAAAACCCGAACCAAACCAAACAACCTCACTCTCACAGTTACTGTTGGCAGTTCAAGATATGAAACATCCAGAGGGTCCAGACTTCAGTAACTGTGTACTTATTTGACGGCCTACTGATCTAAGCCAAGGATAAGTTTCTCCTGGCTAAGTTACCATACAGTAGCAGTTCTCAACCTTCCTAATACAGCTCCTCATGTAATGACCCCAACCATAAAATTATTTTGTTGCTACTTCATAACTGTAACTTTGCTGTTATTAATTGTAATGAAAATGTGTTTTCTGATGGTATTAGGTGATCAGTGACTCCTAGAACCGCTGCCATATATGAAGAAGGTGGGGACGGGGCACAGCAGACAGAACAATTTTGTGAAAACAGAGAACAGAATTTTCTAACTCCCACAAGCAAGTTTTGCTCTCATTTTCCTCTCTACTTCTAGACACTATTAGAAGAGTATCTTCCCTTAGCCATTTTACAAAAACTAATGACAAAGATGTTACAACTGAGTATCCCTTAGTCAAAAATGCTTGAGACCAGGTGTGTTTCAGGGTTTCTAGATTTCACAGTATTTGCACAGACTTCACTGTTTGGTCCATGATGCCAGCATTCAAAACTGTTTGGAATTCAGAGCACTCTGGATGTTGGGTGATCACCTGTAAAAGCAGCCATGTTTTACCAAGTATTTAGGAGTCAGACACTCCAAAGGCTCCATAATCATGGTCTTGCTCAATCTAGATAACCACCTTATTTGTGATACTGGACAACACTACCATTTCAAGGATGAAAGTCCAGGAAAGTAACCTGAGCAAGCCCCTACTGTTAGTAAAGGACAGGGGGCCAGTAGCACAGGCACATGATCCATCCCTTCTGACCACTCTAAGCTCAGAAGGAAGGGCAAACAAAGATGACCATGTGAACACTGAGGAGGGGAAACAGACTGAGAGTCTAAAAGGGGTTAACCGAAATGGGGAACATGAAAGAGAAGTGAAGCTTGTTGTGACTAGGGTTCAGTGAGGTAGGAAAGGGTGGGCCAGGGAGGAGATAGCACAGGTGAAGGCAGGCCAGAAAGCACTCGAGAAAAACCATGTTGGGGATGGTGGGGGCTGGATGTTTGAGGAGGACTGCCGCACACCTCATGCAACCCTGCCGGACCTTTGCCAAGCTGATGGCTAGGTATGCAAATCTGATGACATACAGAGCTAAGGGTTGAGGAAGATGGGAGATTAGCTTCAAGCAGAAGCCAGTGAGTCAGTACTGGAGTCTAGCTCAAAGCCTCTGCCACTCCATTCTTTCTGCCCCACAGGGCACATCAAAGAAGCCATGCATCTGTCCCTCAGGAGCCCTGATGCTCCATCCCAAGCAGGTCTTTCCAGCCCAGTGGCTCCTGTGAGGGGAAAGGTCATATGCTATGAGCCTGATCTGCACCTCTAAAGGGTGGGCGTGTGTTGGGGGGCGGGAGAATAAGAGTCAAGGACAGAGGAGCCAGGCTGCCTCATTCTAAATACTGGCTCTGCAAGGGACTCTATGCAACTCCAAGAATTCCTGTTTCAGCTTTCCCATCTCTAAAACAGGGCCAATACCAGTATGGGGGGATGGATGGATAAACATAGACACAAAGATATCAATACATGGAAAGTACACAGGACAGAACTGAGTGCATAACAAACAAGAATTTGCTAAGTAAAACAAGGACTGAAATTTCCCCTTAAGTCATCCCAGCTCTCTCTCTAAGGCGTGAATGTCTGGGCTTTCTGATTCGAACCAAGCATAAAAACGAGAATAAGAATATTCTTATAAGAATACAGTTCCCACACTATGAGAAGTTCAGACTATCTAAAAAGTGGCCTCACAATTTCATGACGCCATCCAATCTCCTATCTGTGAGAGCCAAAGTTAACTCATACTCACCAATCATCTCAGAATGGGAGTAGAACACAGTCCTATGTAACACAAAGACCCCCATCCCAAGAGCTCCAGTTTAGATGCTCACTTTAGGATGTGCCACACAGCTTCTAGCATCTAGGATTAAACCCATAACTGTCACATGTACTGTTCTCCCAAAATAGAACTTCTTAGACAGAGTCCTACTTTTAGTATTAGTTGACATTTTCTCTTTAAAGAATAGGATAGACTCTAGAGGACAGGCCACCGTGAGATGGTTTGGGAGCATCCAACTTCTCACTACGTACCTGGCAGTCATCCACGTCTACTTCAAGGAACACCACATTGGAATACTTTTCAGAGAGGGACTGGAAAATTTAAAATAAACCAACAACAAAAAAATCATTAGAACTGAATAATTGCAGTCAACATAGTTAAGCTTCTTCAAAGGAAATGTCAAAGACATTAAATAGAGGCTTATTCACCTTTATTTTATGGATATGGGTGTTTTGCCTACATGTGCGTCTGTGTACCACGTATGTGCTTGGTCCCTGTAGAGGCTAGAAGAGGGCCCTGAATGCCCTGGAACTAGAGTTACAGAAGGCTGTAACTTTCCATTTGGGGACTGGGAAACAAACCTGGGTCCCCTGGAAGAGCAGCCAGTGCTCTTAAACACTGAGGCATCTCTCCAGCCCTATACACTAATTAAAAATTTATTTAAAAAGTCCTTATTTTACTTATTATTGGTGTTATTATTACCGTATGTGTGTCCATGTGCCATAACATGCATGTGGAAGTCAGAGGGCAATTTTGGAAGCTGGTTCTCTCTTTCCAGTGTGGGTTTCAGGATCAGATTCAGGACATCAGGCTTGTATGGCAAGCCATGAGTTCCTTTTTCCACTGTGCAATCTCACCAGGCAGGTCTAAACATTCAACTTAAGAGACTAGGTGAGCATTGGGGACCCAGCTGTCCCTGAGTCAAGTTTTCCCAAGGGTAAAATAAATTTGGCATTGTAACTTTGAGGCCTGGATTTCACATCCGACCCTGGTATCAAATGGGAAACAACAACCCCTCCCCCAAGAAACAAAATTACTTAAGACAACAAAACTTCTCAAAATTGTCTTTAATGAACTGTATTATCTATCAAGTGGTTATGGTACTACCTGTGGGCCAATGACACAGGACAACAAAGCAAGTCCCTCGCACCTGTTCACTGCCATTCCTTCTCTCCTAGCTTGTGACCATGAGCCAGCCTCAGAGCCCAGAGCTCTCATACTCACATGAAAGAAGGGCTTGATCATTTTACATGGTCCACACCACGTGGCAGAAAAGTCCACAACGACAAGCTTGTCTCCAGCGGTGGCCAGGGCCTCCTGAAAAGCTTCCTGAGGAGGGAAGAGACACACACCTGTGTTATACACTTTCACTTTCCATAAGGTGCACGGCCAAGTGCGACCATGACTTTAAAGCCAGCGCTCACTCGGGAGGCAGATCTCTGGGAAGTAGTGGCCTGCCTGGTCTACACTGGCCAGTTCCACGAAGCCCATGAGGTCCCCCGCCCTCCAAAAAGACCCAAGCAAACACATAAATGAGCAACAAAGACATACGAAGTACACACTACGAGGTTCTGTTCGTAGGGCCTATTATTTTTTCCAAAGCAACCAAATAAAGTGGCTTGAAAGGAATCTTACACACCATTGGTGTTGCTGTACTAGATAAGATGAAAAGAGATATAATAAGTAGAATATACTGGTCTTCACGTCACGAGGAACACCGTATAAAATATTATGAACTAATAATCTGGGGTAGTGATGGTATGTGAACCCAGGGCCTTAACATGCTAGGCAAGTGCCTTTCAGCTCTATCCTTAGCATACTGCTAACATATTTACACTAAACAAAAGAAAGGAAAATAGACATTTGTAGTAAAATTGAAGTTTTCACTTCAAAACCAGTTCTGTGTTAAGACACTGGATTCTTAGGGGTTGGTGAAAGGAGCCTAAAAAATTGGAAAAGCCTCACAAGACACAGTTAAGCAATGGAAAAGCCACAAGTTACTTAACCAGGGGGAAATAAAGGCAACAGTTAATTAATTTGTCTAGAGGGAAACATGGGGGAAAATCCCTCACCCCACGGCATAGTCCAGGAGATAGATCTCCTACTTAGGAGGTCACCATTAGCATATTTTGTGTGTTATTGTTTTAAGATGTATGCGTGTGTGTGCACCTCCCGCAGGCCCAGAGAGGGTAAGTGGTCACCTAGGTTGGGGGTGGTTAGTGTGTACTGAAAAGGGTTTTCTGGAAAAGTAGGAAGCTCACTTAACTACTCACTATACCAGCTCTCCATCCCGTTCTGTGTGCTTTAAACAGGATTTCTAGAGTTGGGATCATACTGTTTATCAACCTTTGGCTTTTGCCCTAATGATCAAAACTCATTGTTCTTCAGATGAATCCAAGTTTCAGTTCCTCAAGAAGGAATTATTCTTCAGTTGTTTTGTCTAAGAAACACTTGTCACATGAAAATTCCCAGCAAAAATGATTTTAAAAAAAATCCCTCACCACCAACCTCCCTGAATTATTTACTAAAAGCCTTGATACTGTAACCCTAGGAACCTAATGAATGTTAGGTTACCAGGGACTCATTTAAACCACCATTAGTCACTTGGTGATGACCAAAACCCAAACTGGGCAACAAAGGTAAATAAAAACAACACAAATAGCTATATCCCAAGCCAACATTTCCTTCAGGGATAAGTGTTGTTAAATTAGTTATCAAAGGCTAAAGCAAATTAAGAATCATATCAGATCTGGTCCAACAAAGGAAAGTAAATGCATACGAACTATAATGCTGAATGAAGTATACATATTCGCACCCAAAACAAAAACCTAATGAATTTTCATGGAGCATAGTTACTTTATTTTTTTTTATAAATTGTAATTTATGTGTATTGATGTTTTTGTCTACATGTTTTTGTGTACATCACTTGTGTGCCTGGTGCCCTCAGAGGCCAGAGGAACAGATACCCTGGAACAGGAGTTAGAGAAGATTACAAGCCACCGTGTGGGTGCTGGGAATTGAATTCCCCCCACTCCCCGATCCCAGTGCTCTTATCCAATGAGCCATCGTTTCAGCCCCAGGTACAGTTACTTTTTTAGATTTTTAATTTCTCTCATGTTTTTCAGGAAAATAATCACGTGTCATTTCTGGGAACAGTACAGAATGGCTCCGGTAACTTCCAGAGGCGTCTAGTCATACAGGCCCATCAATCCCAGGTCTGGGTGTGAACTGCACTGTTAGGGCCGGGAGGTGCGAAGGTCCCAGAGAGTAATGGAAACCACTTTTCCAAAATACCAATGGTTGTTGCAGCTAAATTTCATACAAACGTCCCCTTATGTGATTATCAGAGGCCACACCACCTTATTCTTTACTGCAAGACATAGGTCAAAACGGTCGGCAAGCTGCTCTGATGACACCCACATAGGGAACATGGGTGATCACCAATAATACAACTGTGATGAGATTAAGAAAAGTGGGGCGATCTGCATTTCAAACACTCTCAAGGATTTCCCCAAACCTCTATGAGTCAAAGTCAAGCAAAACAGCTTAAAACTCTGAAACTACACCCGGCCCAAAGGTAATAATAGTACAAAGTGTTCTTTGCTTCTTGAGACAGGTTTTCACTCTGTAGCCCAACCCTGGTGGTGATCCTCCTGCCTCAGCCTCCGGAGTGCGTGCTAGTGATTAGAGGCATGAGTCAACGACCAGGTCTAACAAGTGGTTTGTGAAGCACTGAGTAAAGTGTATTGGGTGTAGTTCAATAAATAGTTTCATTCTTAAAAATAAACAAAGGGAGCCAACTGTTGATTTCTTCTCCATTACACCACAGCCTATTATACCACTCTTGTCTGGAGACAGACCCTAGAGGTCCTTAACTGACCATACAGTCCTTAGAAAAGCATAGCTATTCCGCATGGCTGAATCAACCATCAGGTAAACCTAGTAAACCGATGACTCGGGGAAACTCTGACCAGGGCCTTAATAGGCTTTTGGGGCCCAAGCTTTTTATGAATAACTGGCTTCCTGTCACCAATGCAGACCCGCCTTCCACAGGCTCTCCTAGGTTAATATTGATCTGTTCAAGAGTCTTCCATACATCAATTGCTACCCCCACCCCCTTTCACTTTCATTTAACAAACATTCTCCGAGTAGTTACAGTGTAACAGGCTCTGGGTTTCCCAATCTGGAGGATGGTTCTTAGTAACTTTCGAATATGGTAACAGTTTTTCCCTTGGGCATTTTTTTTTCTTTCCCCAAAGGGCAGAACCAGGAGGACTTTGTACTGGACTACTAATCCCAGGGGACAGCCCTGGTTTCAGCAAAGCCCACTTACTGTGGGTGGATCACTGAAAATCTTAGGCACAGAGGCCGTGGACCCAGACATTGGGGACTGAGTCATTCTAAAGCCAGCGCTGCCGGAAACACGCCCTGCGCCGCGGGAGGAGGAGTCTCCCGGGCGCGGCCTGGACCGCTCTTCTTAGCAGATACCTGGGGCACCCGCCGAGGGTCTCCACCTGCCACCGCACACCGACCCTGCACGCGTCCTCTAGACGGCGGGCCACGATGGAGGCAAACTCCGGCCTAGCCCAGCGGCACAGCACACCCGCGCGGTGTAAGGCATAGCATATGCGAGGAGTGGCGGCTCTCCATCTTCTCCCAGAGACTCCCCGGAATCCCGATTAAGATGGGGGTGGGGGGGGGGTCATCGGAGAACCCTCTGCCATCATTTCACCTCCGCCAGATTGGGGCTGGAGCTAAGGAGAGTGCAGCTCGGGTGCTGCCCACCCGTGCACCTCCCGTCCCCGGCGTTCCAGGGTCCCCCCCCCGTCCCCTCCCCCAGAGCGTGCTCCACCGCCCCGGGCGCACACAGGCCCGGGGCCGCTCAGCCGGCAGGGATACCGAGAGCGTCCTCTCAGCACGGCGGGGTGAGCGCGGCGCCCGGGCACGCATACCTTGCTCTCGATCAGCTTCACCATTTTGGCTTTCGCGGGGAGGGAACCACACGAGTTTCTGCAGAACCCGATGGAAAGGGATCAAGAGGCGCCCAGGAGAACTTGCACCCGAGTCCCGCGCCCGCCTTCTCTTTATAGAGACAGGGAGGAACGCGGCGGGGCGGGGCGGACGGGCACGCGCGGCGGGGACGCGCTCCCTAGCCTCCCTCGCCCGCCATGGCGCCTCCGTAGGCCACGCCCCGACTACTAGGTGGAGCGGTTTCCAGGGGGGCGGAGCCAGAGTCGGCTACTTGAGCAGCTCCAGGACTGCCCAAGTGCTGGCCCCGCTCCTGGCTCCGCCCTCTGCACCGCCGAGCGATGGCCTTGGCTTACAGGGGGCGGAACTAGCGCAGGCGCCTGGAGCAGCTTCGGGATCTCCCGGCTCAAGGCGCCGCCTGGTTAAGTCGTCCGTCTAGCTGTTCCCTGGGTACTTTCGCTGCGTACGCGGCGGGGGAGGTGTGGCGGGGTCACCTCTCACCTCGTAGAGTCTCTTTGGAATCACATTAGTCATGCCCCACACAGACTTAATTGACATATCTTCAGATTGAGGCTGGGGACAAGCCCTAGGACTGCCCAGGCAGGGGTGTATCCTTCGATCAGGGAGGCCATGCCGAGGGACGCCTCAAAATGCTGAGTAACGATGACTAGGAAGTGTCTCAGTGCGCGCCCTCACCTCCTTTCTGGATATATATATATATTGACACTTCTCTCTTTCCTTTCCTGCCTATTCTTTAACGTTTGCAGGTGAATCTGCTGCTGGAGAGTCACAGAGCTGTTTAGTGCCCTTGTTTTGTGCTCCATGCACATGCAGGCATGATGGAGATGGGATGGTCCAGTGCCCAGCGTTGTCTAGGATTTAAGGGCTTGAAAACTGAGGAGGACAGCTCTTGGCACATAAGGAAGCACTCAAGTCAATAAACGATTCTAATTATGGTCATCGTGAGCGCTAATTAAGTTTGCCTGGTGCCATGCCGGCCTTGCAAGTTTGGCTGTCTTGTATTTACAGTGACAGTATGCACGCATTGCGGACATTTTTCTGCTTTGAGAGACGCCAGAGTGTCAATGATAACTGGGTGATGTGCAAGAGGACGGTGCGTGGTGGAAGGTATGTGTAGGTGAAGAAGCTGAGGGATAGACTGGATAGAGCCACCATGGTGGGAGGAACTTGCTAAGCCTGCAATTTCAGAGCAGAGCAGATCTAGATAAATCTGCATCCAGAGGTGAAGCCCTGGAGGTGGTGAAACCGTTTCCTCGCCACCCTACCCCCACCCACTGGCTTCCCTTGTTCAAAACAATAAGAAAAACCAGAACTTTTGAACCAGTTGTGCGAAGTTTTTAGAGGGCTGAGGAATGTGGGTAATGAGTGAGGATGTAGGCAAGAGGGAGCATTCTAAACAGAGCCCTAGACTGAGGGTGGATGTTGCCCTGAAGGCAGTTGAGGCAGGCAGGAGCCCGGTGGATGAGCAGAGTCTACAATTTGCTTTTCAGCTACTGGTCTTTTCTGTTCAGCTACATTCCAGGTTCCTGGTGATTTAGCAGTTGGTAAATCTGTCTAGCAAGGACACCAAATCATTAACCTGTAGGACTAGGAAGCGCCCCTCCCTTAACCAATACCTCTCTGTAGGCCCTCAGATGCCTACTGATTCTGTTTAGGGAAGTCCTGACTCCCTGTCACCTGTGCAGTACCAACGCACATGGGGTAAATGTGGAGGATGTTGCAAATACAAGAATGAGGAACTGGGAGGGCAGAGTGTGTGTTGAAGAGTCCCAGCTCTGCCAGTCTCTCCTGTCTGCATCCCCGCTTAAGTAGCTGGGCTACTCTAGGCCAGTTTCTTTGGCTTTTCTGCTTCCCTGTTTCTCCTGTGGAATGGAAATAACACCACCTGATGCTGAAGGTTTGAGCTACTATATTGTATGTGTAAAGTGCTGAGAAAGTGCTTGCTGCCTGGCACCACTCGAACTGACTGCAGGCTATGATACTGAATGACACTTGTCTGAGATGAGGGCAGAGAACTGGGGTGGATGGGGAGACTATAAAACAGGTGTTAGTCTTGAGTAATCAGGAAGGTTTTTTTTTTTTTAAAGAAAACAAAACAAATGAACAACCACAGATTCTGTAACATGAGGAAAAGAGCTGTTACACCGCCCCCCCACCCCCCCAAGGGAGGAAGAAAAGTGAGCTGGACCTGGCCTTAAGCAAAACCCCTGTGTATAGGGCTGGAAAATGGCCCTCAGAATTTCAGTTGTGAGGAAGTGATATTCTGTTTGGACAGTAGCGTGCAGAGGAATTTCATGGGAGCCCAGAAATGGAGGATCTGCTTGTGCAGAGCAGTTTGCAGGGAAGAGGACAAGAGGATGTAAAGACTTCCCTTTGAGGAGTTACTCCATCTACTGATCAGTACTCCCAGTTTCCAGGAGATTTCGCTCAAACTGACTTAAGAGAAGTAGGAACTCATTGCCAGGGTCCTAAAGCTGTCTGTTCCATTCTTGTCCTTGTCTGGAAGGATGTCTGCCTCACCCAAAGGCAGCACAGTTTTGGATGCCTCTAGACCAATTTCTCTGCAGGAAGAAACCTCCCCCACTCCCTGGTTCCTGCAAATGTCCAAGAAGCTGACCTTGCTTGACCTGAGGAGGAGGGATTAGCTTTGCTTGAGTCATTGGATCAGGAATAGAGGAAATCCAGGGGGTACTGGAGGAAGGGGAGATGGTGGCTGGACGAATCAAATGGATCTTTTCATGTGATCAAGAAGAGTAGAAGCGGGGCGTGATGACAAGCTTGTGTCAGGTTCCTGTGCCACTCAGTCTGAGACTCTACATGAGGATGGAGATTCTAGGTCTCCTCTGTCCTGATCTTGACTCCATTTTGAAGAAAGTGGAGCCACAAGGCTTCTGGGGCAGGCTTTTTGTCATGCCCTAGATTTGCTTCTTTGATCCTATCCCTGGGCGTTGTGAGAGCCAAAGTTATGTTTTAAGTTTAAATTACTGTGATCCATGAAACAAAAATGTCTCTAACCTATGAGCCCTTGCCCAAGGACAGCTGTTCTTGAAATGCTGGAGGCTGTTTTTCATGGGAGATAATAAGCCACTGGGTTTCACCCCCTTAAGTTTGTTTGACTCAACTACACTGGATGTGCTTCATCACATGTAGTAGACTGGAAGTATGTGGGCAGGAAATACATCAGGATGTGTGGTCACCTCCAGTTGGATGTAGGTGGGAGATACGCAGGCAGGGAGTACATCAAGAGACATGCTTGTTCCTGGTTGGACCTGATGGGAAATACAGAAGCTTTATGGGTGTGCCTTTATTAGCCTCTGCAAATTGTGACTCGTTGCCTTTTTCTGGGAACTCTGGTATGGTCCTGGCCAGAGTCCATCATCCTGGCCAGTATTTTATTAAGGCTTGCTTCAATTTTGTCTCAAAACTTGTGGAACTGGTCTTTCTCTTGTGATTCTCTAGCAAGGGAGCTAGGTGGCACTGCAGAGTCCTCAGCCATTCTGAGACAGACTTGAAGAAGCATGACCTTTTAAGACAGAGCTTTGGAATCTGCATTGCATTTGACAAAACAGCTCATCAGGTCCACTACAGTCTGGATCAACCTTGACCTTCAGATCTTCAGGAAGAAGCAGCATAAATTAAATTTAAAGATGTGCCCAGCAGGACAGTGGAGGTGAACACACACGCTCATGAAGTGACATAAACTGGGTCAGAAAGTGATACAGAGCAGGGGTAGAAGGAAAAGGAACACATAAATACATGGTATGTGACAATCATTGCTGCCAGAAGGAGTTGGGTGTGTCTTGCTGTTCCTTTCAGTGACCCTGAGGCTGCAGATATTATCCTTCCAGCTTAACGGGAGGGGATGGAGCCAAGGTTCAAGGAAATGAATCAAAGGCTCTGTTCTGGAAGAGAAGGACTCCAGCTCTGTTGTCATTCATAGATCTTTGGTACTCCTCATTTCATCAGTGAAAAAATAACTAACATGCTAGTTTATAAACTCCACTTATGATACTTTAAATGTTAACTATTTAGATATTAAAAACTAATTTACACATAAGATAGTATACTTTCAGGGTTAATTATTTTCTTTCTTTTTTCAGTTTTTCCCCTCTTTCTTCCTTCCTTCTTTCCTTCCTTCCTTTCTTTCTTTTCTTTTTTGAGATACGGTCTTACTATGCAGGCCTGGCTAGCTGTATAGACCAGGCTGGCCTCAAATTTACAGAGATCTGCTTGCTTCTCCCTCCTGAGTACTGGGATTAAAGGTGTGTGCCATTATGCCCAGTAATGCTAATTCTCTTAAGGTAAAAATCACATGTATATGCACCTGCACACAGATGTATACACACACACACACACACACACACACACACACACACACACACTCACAGAGAGAGAGAGAGAGAGAGAGCTATTAGTTTAACAGAAAGCTGTGAAAAGTCTTGCAGAGAGCTATGAAAGGTTCCAGTGGGAAATTGCCATATCAAGAAAATAAAACTAACATGGATTAATTAAACTAATAACTATTGATCTTTGTAAAGTGATGTCTAAAAACAAGTGAAAAGGCAAGTCACACAGTAGAAAAAAAACTGCTTAATACATGGATCTAACAAGACATTAATCCACACATAAAAACCTCTTACAACTCAATAAGACAAGCACCTGGCAAAAAATTTGACACGTAGCTGGGTGGTGGTGGTGCATGCCTTTAATCCCAGCACTTGGGAGGCAGAGGCAGGTGGATCTCTGTGAGTTGAAGGTCAGCCTGGCCTACAAACTGAGTCCAGGACAGCCATGGCTACAGAGAAACCCTGTCTCAAAAAACCAAAAAAAAAAAAAAATTGACACATAGTTCTTTTATGTGTGTAGATGTTTGTGTGTCTACTAGTTACATGATTAGCTCAGCATCATTAGCCATCAAGCTATTTCAAATTAAAATGACTTTGAGATTCCACATCCTTCAGTAGGCTAGGTTAAATTTTAAAAGAGAGGTTAAAAAAACAAAAAAACAAAAAAACCCCCACCAATTGTGGATTAGGTGGAAATCACACATTACTGATAGGAACGCAAAGTTGTATAACCACTTTGGGAAACAGCTTTTCAAATACATTTGTTTTTGTTTTCAAATGAAGTGAAACACACACTTGCCATATGACACAGTAATCCCAATTCTAGGTTTTGCCTAAAAGAACTTGGAATACGGTCACACAAAGAACTGGAATGTTCCTAACAGCTTGCTCATCAGAGTCTCAAACACCTCAGATGTCCATTAGTAGATGAAATGATAACACAGGTGACATATCCATAGGTTAGAGTACATAGCAGTGAAAGAGTAAGCTGCTCATTATATACATAGTAGATGAAATAATAATACAGGTGACATATCCATAGGGTAGAGTACATAACAGTGAAAGAGTAAGCTTCTCATTATATACACAGTCAGAGATGAGGATTCATATGTGTTGAGTGGAAGAAGCCAGGCACTGAAAATTTTGAGAGCCTATTTATAGGAAGTTATATAATAGGCCAGTCTGTAGTATAACGAATATCTCTGCTGCTCAGGTTGGGAACTACAGAGAGGGACACAGAAACTGCTGGTAACATAGGTCTACCTCTTTTCTACAGCTTATGGGAAAATGCATTGATATGGATATATTTTATTACAGGCACAATTTATATCCCCCAATAATTAATAATGTAAAAAAACCAGTTTTTGGTTAATCCTTTTTAGGCACAGAGACCATCTTTAAGGCCAGGAAAATATATTGACATGCAACAAGGATGACATAATAAATTTAAACATGTAGGCAGTGCTGTTAATTTGGGCCACACAAAAGGCAAACATGGCTAATTGGAAGAATACATTTTAGAGTAGATAGATACACTTTGAATAGCTAGGAGTGTAGCTTTAGGCAAGATAAGGATGTTAAGTGGATACAATCTAAGTAAATGCTCTGTCATGTTTACCCTAAATCCAGGGTCACAGAGTTGTTAGTGGGTTATAATGTGTTAGACAAATCTAGCTCTGTGACAAATAACAGAAATAACACAAAAGGAAAGATTTATTTGGCTCCTGGTTTTTAGAGGATTCAGCCCACAGCTGACTCTTGATTTTATGCATGCCATAAAGACTGAATGGTGGGGAGCATGTGCAAGAGCAAATCCCCTCCTCACTTTAGAGTACACAGGAAACAGAAAGGGAGAGGAGGTGGCATGTGCATCCCACCCAACTTCCTTCACACCTGATGTAACAGTTTTGATTGACAACTTGACTGGCTTAATAAACGCTTAGGGCGTTAGCGAAGGAATACCTTTCATTGTGTCTATGAGGACATTTCCAATGTGAAATGACTTGAGTGTAGGTGGTGCCATCCCTCAGCCTGGAGACTCAGATTGAACACAGGCAAAAATAAGCCCAAGGAATACAAGAATCTCCTCATGCTCTGCTTCCTGATGTGTTCACATGTGAGCAGCAGCCCTGTGGTCTTGCCACCATGGATCAGAGCTACCTCCATTGCTGTGGTGGGCTATACCCTCAAACAGATCCCAAATAAACTCCTCCTCCCTCAAACTGCTTCTTGTCAGGCATTTGTCACAGCCATGAAATAAGAAAGACAGGAGACATCATCTTTGAATGTTGAATGTTTCAGTATCTCCTTCCAGCACACAGAATGGGAACCAAACCTGTAACATGTAGGCTTTTGGGAGATCCAAACTCTAGGAACCACTGAAGAAGTACTTCATATGTCAGGTACTTCTAGTTGAATCCTTATCAGCAAGAGGGAAATCAAGGGATGAAAGCATTTAGAAATTTATCCTAAATAACTTTTGTCAGATGAGTGAAACTGCAATTTAATTAATTATTGAAGTTATTAGTAAGTATAAACTGTAAGATTAAGCTGGCGGAGCAGCCAACGGCTTGGCAGAGGAGTGGGCAGCCTGGTCCGCATGCCTTAACTGGTTGCCTGATTTATCCTGGGGAAGGAGTCCCGGGACCAAGGGTGGCCTACATCATCTGTAACCTAAACTCTGTTAATTGATATAAGTTGTTATATTAGGCCAGTAGAATTACCAGCAGTTTGGCGGGATATTCACCTGTGTTCAAGGAGAGTCAGGGAGTCTGGAAGTCCGACAGCCCCGGACTGCTTGGAATGAGAGCCTATAAGCTGCCACAGTCTTTTCCCCAATAATTAAATACACCAAGACCTTTTAATGTTTTAGCTCTTAGCCCTTATATGGGCAGACTCTCAATTAGCTACTCTAAATTAACCAGGATCACCTAATCCCAAACTGCCATGTGCCTGCGATTACCTTACAGTGTTCTTAAGACGTCTGTCTCCTGTGTCTCTCCGTGGAAAGAGAGAATCTCTGCATGTGCTCAGGGTTCCTGTCTAATCTCAGAAAGTCCCACCTTCCTAAACTCTTTCTGCCCAGCTAATTGGCCATAAGTGACTTTTATTAACCAATCAAGAGAATGCCTCAGAAGAGGCAGTAACCAGATCTCAGCATTGAAATCAACCTATCAGAAGCAATGATATTAGACCTTCCAGAACAGATGAGGCCATCATGATTTCACTGAAGACCATCTCTATTCCATATAGCACTCCAGAGGCTATATCTGAGGCTGGTCAAGTAAAAATTTTAAGTTCACTGAGTTAAGGGAAGTGTGTCTGAGCTTGTAATTGCTAACTCAGAAACAGATTCTCCAGACAACAAACTGAAAAAAATAATACTTAATTTTACACACACACACACACACACACACACACACACACACACACACTACTTAAGCCATGCATGATTGATGGGGTGATGTTATGCATTCTAAATGTTAATTAATCTCCTCCCACAAGCCTGCTTGCTACACATCAAGTAATGCTGTGTTACCTTGTTTGTCTCTGATTGGTTAAATAAATGCTGAGGCCTGAGATTAGGCAAAGACTGAGGTAGGCGGGACTAAGGTGTGGGAGCTTCTGAAGCAGAGAGGTTGATGGGTAGAAAAAGCCTCCAGCAGTAGTAGAAGAAGAGGAAGAGGCCAGGAGCAAGAAGGAGGACACACGATGGGATAGATGGAAGAAGATCATTCCATGTGGCCTGAAACATCAGCATGGAGAATAGCAGTCCAAGGGGATGTATGTATATTATATGGGGTCATATTTGGTGAATAGAACTAAGAGCTAGCTTAAATGGGCTAAGACTGCACAATACAGGCCAAGGCTTGTCAAAATCCATCAGTTGTCTCTGAGTGCTCATTTATAATGGCACATTAAGGATTAACACCACCAATCAATTAACAATAATATAAATACTAGTAAATAATTTTAACTAGCCCCTTTCTGCAGGTTATAGCACACTCTTATTAAGATCCTACCATTTGGGAGGCTGAAGCAAGATCAGAGGTTCAAGGTCATCCTCAAGGACTTACTGAGTTAGTTAGGGGCTAGCCTCATATGGTGGAGGTTGGATTTCTATTGAATCAGCCTGGCACCTGGCAGCACGTGGTCCTGGGCAACAGGTGTACCTCTGGGAGGAGGGCATGAAGTTGAATTAATGATAGCATATAAGAAAGAAACTGGAAAGGGCTTTTGGCTTGGCCTTACCTCACAATTTTGCTCAGCTTCTGGACACTGCCACACTTTGAAAGGCTCTAGAAAGAGTGGCCAAAGTTGGGCGGAGACCAGTTGGAAAGCAGTGGTTCTGAGAGATGTGGAGAAGGGCGTGGCCAGGGCCTGTGAGAAACCTGGAGACCTGCCAGGGATTTCAAGAGTAGTGCCCTACTTAAGGGTGTGGCAGCAGAGCCCAAAAGGAGAGGCGAAGTAGATATGCTCCAACTGCTGGCACTGAGGCTGTGCTGACAGAAAAGACTGGACTTCAAGCAGAGATGTGCTAATCAGCCCCTATGCTGCCCCAGCTCTAAGGTGGTAAGAATTGCATGGTCAGGCACCTCAGCACATAAACTGAGACCAGCTGAGGAGACAGGTGGTGGAGGCCAAGTAAAGGTCACAGAAAGGGGCTTCTGCCAGGAGCCAGCCCAAGAAGACTGAAAAGGCTGAGGAAGGCTGCTCTTGCCATAAGTAAGCTCTGGCTGGCACAAGAGGCATGGCATAGGACCTGCTCAGAGAAGGTTTGTGAGAACCAGATGTTGAAAAGACCCATGGCTGGCTGGTGCCATGGTGGTGGGAGCAGAGTGGCCTGTAGCTACGTCCGTTCCTGGGCCTGCAGCCACCAAGCAAGTGAGCAAGGCATGAGGCTGAAGTGCTCTGAGACCATGACAAATGGACTGTGAAGAGACGGACAAAACAGGTGGGAATGCAGCCCTGTCCCACGAGGGTGTGGCGGAGCCCAGATGAACAGAGGAAGCCTGGCAAGTCTGAGACACTAAGGAGTAGGCTGAAAGGCATAGCATCTGCCTAAAGGATTTAACTAGCCACTGAAGCGCTCCCATTAATTTTTCAAAAAAATGTTTGAAAAATTAATAGGAGGTATAAATTGGTTAAGGCCCACCCTTGGTTTAAGTACTCATGAGTTAAGTAATTTGTTTCAAACATTACAAGGGGATTCAAATATAAACAGTCCAAGATGTTTAACTGCTGAGGCAGAAGAGGAATTAATGTTGGTAGAACAAAGATTGCAAGATGCATACATAGATCAAATTGATCCTAAACTTGATTGCATTCTGGTCATTTTACCATCAACTCATTTTACTACAGGACTCATTATGCAACAAGAAGATCATATTGTGAATTTTGCAGTAACTATTTGGGAGAAATGAATAACAAATTTCCAAAAAACAAACGTATACAATTTATAAAAAGAACTAACTGGATTCTTCCTCATATTGTAAAGGGAGCACCAATTCCTGATGCACCAACTTTCTATACTGATGCAAACAAACAGGGAATGGCAGGTTATAAGACAGATAAAATCAGCAAGGTAATCAAAAGTCCATATACCTTGGTTCAAAAAGCAGAATTGTATGGAATCCTTATGTTATTATTAGATTTTTCTGAGCCTCTTAACATACTTACTGATTCTCTATATGCAGAAAAAGTTGTATTAAATATAGAAACTGCTGAATTTATTCCTGATAACATAGAATTAACTTCTTTATACAATTGCAACAGGTCATCAGAAGCAGAAATAACCCACTATATATTACTCATATTAGATCTCATTCAGGTTTACCAGGTCCATTGGTACAAGGTAATGAAGAGATTGACCAATTATTAATAGGAAATGTGTTAGAAGCCTCAGAATTTCATGAGAGACATCATGTTAACAGCTCAGGTTTAAAGAGGAAATTCTCTATCATTTGGCAACAAGCCAAAGAAATAATTAAAAAATGTCTTACATGTTCTTTCTATAACCAAACTCCATTACCTTCTGGTAGTAACCCTAGAGGTATTAAAAAAAATGAAACTTGGCAAATGGATGTGTTTCATTTTACAGAATTTGGAAAACAAAGGTACATACATCATACCATTGATACATATTCAAAATTTCAATGGGCAACTGCTCTAAGTTCAGAAAAAGCTGATTGTGTTATTACTCATTTATTAGAAATTATGGCATTTATGTGTGTACCTGCACAAATTAAGACTGATAATGCTCCTGCATATGTATCTAATAAAATGAAAAAATTCTTTATATATTATAATATAAAACATGTTACTGGTATACCTCACAACCCTACAGGACAAGCAATTGTAGAAAGAGCTAATCGTACCTTAAAGGAGATGCTTATTAAACAAAAGGTGGAATTAAGGAATCCCAGGGACAGACTACATAATGCTTTACTAACTTTAAATTTTTTGAATGTCGATGAAAAAGTTACCACTGCAGCTGAAAGACACTGGGTTATAGAGAAAACTGAAGAATTAAATCAACCAATGTAACATAAGGACATTTTGACTTTGGAATGGAAACCTGCAATAGTGCTAAGATGGGGGCGTGGTTATGCATATGTATCTATAGGTAATGAAAAGATACGGATACCAACAAAACTTATAAAGATCAGATCTGACCAGACAGACCAGAGAGAACTTCTGTTACCTGAGACATAAATGTCTTCTTTTGATAAGAGTATTTTATTAACAGTCTAATGTTCATAATATTTCATTCCTTCATTTAGAATGGATGTTTATGCTGCAAATGGACTTACAAAATTAATATATGCTTTTCTCCCTCTTAAATTTAAATAAAAAATTTATTTTCAGAACCAAAGACTGAATGGCAATAATGACAATAGACCAAATGATTCAGCCTAACAGACTGCTTCCATTATTAATTTTTTCAAAATATGCATGTGTAGGGGTTAGATAAATTAGATTTAGAAAATATATAGGAGTTTCTGATACTGTCTCTTAATTCGGGGCATGAACAGCATTATCAGCATGAAGTCAGGAAAAACAGGAAAGACTCAATAGACTGAAAAACAAGGTTGAAGTCAGGAAAACAGGAAAGACTCAATAGACTTGAAGAAACAAAGTATCTGGCCTGACATTGTTTTCAGCTGCTAAGTGGGCGGAGCCCAAATTAAGCTGAAACAGAGTTCCTCCTTTTTGAGGACAGTGCATGGAGCCCAGAAGAGAAGAGGCCCCTGATGCTAGAGAGCTCCAAGAGTCCTGCTGAAAAAAGTGCTGGCCATCATTTGATGGCCAGATTTCCCTGAAGCAGAAAGAAGCTGGACTGAGGCAGAGCAGCTGAGTTCCTGATTCAAAAGAAGTAAATTGGCCTGCAGACGGCTGGGGTCTCCCACAGAGAAGAAAGCATGAAGCCTTATTTAAGGTGAGACTGCAATAACCAACTTACCCTGACGAACCTGCATCTGAGAGATCCAGAAAAAGGACTGCTAAGTGCGTTAAAGAATCTACAACAAAGACTGTGTTCCTGACGACTGAGGACCTGCCCCAGAGACTGTATCATTCTAAAAGGTTATGAAAGTAGTTGTTATAATTATCAATAGGTTTAGTGGATAGGTTAAAGGGGTTGTAAGAGTTTATAGGATTAATAGTTAAGAAATTGTTGGTGTTTGTTATAAGTGAATTTAGTAATAAATAAATAAGTGTTAAATAATAATTTAAAAGTTCAGTTACATGCATGCTATTCAATTTTTAAGGGCTAGCCCAAAATGATCGATCAGACAGAGAGTGAACATCAAAAGCTACAGCTAGCTTTCCCAGGAACTGTCTTTTTATTTATATTTTTTAAGGGTATTTTTACTTCTTATCCCTAAAGTTGGTATAAAAAGTTCTTTTTGTTAGTTTGTTTTGTTATATGTTATATATTGTGATTGTCATCATCTCGGATGAATGGATATGACAAATGGATGTAAGAATGGATTTATTTGGGGCAAGGAAAGGGATGGATTTTGGACAAGGAAAAGGAGTGGATATAGGGCAAGGAAAAGGGGTGGATTCAGGGATCTCTTCTTTTCTTTTCATATCATTAAAAAATAATTAAGACTATTTCATAAATTTAAGATTATTTAAAAATAATCTTGGTTTATGTTTATTGATAAGATTTAAGGTTATTATATATATGTTTTTGTATATTTATAAAAATTAAGGTCAAATTTAAGGATATTATATATATATTATTTTGTGTTATTGGTAGATATCTTGCCTAATTGTATTTTGATTGTCAAAAGATGTAAATATTACTATATATAAATTTATTTATTGTGTTTATGTATTGTACGTATACAATTTATATGATTGTTCTTATCATAGACACACAGGTGTATTAGGGAAAATTAATTATTTAATAAGAAGGGGAAAGTGTGGTAGGATTAGGGAAACTGAGCATAGGGATTTTGGAATAACAAAAAGACAGGCTTCTCAGGTAAAAAGATATGAGTGGATCCAGTTACATCCGGATATGATTGACATTGAAGGGCGTGCCTTGTAATAAGCCACCAAAAAGCTGATCATGAGACCAATGACACACTGTTTCAGGGCATACCTTGCAAAAGCCCACCAAGAACCATGACAAGTGGCCAGAGTTCACACTGAGATCTTTGTGATGCATTATGACACAAAGGATATAAATCACGAGTGTACATGGCCTCGCCACCACTTTCCTCCTCATCTTGCCGAGAGAAGCTTCACGTCACCCCTCCTGCCTCAGCTGCCCAGAGACCTCAGCAATCCATACAGGTGGGGAGCATGACAAAACACGCATTTGGCAGAGTTGGGACTTTTGGTCCAACTCGGAAAGCTGCCACAGACTTTGGAATTCCAGAGCATCCTAGCCACAGAAAGCTGCTGTAGACTTTGGAGTTTCAAAGCACCTGAGCCAGAATGAAGAGTGTCCAGAACACAGAAATGGTGAGCAAATGGCAGACATGGAGAAGATTTGGAGGGGCCACCAATCGTGAATTATTTGGACCTAGGACTGTGGAGACAAGTCTTGACTGATTAACAGATCAAATTTATAAGCTGATCTTAAGATCTGACAAATAAGAGTCACAGACTGTTCTGGAGAGATGGCTCAGCGGTTAAGAGCACTGGCTGCTCTTCCAGAGGTCACGAGTTCAATTCCCAGCAACCACAGGTGGCTCACAACCATCCATAATGAAATCTGGTGCCCTCTTCTGGCCTGCAGATATACCTGCAGACAGAACACTGTATACATAATAAATAAATCTTAAAAAAAAATAAAATAAAGATTTAAAAAAAAAAAAAGAGTCACAGACTATAATACTGAAAGATTTGGCGAAAATCAACCACCCACACGGATCCACGCCAAAAGATAATCTAAGAGAATATCCTTTTAAGAAACTTTAGGTTAGAGTTAAATGTTTGTTTTATAGGTATTAGGGTGTCGTAGATTAGGTCTCAGAGTTAGGGTTTGGGCTTTCGGATTTAGGAACTTTATAGGTAATTGTTAAGTATTTGTTAAATATATGCTTTATAAATAAAAATTTACTGTTATATTCTGGGGTGATACACTTGCTCCATTTGGCTTTGACAGTCTTGACTTACTTAGGAGGCCTTGAACCTAAGCTGATGTGAGGTGGTGGCCTTTGAGATAGACAAGTGACCACTGAAAGACTGCTATTGAAGCATTCCTGCAGACAGACTGCTGACCAGTTGCCCTCAAGGACCTGCACTTGAGGATTGATATCTTTCTGAAGTTCCTAGGGTTGATGGGGTGGTACATGTTAATAATTATGAATAAATATAGTTTAAAAGTTACACTTACAGCCTCACCTCCGTGAGATCCTGCTGTAAAGCATGTTGTGATTTGTCTTGCTGCTTGTATTGAAATGTTAATTGCTTGCCCATATCTTCCTTACTTTACGAGCCTGTACAGTAATGTACACAAAATGATGTTTGTAAACTTGCCTGTTGATCTATCCCTGATTGATTGAATAAAGGGCCTGCAGCCTGGGCTTGGAGAGAGAGACAGGTGGGGCAAAGATTCTCGGGCCTTTGGTGGGTGAGAAGATCACAGAAGTTGAAGAGTGGAGAAGCAGAGGAGAGGACGAGAGGGAGGTAAGGACGGCTGCCATGGGCCAGGAGGATCAGAACTTCTCATGGCCTGGAAGATTGATGCTGGTGATGGAAAGAAACAGCCCAAGTGAAAATGTGCAAATATTTATGGGGGTTTTGACTGGAAACAGAAAGCTAGCTTAGAGGATTAAGGTCTGTCCAACCCCAGTGTATATAAGGCTTACTATAATTCTAACAGGTGTCTGTGTGTTCATTTCTACGTTGTGAGCTAAGGAGTACCATCACCACCCTAGTAATCCTATGTCACCAATATTAATTAATATCTCATGCAAAAGAAGCAAACAATAGCAGCAGCAACAACAACCAAATAACACAGGTCAGGGAAACAGCATTTGACCAGCATGCATGAGTTCCAGTTCTATCCTTAATGCTCAAAGCAAAGCAAAACTCTAAATGGTTAAAAACAGAAAAGAAAAAGAAACTTTAGTTGAATGAAAGTGTCCTGACTCAAATAACAGTAGGAAATATAGTAATACTTGAATTAAATTATGTTTAAATCGCCCACCAATTTGTTTTTCATTATGGTTTTGCTTCTATGTTGATCAAACTGACTATCATGGCACCAACAGACACACTAACCTACAGGTAACTAAGGAATGCTGAGAGGGAGAGAAATCGTCTTCCCCAGGGAAGAGTCCCCAGTTGATTATCCAATACCAAATGGTCAGCTCTGAAAACATAAAGACACAAGTAACATTATACGGACTGAGCAGTTTGTGTTTATGTATTTAGGAATACACACACACACACATGCCCTCACCCACACACATACATGCACAGCCAATTAAAGAAAAAAGAGGCTATCAATTTGAAAAGGTGCAGGGGAATAACATGGGAGGATTTTGAGGGGAAAAAAGGAAGAAAAAAAAACTATAATGTAAAACTGGCTGTAGTCAACAACAGAAAATACACACACACACTCAGAAAATAAAATATTAAACTAAGATAAAAATACCAACAACTGTTTGTCCAGGTTTAGCCCTGATTTGTTTTTTATTTTGATTTAAAAGAATTAGTTTCCCATTTTTTTGGGGGGGGGTACCTGTGTGTGTACTCATGTGAAGGCCAGAGGCCAATGTTTCTCAAATGTTTCTCAGGTGTTGCCCACTATGTTTATTAAGACAGGCTCTCTCGCTGTCCAAGACTTCGCTGGTGGTTATGTGAGCAGAACAGCAAGCTTCAGGGATCTGCCTGTCTGTCTCTGCCTCCCCCAGCCGTGGTGTTACATGCACACAGGACCATGCCCAGCTTTTCCACATGGATTCTAGGGGTCCAATTCAGGTCCTCAAGCTTGTCTGGCAAGCAATTTACCAATTCATCAACCTCCTGAGCTCTCAAATTTGAAATTTTTAATTGCTATAGGAGTCTTTGCTTCATATTATATTCCAGAGCAATGGGAAAGGGAGAGCTGGAGAATCTGCAGAGGCTGCATCCCCTTTATAAGCAGCACATTCAACCTCAGAAAAGTACCTATAACATTGGTTAAGAAGCTTCTAGATGCTAAGCATAGTTATATGACTGCAATTCTAACATTTTGAAACTGAGGCAGGAGGATTGTAAGTGCAAAGTCATACTGGACAGTATGGTGAGAACTCCCAATTCAAAGAGCCCCCCCCCCAAAAAAAAAGTGACAGCCCCAAATCCCTACCAAGGTTTAGTATCTAAATCCCCACCAGTCTCTGGCATCCATACCAAGGTGGGGATTTCACGAAGCAATCTGCTTCCTTCATTCTCTAGGGAGAGCAGAAGAGACAGTATTTGCTGTCTGCAGACATTTAGACAATTAAATTGCCTCATCACACTACCATGGCAACTGGTGAAATAGCACTGGCCTTCCATTCAGCAGGAATTCAACATGAAGATACATTATTCTTGGGAAATAAGACAGTTAAAAACAATACGGTCTAATTTAGAAGTGAACAATATTAATAATGTTAATGGCTTTCTAATGTAGCCATGTCCTTATATTTGACAATTGTGAGGTTATTTCATATGAGAAGAATTTAGTTTTATTCATCAGAACAGACCAAAGGACAGGAAAAATCCTACAAGCAGAGGGCTTTGTCTATGCCAGAATTGTGTAATATTTAATGTTATTATTTTATTTGTTACTGTGTGTGTGTGTGTGTGTGTGTGTGTGTGTGTGTGTGTGTGTGAGTATGCACATGGAGGTCAGAGGACAACTTTTGGGAGATGGTTCTGTCCTTCCACCATTGTGTTGTGGCCTGAATTCAGGTCCTCAGGCTTGTGCAGCAAGCACTTTTACCTTCTTAGCCATCTTGTCAGCTCTGAAATCCTTAACACTGAAGTCATACAACATTCCAGAGTTGTCTCTATTTTAAATGTAGCCCAGTTGAGGCAGGAAAGATTGCATAGTTTCCCTTCCACTAGCGACAAGACAGAAACTTTCAGAAACTCCATTCTTCTCAGACCTAGACTTTAGGAGGTGGTATCACCTGCTTTTCCATGCTTGCTCATGTTTTATGACAATTTCAGTGCTGGAGGACACGCTCAGGTCTTTGTAGTGGGTGCTGAGATCTGCATGATCAAAGGGCGTAAGTGTGAGCAACAGCAGCTTACATTGCATGACATATTCCCACAGAATTCCTGGCAGTGGCTTAGAAGTAGGCTTGCAAACCGTTCTAGTTTGGGGACAAAGAGTAAGTACACTGAAATTATTTGTAATTTATCTTAAGTTCAAAATAACACAAACTCCCTGTACTTTTGGATTGTACCTGTGAACTCTCCACCTAGGTGTCCAGTTGCTACTGGCATTACTGCTCCAGGAGATTAGCCAGGACTTGCCACTCAAGTGGTTCCTTGTTCTCTATATAAAATAGTTCCAAAATACTGACAATTAACACAGGCCCATATGATGAAAGAATCCTCGGTCAACAGGATTCTTTCCTGATCCTTTCCTCAGGTATGATGGAGACAAGAAAGATCCTGGTGGTATTTTCAGCATAACTAGAGTGTAATGGGAATTACATTTCTTTAGTGAATTTGTAAGGAGTTCTGAAATGCAGATCAGCCTGGCATATGACAGTGCATGGTGCTGGGCAACAGATGTAATTAGTAAAGCATGGGAAACTAGAAAAAGGGCTTTTGGCTTGGCATTGCTACTTAAGACTGCTCAGCTAGCCAAAGATGGGTGGAGCCTTGGCTCTGTGAGAGACACAGATGGTACCCTGCTGAGGGGCATGGCTCCAGAGACTGTGAGAGAGTGCCCTTGGGCTATGAGTTACCTCAAGAAACTGAGAGAGACAAGGATGTGGGGACAGAGCTCAAGAGAGCCCGCATGCAGAGGATCACCATCTGACAAGCTCTGAGACCTTAAGTGACAGCATCGCCCCGAGAGGCAGAGCGGAAGCGCTGTTGGCTTATTCACATTAGCAGTGGGCACAGGCACCCTGCTGAAGGGCGTGTCTGAAAAGTCCTGAGAACTGTCAGGGACCGAGGTGGCAATTGAGGACAGACAGTGAGGAACAGAGAGGCCTGAGGCTATGTTTGGTCGTAGGCCTGAATCCATGTAGTGAGTGAGAGAGATGCAAGGCTTGTGCACACTCGGAAGGGACCTCAAAAACAGACAGGAGAGTAACTCCTGCCATGAGAGGGTGTGCCAAAGGCCCAGATAAACTAATAGGTCTTAGCAAGACTGCAAAGCCAAGGACTAGGCTCTGTGATATAACAGCTTCCATGAGGGGTTCAGCTAGTTCAAATGGACAGGCTGAGGAGACTGTGGAAGTGACAGTCTCTGCTGACTGAGGAAGCCAAATTGAGAGACTGAGGCACACTGGCCACACAGGCTGGCAGACAGTAGTGACGATAAGCCCTGAGGAAGCTGAGCCAAGCTGAAGTAAGGCTGCCTTAGCAATGCCAGAGCCATAGTAATGCCAGTGCCAGATGTCCACTGAGTGATTGTTGCCTGCAAACAGATGGCTGACTAGTTGCCCACAAGGACCCATGGCTTGGTATCCTTTCAAAAGGGTTAGGGTTGGTTCTTAGGTAATAGGTGTTTAGGTATTAATAAATATGGTTTAATAAAATTTTCAGTTACACTGGAGGATAGTGGCTTCTGTCTTTCACATTTCTCAAACATGGAGGCAGGGTAATCATGAGATTCAGATGCCTGTACCTACAGGGAACCAATTCCTACCTCACTGTCTCTTCATGATGATATGTGATCTCTTCATGATATGTCATCCCTTCATGATATGCCAGTCATCTCCTCATGATATGTCAGTCATCTCTTCATGATATGTCAGTCATCTCTTTATGATATGTCCTTCATCTTTGCTATTGTGTAGAGGCTGGTGAGTTGGGAATCAGGTGTGGTTTGTATAATCTCTTTGCAGGTGACTATACAAACCCAGATTCAGGTGAGGTTATTTTAGGATTAAGCATGTGACTCCATCCAGGCCAATGAGATGAGAGTAAGGTTTGCTTCAATAATCTGAAGAAGTTTACTTTATTCCTGAGACTTATGAAAAGCAATGACCTTGAGGGATGGTGAGGTGGCTCAGCAGGAAAGGGCACAGTGCTATCAATCCTGAGTTGAATCTTTGACAAATCTCCTGGTGGAGAGGACCAATTACTGCAAATTGTCTTTTGACTTCTACACTTACACCATGACATGACTGTACACACACACACACACACACACACACACACACACACACACACACCAACCAAATAAATAATAGGTCCTGGAGAGATAACTTAGCAATTAAGAGCACTTCCTGTTCTTCTAGAGGACCCAAGTTGAATTCCCAGCACCCTAATTCCATGGTTCACAACTGTCTGTAACTCCAGCTCCAGGGAATCCAACACCTTCAGCTTTCACAAGCACCATTATACATATGGCATGTACACATACAGACACACGTACATAAATAAAAATAAATCTAAAATACAAATTAATTAAAAAATGATCTTGGGGTTGGAATGTAGCTTGGTGGTAGAAGACTTGCTTAGCATCCTTAAGGCTCTGTGATTGATACCTAGCACACAGCATGCACACACACACACATACACACACACACAGACAAACACCACACCACACCACACACACACAGACAGGAGAGGAGAAATAAATTCTCTCATCATCATTCCCTAGACAGCTTTGTGTGTACTGATGAATCCAAGAGATCCTTCAGATATCTTGGTTCCAGCCTCAGATGAAGAACATAGAAAACAAGGGCAGAAGACATTTTGGACATTACTGAGGATGGACCACTCAGGATTGATAGCACTGTGCCCCTACCTGCGGAGCCGTCTCACCATCCCTCCAGGTCATCAGCTTTTTGAACACTGATGGAGTTCTCAGAAGCCTGCCTTATGCTTGGACTCTTAGGGTTTTGTCTGGCTTCAAGTTGTTGTTTGGTTAGTTTCAAGTTGGGTGTTCTGATTGTTATATCCAAAACCAACCCATCTGAGGAGAGGACTCTTGAACATGTGAAGCACCTTTATAAACTCATCATTTATTGAAGTTGGAAAGTTTAGCATACAGTGTTTCAGTTGGATTTGAAATTAACGCTCTTATGAAATTGTGAGGTGAAGATTACTATTTAAATTAATGCAACACAAACAACCAGAGAGCTATCTCCTTAGGCCAGGGGAAGAGACAGTGCATAATTACTGCCAGATTCTTGTTCTTTTTGCATGATGCTGGGAGGATGAAACACTCACTGAGGATGTAAGGTATTCTCCGAGGAGAGAAGGATATTTATATTTCTGGGCAGGCTCACAGCATGAACATAATATTTTAGAAAACATTGTCTTCTTTCTTCATATGGTGGACAGCTGCTGCTCTGGCCTGCCTGGGAGCCATTTTGGTTTGTTTGTTTTTTCTTTTTTTTTGGCAGGGGCGGGGGTGTGGAGCTAGCATCCCATTTCTCTGTGCCACTCTCCCCTACTCTGTACCCTGTAACCCTGTGGGAAACAACCACACCTGACCCCACCCCTGGCACTAACCCCCAAATGTGGGAATCCAGCTCTTGCAAGAACTCAGATCTCTAGGGGAATAATGCAAGAAGGAAGCTTTTCTTGGAGCCATTCCTAAAGGAACCCTCCATGGGTTACTTGAGGGACCCAGAGATTGTCTTTCTGAAGCCTGGATCTAGCAGGTCTCCAGCGGCCTTGCCTAGGGCAATGCTGTGTTTCAGCTGTTAGGGCTTCGGTACACTGGGAGATGGGAGCTTGGCTCTCTGTATGGTGTTGCGAGGAGGCATGTGTGATATAAATATGATATAAATTCATTTATAGCCCTAAGCTATCATATAATAACTAGAAAAAGTCTATTAGGGGTAAAAGCATATTTTGTTAATATGTTTAGAATAATAAATCACTTGTTTATTCCTTATCTTGTCATCCACTGGCGTGTCATTCCTCTGGTGTTTGTTTTAAATTTATTTATTTTTACTTTCTGTGTTATGTTTTGCCTGCATGTATGTATGCGCACCTCGTGTGTGTCTGGTGTCTGTGGAGGTCAGCAACGAAGGTCAGAAGGCAGACTCCTTGGAACTGGGTTATGGATAGTTGTGCGCTGCTTCGTGGGTCTTCTGCAAGAACAAGTGCTCTTAACCACTGAGCCATCTCTCCAGCTTTGTCACAAGGCTGGTAAACAAAAGAGACTTGGTTCAGACTGTTATTCTCTGAACAAGATGATGCAGGTGCAAAAAGAACTGAATGTCAGAAGTGAGGGAAATGAACAAGGGTGTCCAAAAGCCCCTGGCTTCTAGCTATCTTTGTGTGTGTGTGTGTGTGTGTGTGTGTGTGTG
>CAJQZJ010032188.1:2438398-2459793 GCA_907164525.1 Lophiomys imhausi | reverse complement strand
TGTGTGTGTGTGTGTGTGTGAGTGTGTGTGTGTGTGTGTGTGTGTGTCCAAGGAAAACTACTTAGAATTTCCAAGGGGGAAAAATGCTCACCCTGGTAGTTAACAAGTGTGAACTGAGACTAAACACCTGTGTTTTCCTTTTACTGTTGCTAAGTGATCTGTGAGTATCCTTGGATGAATAAACTGTTGAAATTTATGCTGAGCATAATTAATTATATAATTTCAGCTTCTAGAATTTATTTCCATTAAAATTGTCTCATCATGCTGGGGGTATTTAAAAGGCCAAGAGGGAAAAGGGGTGAGTAGGCAATTGCAGCCTTATTTATAGTTGATTCTGCTGTCTGTGAATCATATCTTCCACAGTGTGAGTTCTCTCAACCCATTATTATCAACTCTATTAAGTACATTTGGAATAAGGCACTCAGTCATCCCATTCCAGGTCCTGAGCTCCTACTTGGTGTCAAGCAGTGTTCTGGGCTCTGGGGACACAACAGTGAACAGGCAGGTAACACCCTTTGTCTTCATGATACTGATTTGCAATGGGGCATTAGTGCTTTAGTTTGAGCAGGTGGCTATTATGGTATACAATATGTGTTATAATCAAGAACACCACTGAGTCCATCAAATACAGATACCCCATCTCTGTTTTATAGATAAGAAAATTGAGGCACAACAATGTGAAATAACTTGTCCCAAATCTCACAATCAGAAACAGCCAAGATTTAATACCGAATTTCGTAGTTCCAGAGTTTCTACATTCTGTCACCGTATTTTATTCCTTCTCTCTTTAGATGTGGCTGGTTAAAGGAGGTCATCACAACTTACGTCATCACTGCACAATTGAAAAAACCTGAATCTCTCCAGGTTCCTGATTGGTTCCATCAATGCAGAGAATGGCTTTGTTTGACGGCTGTGTTAACTCTTTGGGGGAGTTGTTAGTTGGCCTGCAGTCTATAGTAACTCACCAAAGAGAGGACACTGTGGCCAAACACTGCTTGTCCATGGTGACCATATCTTCTTGGAGACAATGAAGATCTGTAATTATGTGTCCCAGATTTCAGAGGAACTGCCTGTTCACTCCGTATGCACTAAGGTACTTATTCTCACAACAAAATATGACATACTGTATTTCAGAAAGTTGATGACGACCCAATTTCCCAATCCTAACTTCTCTGAAGTTGAGATACGTCTTATTAACCCTGTTCTCTTATAGTTACTGTCAGCCAGGACTCGTTTGTGCTAGCATGGATCTCTGATGATGTCATACTTAATCACAGCTGGAGAAACCCCAGGACCTTAACACAAGCTAGGATATCGAGCTGCCTTCTTGCCCCTGCTTATATTTCACTTGGATTATAAACACTGTTGGTACTGCATTTGCTGGTTTGTTTGTTGGTTATGATGTTTTCCTAGTTTTTGTCTGTTGATATCTGCTGCTGAGATCGTTTTACAGAATGAAGTGCAAGTGTCATTAAAGAGAGGGGGCAGAGAGGCAGCCAGGAGTATGATCACATATAGATAGCCCTGTGGTCATGCTAAAAACTGTTGTCTTCATCTTGAAAGAATGGTGCTTCCCTGCAGTTTAACTGTCCTTACTATTGCCCCCATCTGAAACTATCCTCAAAGGCTAATTCAAACTCTGTGGACAGCAGTCATTTTGTGGAACAACTCTGACAGGCATCCATCTATGTATAATGTACAGTTCATTCCCCATATTGCTAAGATGTCTATCTTGAAATGTGACAAAATTTACCCACAGGTAAGATACCTTCAAAACTCAGTTTGGACCCAAGTCTTAGGTTTGTAAATTATGATGCATAAAGGCATACCTGGAAGAAGTGTAATTCCCTTTATGTAAGCACGTTATACAGCTGAGTTTGGTGGCAAACTCAGGATCTTTTTTTTTTTTAAAGATTTATTTATTATGTATACAGTGTTCTGTCTGAAGGTATGCCTTCAGGCCAGAAGAAGGCACCAGATTTCATTGTAGATGGTTATGAGCCACCATGTGGTTGCTGGGACTTGAACTCAGGACCTCTGGAAGAGCAGCCAGTGTTCTTAACCTCTGAGCCATCTCTCCAGCCCCTCAGGATCTTTTTGATACATGCAAAGAAGCAAGATAATCTCTGTATTTCCATCTCAGACTTAATTAGGTCAAAGATGTTCATTTTCCCTCATCACACTCTTCTGAAATTAGGATTCCACTATTGAAAGGCCTGGCAGTCTTTCTTTGGCAGCATCTTTCTCTCTTGTTGATATGTGATGACAACTTTAATGCTGGTAGTGTTTTGAATACAATGATGTGGAGTAAACAAGAGCCAAATTTCTAGAAGCCGAGGCTAAGATATATTGGGGGTTTTATATTCCTTCATTTCTATGACAATAATGAGATACCTAAGGCTAGCTACCTTATTAAGAAAAGAAGTTTAGTTAGCTCACAGTTCAGCAGCTTCTGTTGGGTTCTAGTGAAGGCTTCATGGTGGATAGGCTCACAATGGCAAGATCACATACAGGAGGGGAGAGATCCCATGGTGAGCTAGGAGACCAGCTTTTGGGAAAGGGATGCTCAGCTTCATGTCCACAGTGTTCACAAAATATAGCCACTTGGAAGAAACAAAATCATTGCTTATGGTAAATCTCAATGGAGGGAATTCACCCTGATGCTGTGTGATTTACCAGTTGAGTGTTCACAAGCTGCCATTGACATGAAGGGTAATCAGAACCTGTGCGAAGCCACATTCAACAAAGGTAAAGAGCTATTCTGATAGGAATGTGGCAGATCTGTTTTCTAGAAGAATCCAGAATTCTAGATTCTATCCCAGGTATGGCACAGAGGCACAGACTTTGTCTCCTGCCTGACATTTCTGGCATTGTATCCACCCTCTCAGCATTCGTTTCCTTCCCACCTCACCCTTCTTTTATCTGATTTCAAGTAACTTTTTCTTTTTCTTTTTAAATTCCCCTCAAGGAACCTAACTTTAACGAGAAATGAGAGATTTAATATAGCACATGGATTTGCCTTTTACCAACTACTGGGAGAAGCAGGAGCTGACCATAAGGAAATGGACACTCATGCATGTGGGTCATTTGAAACCATTTGTTCAAAGGCTGTCTGTCATATGGATAAGCTTCTCATAAAAGCTGTATGCACTGGAAGTCAAATAAGGAAACACAGAAATGTGTTGGGAAGGTCATCCTTTGCTCACACTGTTGACAGACCCAGGTGCACAACACTCTTAGTAATGCTTTACCATCTCACATCCTGATTTTAGAACTTCATTTTCTTTGCTTTTTTAAAAACATTTATTTATTTGTAGTGTGTGTGTGTGTGTGTGTGTGTGTGTGTGTGTGTGTGTGTGTGCATCAGAGGACAACTTGTGAGAGTCAGTTCTGTCCTCCCAGATGAGTGTGAGTTGAACTCAGGTGGTCAGGTATGGTGGTGAGTGCCTTTACCTGCTCAGCCATCTCACCGGCCCTATTTGGGAACTTTTTACTGGTGAGACAAGGGCCTAGTTGGAAGACCTTCTCAGGCCCTGCCAATGATCTAGAGCAGGACGCAGAAATTGTCATATATGTATTTTCCCCACTGCACCAATCACAATGAATATGACCAACAAACAATCACCAAAGCCTGTCTGGCCCCTTTCAGTCTCTAAGCCTTGTTAAGGGAGGTGGAGTGTCCTTGCTGGTTAATTAGACGAATCTCAATCTTTGTAGTCTTCTTATCCAGATGAGCTTGACTTCATATTTGAATTGTTCTAGCGTAAGTGTTAAAGTAGTTGAAGAGACAAGTTGGCCATACACTCCTTCACAGAGTTACACTCAGTGTTAAGGAGGCCTGGGGCCGTGTGAGTCTGTCCCAGGTAATGGTCCAGAGCCACAGAGTCACAGGGAGAGGCTTTGATGCAGGGGCAGCATGGTTAGAAAAGCAAGCACCAGGGAGGACTTGGATAGCTTTGAGTTACGGTAATTTACTACAGAAAGAGAAGCTGAATGGCATTTGCAGCTGAATTAGACTAGGAATGAATAAAGCATTTGATCCGTTCGGTGAGTACGCATCAACTGAGCATGGGTTGATGGGCTCAGGGAACTCTTCTCAGGGCAGCTCTGTGGAGCTGCTCAGGTTAATGTCTGTGATGAGGGACTCACACTCCACACAGTATCTCCTGAGAAACATGTGAAGAATTGTTTTTACACCAAACTGTTCTTTACTATTGGAGTGACTGGTTCATTTCTCTCCTACTATACAGTTCATATTGGCGTATATTCAGTGCTTGGTAATGGGTTTCATACACATTTTCGTACATGTCATGTACTTTGTATTTACCACCCACCTTCCTATTCCTACTCCCCTTCGTTCTCATTCATTCCCCCATAAAATCTCTCTTCCACCTTCTTGTTCCAAATCCACCCATTTATGAATCACATATCTCCATAAAATCCAAGATCCACAAATGAGGAAAAACATTCCCTGTTTGTGTTTCTGAGTCTGACTCATTTAATTTAATAGGATAATCTCCATTTGCAACCATTGTCTTGCAAATGACATTTCTTTTATGGCTGAACAAAATTCCACTGTGCACACATACCAAACTTCTCTTTATCCATCCATTTGTTGATAGATGTTTTAGTTACTTTTCTACCACTGTGACCAAGGCAACTTATACAAGAAAGAGTTTATTGGGGCTTACCATTTCAAAAGGTCAGAGTCTGTGACCAGGATCCCAGGGAACATTACAACAGACATGCAGGCTTAGTGTTGGAGTAGTAGCTGAGAGCTTACATGGTGAGACAACAAGCATGAGGTGGAGGAGAGAAAAAGAGAGGAGAGAGAGGGGGGGGAGGGAGGGAGAGGAGAGAGAGAGAGAGAGAGAGAGAGAGAGAGAGAAAGAGAGACTATCACTAACTGAAATGGTATGGGCTTATGAAACGGTCATAGCTTGCATCCTGTGACATACCTCCTCTACCAAGGCCACACTTCCTCTAATATGGCCACACCTTCTAATCCTTCCCATACAGTTCCACCACCTGGGAACCAAGCATTCAAACATATAAGCTTACGGGAGCCATTCTCATTCAAACCACTATAATGTAATCTAGGCTGACTCCATTGTTTTACTGTTGTGGGTAGTGCTGTAAACACCACAACAATGGAGATCTCTCGGTGGTGTCCTGACTTGGAGTCTTTCAGATATTTACCCAGGAGTGTAATAGCTAGGTCATTTCTCTGGGCTTTCTTATCTGCCTAAACTTAATCTGTGAATGATTCATCAGGGACAGTATATATAGGCATTTATAAACCTTAATTGTTTTCCTCACACCTTGCCATTCTGTGGTTAAACATTGTCAACTACATAACAAGCACTGAACTACTGGGAATTTTCTAAAACTTCAACTTCCCTGGGTGTCTACAGGATGACTATTCTTTATTATACTTTTATAGTGGAGGGTGTTGAAGAACACGAAAGAGGGGAGGGAGAGAAGAAGAGTGAAAAAGGTTACCAGAAAAAGAAGAAAGTTAGTATGCTCAAAGACATGGTCATATGGCTAGAAAAACAGAAATGAAAACATGACTGTCTTCATCTTGCTCACATCATAGCTCATAAACTCTGTTTTGGACAAGTGCCACCCCTAAACACTTCATGCACTCTATCCCATTTAATACTCTCAGTGACTGTTTGGATGTATCAATTGGAGCCTGGCTTACAGATGACAAGACTGACTGATCTCCACAGAGGCCCTCAGCTAGGCAGAGGCGGAGTCATAACTGCACACTGAAGTCTGTGCAACTTCAGAGCATGTGGTTCTTCCACAGTTGTGCATTGCCTCCATGGAGGGATTTAGTACCAGACAGTGACTAGTTGCCAGCTAAATTAATAGAGACAGGATCAGTCACAGCATGGAGTACAGTCCACTGGGACTGCTGCTGCTACTTACTGGGCCTAACTTTAAACTGGGTATAGTTCTCATGCTCATAATGTGGTCTGTGAAGGAACAGTTTGTAGATGTGTAAAGTGTCTATAAAGCATGCAGTGTGTGAGTTGTTATTACATCATTACTGGTGAACTAGAGCAGTGGTTCTCTACCTCTGAGTCATGACCCCTTCAGAGGATTGAATGACCCTTTCACAGGGGTCGAATACCAGATATTCTTCCGACATATCAGATATTTATATTATGATTCATAACAGTAGCAAAATTGAGGTCATGAAGTAGCAATGAAGATAATTTTATGGATGAGGGTCACCATGGCATGAGGAACTGTATTAAGTAGTTGTGGGGTTAGGAAGGTTGAGAATCACTGAGTTAGAGAATAGTGCAATCAATATTGAGCCTTCCTACAGGGCCAGGCATAGATTATGGAATATATCGAATTTGAACATGCCTTTTCACTCTCCATTTCTTGCTATCTCCTAGGTAGAAGTAGAAATTGATTCCTGATAATCTTTGATATCCTATGGGAAATCATGTATGTAGTCGTTCACAAGACCAACATTTACAAGGCTTTACAAAGTACATGATGGGGGGGCCCAAGATGGCGGCGAACTGCACGGACACATTTTGAATGTGGGAGAGAGGAGCCATAGAAAACACAGAGTTGTGGGACACTGTGCAAAAACCGGAGGGTCTGGCTCCTCCAGGAACACGCACAGCTCCCGAGGGACTGTTAAAAGTCCCAGGGCAAGGCTCTCCCCCCATCTCTCGCAGACACAGAAGCCACTAAATCCGGGATTCGGGAACTCCCATTTGGAGAGGCGCCTGGTAAGATCGATCCCAACACACAGCAGGCAGAATCAAAGGCCACATGGCGATCGCCCACTAGCCTACTGGGCTTCCCACACCTCAGGAAGACCTTATAACTACTTAGGAAATTTTGCAGAGTAGTTGAAGTCTTAACAAGGAAGAAAAAGGGCGCTCAGCGGGTGATCCGCAGCCGCTCGAGCCGGAGCGGGAGGTGGGTGGGCAGAACAGTTGGGGAGGGAAGCGGAGGCTGGTGGGTGGGTCTGTTGCCCAGAGCACCCACCGCAAAGCAGCTAGAATGGGAGGCCGGCTCTGAGGGCAGGAGGGGCCGAAGCTCCGCCCACCCATGGCAAAGCAGCTAGGGCGGGAGGCCGGTTCAGAAGGCGGGAGGGGCCGAAGCTCCGCCCACCCACGGTGGAGCAGATAGGGAGGGAAGTGGCCAGGCCTGTGGCGGAGAAGCCTAGTGGGTAACCAGAAGCCAGGGGACCATACCTGTATTCGGGTAAACCCAGACACATTAGGTGTGGAGCCGGGCCCTGTCAGCCTCCGTGACGACAAACAAAGCCCACAAAATCTGTGCCTGGGCAAACAGGTCCATACCATCAGAACCATTGAAGGCTGATCACTCAGTGTGCAAAATAGAGAAGTCTGAACTGGGAGCAGTGAAACAATCCCGGACCATTACTCACTACCTGGGAATAGGCTGCACCAGCTCACAACGATTCAGGCCATTAAAACCACAGTGACCCTGTGATCACCCTGTAAGCAAGGACAGATAGCCAAGCAATTCGACTCCTTCACCAAAGCATCCCCTGTGGATCCAAACACAGAAAACGACAAGAACAGACAGCTAAACACACACACATGGCCAAAGGTCCAAGAAAAAATAGAAATCAAGGAAATATGACTCCAACAAAGCAGAATTATCCTAGCTCATCCAATTCGGATGACCTCACACCAACAGTAACACATGAAAACGATGACAATTCTGCATTATTGAAAGTGATAGAGTCCCTTCAAGAAGAACTTAAATCTATGAAGGTATTCAAAGAAGCCACAATTTTACAAGCCAAAACAATGAACAATACCATTAAAGAACTCCAAGCCAAGGTGACAGAGCTTGAACAGGAAAAAGACAAAGCAATGAAAGATTTTCAGACAAAAACAAGTAAGCTGGAGAAGGAAATGTACAAAACGAACAATACCATACAAAACATGAAAATAGAAATAGAAACAATAAAGAAAACACAGTCAGAGTTAAAAGAGGAAGTGGAGAACCAAGGGAAGAGAACAGGAACTATGGATGCGAGTATCAACAATAGGATGCAAGAGATGGAAGACAGGATCTCAGGCATGGAAGATTCGATGGAAGAAATCAGTACAACATCCAAAGAAAATGAGAAGGCTAAAAAATCTCTCACCCACAACATCCAAGAAATCAAGGACTCAATGAAAAGACGGAACCTAAGAATCATAGGCATAGAGGAAAGAGAAGACTCCCGACTCCAAGGTCCAGGAAATATCTTCAACAAAGTCATAGAAGAAAACTTCCCAAACCTGAAAAAAGAGATGCCAATAAAAATCCTAGAGGCTTACAGAACACCGAACAGATTAGATCAGAAAAGAAACTCCTCTTGCCACATAATAATTGAAACACCAAATGTACAGAACAAAGAAAGGATATTAAAAGCTGTAAGAGAAAAAGGCCAAGTCACATACAATGGCAGACCCATCAGAATTACACCTGACTTCTCCTCAGAAACTTTAAAAGCTATAAGGGCCTGGACAGATATCCTACAAGTCCTGAGAGATCATAGGTGTCCAGCCAGACTACTATACCCAGCAAAACTCTCTATCAACATAGATGGAGAAAACAAGATATTCCATGACAAAATCAAATTTAAACAATATCTCCCCACAAACCCAGCCCTACAGAAAAATCCTAGAAGGAAAATTCCATCCCAGAGAAGAAAACTTCACCCAAGAACACAAAGGGAATAGATAACCCCTCAGCAACTAAACCAAAAGAGACACAGGACCATCACCTATACCAAACAAATGGGAAACAACAACCCCAGGTCACTTATATCCATCAACATCAATGGTCTCAACTCCCCAATAAAAAGACACAGATTTACAGAGTGGATCCGCAAGCAAGACCCGTCCCTTTGCTGCATACAAGAAACACATCTCACTACCAGAGATAGTCACTACCTCAGAGTAAAGGGCTGGGAAAAGGTTTTCCAAGCAAATGGACCCAGGAAGCAAGCTGGAGTAGCCATCCAAATATCAAACAAAACAGACTTCCAACTGAAGTTAATGAAAAAAGATGAAGAAGGGCATTATATACTCATTAAAGGGAATATTCATCAAGAGGAAATCTCAATACTGAACATCTATGCCCCAAATACAAAGGCACCTACTTTTGTAAAAGAAACACTTCTAAAACTTAAATCGCACATCGATCACAGCACATTAGTAGTAGGAGACTTCAACACCCCACTCACAACAATGGACAGATCATCAAGACTGAGGCCAAACAGAGAAATATTGAGTCTAACAGAGATCATGAAACAAATGGACCTAACAGATATCTACAGAACGTTTCACCCAAACACAAAGGAATACACCTTTTTCTCAGCACCCCACGGAACCTTCTCCAAAATCGACCACATAGTTGGACACAAAGATAGTCTCAATAGATACAAGAAAATTGAAATAACACCTTGTATCTTATCAGACCACCACAGAATAAAGCTGGTCTTCAACAGCAAAAGAATCAACAGAAAGCCTACACACACATGGAAATTGAACAGCTCCTTACTGGATGACCACTGGGTCAGGGAAGAAATAAAGAAGGAAATCAAAGACTTCTTAAAATCCAACGACAATGAAGACACAACATACCCAAACCTATGGGATACAATAAAAGCTTTGCTACGAGGAAAGTTCATAGCACTAAGTGCATTCAAAAAGAAAATTGTGACAGCTCATATTAGTGAATTAACAGCTAAGCTAGGTGAATTGGAAAAAAAAGAAGCAAACACGCCCAAGAGGAGCAGAAGGCAGGAAATCATCAAACTTAGGGATGAAATCAACAACTTAGAATCAAAAAGAACTATACAAAGAATCAATGAAACCAAGAGTTGGTTCTTCGAGAAAATCAACAAAATAGACAGACCCCTAGCCAAATTAACTAAAAGGCAAAGAGAAAGAACCCAAATCAACAAAATCAGAAATGAAAAGGGAGAAATAACAACAGACATCAAGGAGATCCAGAAAATATTCGGGTCCTACTTTAAAAATCTATACTCCACCAAATTTGAAAACCTAAGCGAAATGGACAATTTCCTCGATAAATTCCACCTACCAAAACTAAATCAAAATCAGATTAACAGCTTAAACAGCCAATAACCCCTAAGGAAATAGAAACAGTCATTAATAATCTCCCAACCAAAAAAAGCCCAGGGCCAGATGGCTTTAGCACGGAATTCTACCGGACTTTCAAAGAGGAGCTAACACCATTACTCTTCAAACTCTTCCACCACATAGAAACAGAAAGAACACTGCCAAACTCATTCTATGAGGCCACTGTCATTCTCATTCCTAAACCACACAAAGACCCAACAAAGAAAGAGAACTTCAGACCAATCTCCCTTATGAACATAGATGCAAAGATACTTAATAAAATACTAGCAAACCGAATTCAAGAACACATAAAAAATATCATACATCATGATCAAGTAGGCTTCATCCCTGGAATGCAGGGATGGTTCAATATACGAAAGTCTATCAATGTAATTCACCATATAAACAAGATGAAAGAAAAAAACCACATGATAATCTCGCTAGATGCAGAAAAAGCATTTGACAAAATCCAACACCCCTTCATGCTAAAAGTCCTGGAGAGAACGGGCATACAAGGACTATACCTAGAAATAATAAAGGCAATATACAGCAAGCCAGTGGCCAACATCAAATTAAATGGAGAGAAGCTTGAAGCATTTCCTCTAACCTCAGGGACAAGACAAGGATGTCCACTTTCACCATATCTCTTCAATATAGTACTTGAAGTTCTTGCTAGAGCAATAAGACAACTAAAGGAAATCAAAGGGATAAACATTGGAAATGAAGAAGTCAAATTATCCCTATTCGCAGATGATATGTTAGTATACATAAGCGACCCCAAAAACTCCACCAAAGAACTCTTACAGCTGATAAACAACTTCAGCAAGGTGGCTGGACACAAAATTAACTCAAAAAAAAAAAAATCAGAAGCCCTTCTTTATACAACAAACAAGCATACCGAAAAAGAAATAAGGGAAACAACTCCCTTCACAATAGCCACAAACAATATAAAATACCTGGGGGTAACTCTAACCAAGCAAGTAAAGGACCTATACAACAAGAACTTCAAGCCCCTGAAGAAAGAAATGGAAGAGGCATTTAGAAGATGGAAAGATCTCCCATGCTCATGGATAGGTAGGATCAACATAATAAAAATGGCTATTCTTCCAAAAGCAATATATAGATTCAATGCAATTCCTATCAAAATACCAACACAATTCTTTATAGACTTGGAAAAAGCTATACTCAACTTCATATGGAACAACAAATGACAGCACACGCTGGCGAGGGTGTGGAGAAAGGGGAACCCTACTCCATTGCTGCTGGGAGTGCAGACTTGTGCAACCACTATGGAGGCCAGTCTGGCCATATCTTAGAAAACTTGCAATAGCATGTTTATGTGCACCATTTTGCATATAGCTGCTTGAGGAGGATGCCAGAGGGCGTAAGATTCCCTGGAACTTAGTTATAGGCAGTTTTAAGCTGACTGATGTGGGCTCTTGGACTGGAACCCACGTCCTCTGTAAGAACACTAAGTACTTACTCTTAATTGCTGAGCCATTTCCAGTCCTTCCTTGCTCCACGATCAAGAAAGTGTTTACCTCCGAACCAACTGAATTTCTTTTTTTGTCCTCTTTTTGTACCCATAGATTCTGACTTGAGGCACCTGGAAGGGGCCGAGTGTGCCTTTCTCACAAGCTCAGAAAGCCATGCTGAGGCTTCTAGTTCCAGGTCCTCACATGGAGATTGCTTGCTGCTACCTGGTCATCAAGCCTTATCCAAATGAGGCTGTCTCCAATTGCCTTTCAGACTTGACTCCTCATATTTGACTTCACAATAAGAGATTTGATGGCATTGCTTACTCATGACAAAGCAAGCTTCCTGAAATGCTCACCAGCAGGGCAGTAGGCATGCCTTGATAGTTTTCTTTGTAAGAAAATGCTGGTTCACAGATAGATTGAATTGTATTTTTGGAAGATGATAGTATTGGTAAATAAAAAATAATCTAAGAAGAGTAAACTCACAACTTGGCATTGGATAATAAAACAAAACCCGTTACATTTTTTTTGTCTTTCTTTGTTGCTATAGAAAAGCACACTACTTTCTATTGTACACATTTTACACACAGGCACACTCCTGCTTTTAAGTAAGCAAAGTCACACTAAGATCTTAGCTGTTGAGGGTGAGGTGGAGCAGCATTTTGTCTGCAGTAGTAATAATATCTTTTGGGCTCTGGGATGTATACTGGTCCATTGTTAAAGGCCAGGCTGAAAAAGCAATGCAGAAAACTAGGTACTTGCTTGCCCATATGTAGAATATGAGATGCCTCAGAGGCCAGGAGAACTCAAGTGTCATGTACCATAACCAGGCATGGCTCATTTTCCTCCTTGCTCTTTCTCCAAAAGACATTCTCAAAGCTTTTTCTTTCCAGAGGCTTTCAAGATTTGGCTTTGAAACAGCAGGTCTTGACTTGGGTCTGCCTGCCTTGCAAACAATGCTGGCTGATAATTTGTTCTATCAAAAGTTAATGTTTTGGGAACATAACCTACAAAATACCAGTGTTAGATGTGGGACGTTGAAGAGGTGGTCAGTGGATTAATGTTATTACTGGAGGCAGGGTCTCACTATGTAGCCCTGGCTGGCCTGTGAAAAGGCTAGACTGTAGGAAGGGAGTGCTAGGCTTCAGATCAGTACTTGGATCCCCCAGAAACCATGTTCAGTCTATTTACCCTACAAAGGCTGCTGTCCACACCCCCCAGGGGCAGGGATATGGGTTAAAAAATGCAAACATCATCATAAAAAGATATGATTTGATGTTTCTTCATCTATGTTCATAGCAGCTTTATTTGTAATAGCTAGAAACTGGAAACAACCCAGATGTCCGTCAACTGAGGAATGGATAAAAAAAAAACTGTGGTATATCTACACAATGGAATACTACTCAGCCATTAAAAACATCAAAATCATGTGGTAGAGGGTGGGAGGGTGGGACTGGGAGAGGTGGAAAGAGGACACTGTGATGGAGATGTAACCTAAAGTAATAAATAAACAGAAAAAAGAAAAAAAAGAAATCATATGGAATAAAGAAAAACTAAAGTAGCAAAAAAATTTGAATTTAAAAATGGAAAGTGGCAAAAAGTACTTTTAATCTGTCTCATTTGACAGTTGCATTTTTCATACATACCTCAATCCTTGTCCTTTCTCCTCTCCTCTCCTCTTCTTTTCTTTCTTCTCTGTTCCTTCCTTTTTAGTGAAGTGCTAGGGACTGAACCCAAAGCCTCCAGCATTCTAAGTAAGTGTTTTACCCCTGAACCACACCTCAAGTTCTGTAAGTGACTCATTAAAATTAGCACAGCATACAAGATTTGAAATTTTTTTTGTTTGTAAACTTTTTATTTGTAACATCTACAAATTGGGGAGAAACCAGATTTTTTTTTTTAATTAATTTATTTATTGCTTCAGGTTACATCTCCGTCATAGTGTCCTCTTTCCACCCCTCCCAGTCCCACCCTCCCACCCTCTACCCCCATCCCTTCCATCCCACTCCTCTGGAGTGGAGTGTCCCTACATAACAGTCCCCTGTGCCAGTTCAACATTCATATGAGGGCCAAGAGCCTCCTCATACACTGGGGGCCTACAAGGCAGCACCAGTAGGGAAAAGTATCTCATTGACAGGAAAAAAAAGGTCTATGTCCATGTTCCTTTTGGTGCGTTGGTTGTAGTACAAATATCCTGTACTATATGGCTAAAATCCGATTATAAGTGAATAGATGCCATGTACATCCTTTTGAGTGTGGGTTAGCTCACTCAGGATGAGCTTCTCTAGTTCCATCCATTTGGCTGGAAATTGCATGATTTCATTGTTTTTGATAGCTGAGTAATAGTCCATTGTGTAGATGTACCACAGTTTTTTTTTTTTTTTTTTTTTTGGTTTTTCGAGACAAGGTTTCTCTGTGTAGCCCTGGCTGTCCTGGACTCACTTTATAGACCAGGCTGGCCTTGAACTCACAAAGATCCACCTGCCTCTGCCTCCCAAGTGCTGGGATTAAAGGCGTGCACCACCACTGCCCGGCTGTACCACAGTTTTTTTAATCCATTCTTCGGTTGAGGGACATCTGGGTTGTTTCCAGTTTCTAGCTATTACAAATAAGGCTGCTATGAACATAGATGAGGAAACTTCCTTGTGGCTTGGTGAGGAATCATTTGAATGTATACCCAGAAGTGGTATGGCTAGGTCCCGAGGCAGAGATATTCCAAGTTTTCTAAGTTATCCCCAGACTGACCTCTATAGTGGTTGCACAAGCTTGCACTCCCACCAGCAATGGAGGAGGGTTCCCCTTTCTCCACACCCTCGCCAGCATGTGAAGATCTGAAAATTTTTGATCCTTAATTTTATTAAGTGGAGAGTGTGGCTGGTAGAGTTATGAACGGAAATTATGACACTTGTAAATGCTCAGCTATATCACATCCCTTCAACACTTAATTTCAGCTTAGGTATCCTACAGCTAGGGGCCTAGCACAGAGTCTTCTGGAAAAAAATTGATTAATGATTGATATTGAAAGGCCCTGTGGTGCCAACCCTGGGAAGGTAATTCTGGGTTGTAGGAGTATGCAAATTGAGTAAGCCAAGGGGATCAAGCCAGCATGCAAGATTCCTCCATGGTCTCTGCTGCAGTCCTTGACTTCAGGTTCCTGCTTAGCACTGAGATTCTGCCTTAAATTCCCTCAATGATAGACTGTGATGTGTTAAAATCTAAATAAACCCTTTCCTTCCTAAGATGCTTTTGGTCTTGCTGTTTTAATTTTTTCTCCTGCTTTTTAAATTGAAAACAAGGTTTTCCAAACACTATCCCTTCATCAAGTTCTTCCCCTCCCCAATTCCCTCCCAGACCTCCCCACATTCCTTTTCGTTCTTTATATTTTCTTTATCTCTTTAAAACAAACAACTCCTCCAAAATCCCACAAGAAACACATGAAACACCCCCACACAAAACCACAAAAAACAAAACCAACAGCAAACAATGAAACAAAAACAAAACAAAACTCAAACAAAGCAAAATTATACAAGAAGTCTACACAAATACCATTGGGTTATTTTCTTGTTGGTCCACTACTCTTGAGCACAGGACCTGCCTGAAATGTGCAAAAACTGATTTTTTTCCTTGCCAGTAGGTATCAGTTGCAGAGAACTTCTCAGGGGTTGAGCCTGTGTCCACTTCCTCTCTTAGTGCTGGGACCTTGTCTCAATTGAATATGTGCTGGTTTTGTATAGGCTGTTACAGTGTCTGTGAGTTTATATGTGTTGTGTCTTGTTAGTGCAAATTTAAAAGGTTGTAGCAGTTTTCTCTTAATCCAGCTAAGCTCCCAAATAATTGAGACTGAACTATGTTATTTATTTTACAAGCTTTAAAGGATAACAACTGAGTAGTTATTACTCTATTCTAATGTTCTAAGAAAATCTGGGTGCCTCCCAGCCAAAATCCCCAAGATACTTGCATTTTACGGCTTTCTCTGCTCCAGCAGTTTTCTCATGCTTTCTCCCAGACCTCTCAATGTGGCTGAATCCTCTACTCATCTAACTGTCAGGAAGTCCACCCTTATTCTCTCCCCTGCTCAGTCATTGGCTGTTAAGCTCTCTTTATTGACATATCAGGGAACAACTGGGGAGTAGTGTTTACACAGCATCAAGACAGGAGAGTCTCAGAAGGAGGATTGCAACCAGATACGAGGGAGACAGGAATCAACATTTGAATCTTCACACAGTACACAATAACATTATGCCTACAGTATTTGGAAGACAATGTTTCCTTGGAGCCATTCATCTTCCACATAGATCCCTGGGGAAGGATTTGATGAGGATGTCTCATTTGGGACTATGTGCTTCCAAGTTGTTTTGGTGTTTTATCACCCAATAGAAAGTAATCTGGGACAAGTACTATCTCCCAGGTTGTGGGTGCAGTTCAATGGTAAGAGTCCTTGCTTAGCATGTGTGAGGCTTCATTCTTGGACCCCAAACCAAACAAAACAGGATAGAGCGTAGAGCGAAGCACTGCCCCCCAACAGTGGCGTACCTAAGAATAGCCAAGTTCTTTGATCATGTGAACAGCTGAACTTTTGGCTATTTCTGGAAAATCTTGGTGATCTGCTATTACTTAGCTTCACATGGGCTCTGTTGTGAAAGTCATGAAAACATCACCCAAGGGACATTCCAAAAGCAAGGCTGACTAAAGAGAATGGAAGTAACCCAATTCTGCTACTGCAATGGCTTCAAGCAAGGTCTTGGGAGGATCATAATGCTCCATTCCTCCTACAAAACACCAGGAGACTGATCAGATGCAAATAAGAAGACATGCTGAAAATCAAAACACAAAACATTTGCTGCTGCTTTACAAAATGTTGCAGGTATGTTTGGCTGAGGGTGACAGTTTACATGAGCTCTTGAATCTTGTTTTCCAGTTTTTTAACATCAGCTCCATGAAATTCAAAAATCTGTTTCAAATACACAAAGGCACAAAAAAAAACCCCGTTTATTGATGCAAACATTGCAAAGATATCAACGTGTCAAGGAGTTTTGTGTCTGATTGTGAAACTTTCTTATTTCCACATTTTTTAAGACACTTCAAGTATAAATACACATTAAACAGATTAAATTCATGACCTTTTATTGTTTATCACAAGATCAGGTGCATTTAGGTAGTATGGCCATAGACAACATGCTACTTTTCAAATGCGTGATATGAACATTTCTCCAGGTCTCTATAACTCTTTTTAATGTATGACCACAACCATATAACAGTGCTGGAGAGGAAGAAGCCCAATCCCTGAAATTAGAGCTTTTTATATATTGAGCATTTATATATGGAATTTTCCAAAACTAAAAATCTTTTTTGTGACTTCTGCCCAGGTCAGGATTGTATAATTGATACTGACAAGTGCATGTTTTACACATTTTCTCCAACCTCAACTCAGGGTACACTTCGTAGTGGATGGCATATTTTAATTGCAGCTTTTTTTTTTAGCAGTATATGAAATAATGGAATATTTCTTTTTCTTCTTGAAACAGGTCTTATCAGACCATAAAGTCCTGATTCTCCTGCCTTCACCCACAAAGTGCTGGGATTATAGGCGTACAGCAAATGTGCTCTGCTGGAATAGCTCACTTTAAATTGCTCGCTTGCATTTGGTTTGGGGAGATAGCTCAGCTGTTGAAGAGCTTGATGTACAAACATGAGTTGAGCTTGATTCCTGAGAACCCAACTAAAAAACTGAGGTGTGGTGGACTGTGTGGGACGGCCATTATAGAGCTGGGAAGGTGGAGGCAGGTGGATCTGGGTATTGATGGCCAGCCAGTCTAGACTAATCAGTGATCTCCAAGCCAGTGAGAGACCTCCACGCCACCAAGATGCTGAGGTTATCCTCTGGCTTCCACAGGTACTTACATACACTCACATGAGTCACACAAGTAAGCACATTGCTCTTAATGAAATTAGGACGTCAACCTGCCTTTTAAACGGCACTATCATGTCAATACTAGATGTGTTAGTCATTGGGAGCAAGGGAGGGATGTAAGTAAATGGAGGCAAGGATCAGGCTAAAACTTGAGCTTCTGGTGAGCAAGGTTTTTTGTATGATTTATGTATTTATTCTTATTTTATGTACACTGGTGTTTTGCTTACATGTATGTCTGTGTGTGGGTGTAATTCCAGATCCTCTGGAAGTGGAATTACAGACAGTTGTGAGCTGCCATGTGGATGCTGGGGAATTGAACCCTGGTCCTCTGGAAGAGAAGCCAATTCTATTGACCACTGAGCCACCTCTCCAGCCACTGGTAAGCAGGGTTTGAAGCCAGGAATGTGTTAGGACTCTGGAGTACGGACTGGAAAATTCCAGAACAAACCTCTTTACTCAGTATGCTGCAGAGAAGTGACTGTCCCCACACCTCGGGATTCTGTGTCCTCACTCAGCAGCAGCCCCTCTGGATCTGTCATTTTCTTTAGTCCCTGAATGCAAACCCCAGGTGTGGATTACTTCCATGTTGGTCTCATTTCACTTACCGTATTCTTCTCCGATCCACTTCTGATACAGCAGATTGTTCTTCTGAGTCTTGAGAATAGAGTGACCTATGTGTGGGTGCAGAATTTCATGATTTATCTGAGTTGCCGGTATGTATTCATCTCCCTATAGATAGTTCTCCTGGCTTTTGGCCAGGGGAGGAAAGTATCAGAAGGGATCTGCCAAAGGGTCTCCTTTTCAGGGCTGGGAAAAATCTCAGTTTGCAAAGTGCTTGCTTAGAGCACACAAAGTTCTGGGTTTGATATCCAGAACCTCGTAACCCATTTGTGGTGCTGTACACCTGTAATCCCAGCATTTGGGAGGTAAAGGAGGAGGGAGGAGCAGAAGTGCAAGGCCATCAAGAACCTCATAGTGAGTTTGAGGTCAGCCTGGGCTGCACTAGACCTTGTTCTTCCTAATGGTTTGATGTCAACTGGAGGGTAGCTCTGTGGAATAAGGGAGTTTCACGTTTAAGTCTCAAAGGGACCATGTCCCTTGCCTCAAGCCAGAGCAGGAGTGGATTACAGGACATGGGAGGCTTTGGATTCCACTTTAGTCTCTGGTTTTCCTGTGGGAGCTGGAAGGGCTGGCATCACTAGGCAAGAGCAGTGGCATCTACTTAACCTTCTTTTGGACTTTATGTCCAAGGATCTTCCTAAGTTTTTATCTTTTCCTTTGCTACAGGGAAGTCGGATTCAATTGGAGGTATGAGTCAAGACCATCTGAGGGAAACAGCATCTACAGAGAAGATATGGTATGTTTGTTTCCATGACTACCACCATAATTCTAGATGGTCCTCTGGACTCCTAGGGCTCCATTAGATGACGTTTCTTTATATCTTTGGAAATATCCTCAGTGGGACATGTTGTGTCTCCTTATTTCAGCACACTTCCTACTTCAAGGACAATATAAACTCAAAAGGAGAGGTTGGGGGCTCCTCTAGAGAGAATTTTATTACTGGAAAAATCTGCATCTCATAGTGGGATGGTGCAAGCTATGGGCTGCAAAAAAAAAATGGCACACAGCTCTGGAGATGGGTGATTTGCATGATTATGGGGTTATGAGATTCCTACTGTACAGCCACTAAGAACAGTCAGGAGCAAGGAGATCCATGGCTAATGTGGAGTCTGATATCTTTCCAGAGATACATATTATCTACCACAGGGGACTGTCACCCACCATATCATGTGAGCCAGAATTTCACAAAATTCCATAACTTCTAAGTAAAAAGCTTAGAGAATTATTATGAAGAAATCACATAGTAAACCATATCCAGACACCAGGCCCACCCTCTCTCATCATCAACCTATCTATGCTCAAAAGCAACCTAAGTTCTGAGTTCTTCACAATGAGTTGTTTTTGCATATTTTTGAACTTTACAGGTAGAAATCTACAGATTCTGTGTAGATTGTATTCTATGTCCAACATCCTTCACTCAGTACCATGCTCATGTTATTTATCTGTTGAACAACAGTCTGTGGGCAGCGTTTCAATATTCCTTTGCATGAGTATAATGTAATTTATCCACTTGGGCTATGGGGGATGATGCTTCTGGGAATATTCTTGTCTATGTATTTGTGGGGACATGTAAGAACTCCTTCCTGTTGTATACCTAAAGAATGGGATTATGAGATTAAACTTTAATAGAACCCCCGGCTTATCTCCATTCTCACTCCTACCCACCCAAGTCCAGAGTGAGTCTAGATCAAGAAATATGTTCCTGTCTATTCTCTTTCTTGTTGGGGTGCTCTGATCAAGAAAACATACTGTCCCTTCTTCTGTCCTTATAGACATCTTGGGAAATGAGTCCATCTTCCTTCCTTCAGACAGGAGAGAAGCCACCACCACCCTTTCCTCATGTTTAGGCCTTGAGAGTTATGCAAAGCAGCAGGGCCTGTTTAAATACTGGCCAGGTAAGTTTCACCTATGCAGCCCTAGATCCCTTTATGGGCAATGATTCAAGAGAATCATTGTTGACATGCATCCCAGCCCTGAACTTTTATGAGTACCTCTTAGCACCAGAAGTATTCATGATAGAGGTCCAACTTTGGTTATCTTCGTGACTCATTGTGAGAAAAGAGATAATGTCTGGTTGCTTGTGCCTTGCATGGCTCTGGGGCAATCTGTGACCTCTAACAAGCCAGGGCACAAAAGGTCTTTCTGGATCCCACTAGAGAGTATTTTTTTCCTGTTTGCTTTTTTTTTTTCTATATTCTTTGGTGCAATACGTCTTAACTGTGACTGCAACTTGTTCCTGAGGCTTCACATTTCTCCCAAATCACCAAATGAAGCACAATCTCAACAACTGAAAATTCAGAGGCCATGCATAGGGCTGGGTAAAAAATATACAGGGTAGGAAACCCTCAGTAATCAAGATAAATGACATTTTGACAGAAATGTAACTATTAAAAATCAATAGAGAACCCCTCAAAGAACAAAATGTGGAACATTAAATAAAAGCATGGTTTGCAACACTGGAGGGTGATTTGTATCTGTCTAATCCTTGGCCTGGGGAAGAGACAAGTCGGAGCCTCTCGGTTGCTAAGGCATCTGTAGTATCTTTAGCGGTGGTACTAAGAATTGCTAAACAGAGCCGAGAGCTGCCTCACATTGCTAACTCTCTGTCAAGAGTATGGGCTACTCTTGGGGCTGATTGATACCTGAAGGACTTGAAGACCATGTGAGACATCTTAAATCTAAGCAGGCAGAACTCCTCTTCGTTTGTACAGGTGTATGTAGAGGTGAATGCCCAATCTCCTCGTGTGCTCTCCACCTTGTGTTTTGAGATGGTGTCTCTCACATGGTATGGAACCCCCTAATTAGGTTATCCTTGCTGGCAGTAACTCTCAGGGATTCTGCTGCCTCTGTCTACCCAGCACTGGGATTTCAGATGCGCACTGTAACACCTGGCCTTTAATATGTGAGTTTTGGGGTTCAAGCTCAGGTCTACATGCTCGTGTGGCAAGTTTACTGGCTGAGCCATCTCTCCACCCCACTACAGCCATTTCTTTCTTTTTTTGATTCTTTAAAATTTATTTATGATTTATTTGTGCTGTATTTTCATGTATGCCTGCATAACAGAAGAGGGTATCAGATCTCATTACAGATGTTTGTGAGCCACCATGTGGTGCTGGGAATTGAACTCAGGACCTCTGGAAGAGCAGCCAGTGCTTTTTATTGCTTTTTCCTCCTTTAAGGAATTTGTGTGTGTGTGTGTGTGTGTGTGTGTGTGTGTGTGTGTGTGTGTGTGTGTGT
>CAJQZJ010032188.1:2403605-2438388 GCA_907164525.1 Lophiomys imhausi | reverse complement strand
TGTGTGTGTGTGTGTGTGTGTGTGTGTGTGTGTGTGTGTGTGTGTGTTTTTCCCCAGACAGGGTTTTTCTGTGTAACAGCTCTGGCTGTTCTGGAGCTCAGCTCTGTAGACCAGGGTAGCCTTGAACTCACAGAGTTCCACTTACCTCTGCCTCCCTAGTGCTGGGATTAAAGGCCTGTGCCACAACCACCCAGCCTGCCATTTCTTACATTGCATCCCTGCCAATCAACTTCTTACACAAAACTTTCAGCAGTCAGGGAAGAATCACTAAGGACCATGGTTCCAGAGCATGATATATGGCTTTGTGTGTGTTTAAGTTTTATTTTACTTATGAAGTATGTACACTAAAAATGACGTGAGCAAGAATGAAGGCCAGAGAAAAGAGTAAAAGGCTAAGAATGATGTAGTGTGGGGTTATCTATTCAGAAATGTTGGAAACACAGCAGGTAAAGGGTCATGGAATTTGAGCAGCAGCAGAAGTAAGTCTGAAATTTTTGGGCATCTATGGAGCAAAAGGAGAACCCTAGCTCTCCCTATCTGATGCAAGGACACACTGTGTTCTTAAAGGAGGCAGTATTCTCCTGTGTTCTAGGATGACTTAAATGACTTTTTAATACTGTGAAACTTTAATCACAATTCACAGTAACTGTTGGCCAGGTGTCATACTGGAAACATAAAGACATTTCTTGACACAATTTTTAATAGAAATTGTACTGTAGCTTAAAAAAAATAGATGTATGGTACTTAATTGCTCCAAAGAAGTCAATTTCCAGTTACAATGGTCCAGTTACAGAAATGGACTTCATGAAGGTAATTTCAAAGACATGAATTTCATTTTTCTCTACTCTCAAGAAGAGAGTTGATGCCAATGAAACCCTTCCTGCTTGGTTTTCCTGATGGAAAATTTTAATGAGTGCATCTTTTTGCCTGGCCACACCAATCTTCCTCCTTTGCTGTGACTCTCTGTGCAGACCACTGAGAGACAGAAACTGGGGGAGAAGGGTTTAGAGGTGCCACGGTTTAACTCTAACTCAACATGGGGAAAAGAGGGACCGCATGGAATGCTAAAGACCTGCTCAGATCTTATACTGAGACTTGAGTCAAAAGAAGTAAAAGATTTAGAGTGTTATTCCCTTTATCACCTGTGCATCCTTTTCTTGGCTCTTGTCTTTGGCATAGAAGGTTGTTTTGTTTTGTTTTGTTTGTTATTTTTGGCAAGTTTTTATATGGTTACATGTACCAAGAGATTAGAGATAGATACATTCACACATTGGGGTTGAAATTGTTTCAAATTGTTTAGTTTTTAAAAAGAGACTTTATTTTTTATTTATGCCTCTCTCTGTTTGTCTGTGTATATTTGCATGTACATGTAGGTGTCTACAGAGGCCAGAAGAGAGCATTGGATCCCTTAGAGATGGAGTTGCAGGTAGTTGTGAGACACAGGATGTAAGTGCTAGGAACTAAACTCTTAACAGATGAGCTATCTCTCCATCCCAACTGTTTAGTTTTTAAACTCCATAGTCAGGATGCTATGCTAATAATATTCAATGAAAATGTCAATTCTTTTTGTTTTCTAAGACAGGATTTCTCTGTGTGCTGGAATTAAAGGCATGCGCCACTACGCCCACCCATTACAGACAATTATGAGCTGCCATGTGGGTGGTGGGATTTGAACCCGGGCCCTTTGTAAGAACAGCCTATGCTCTTAACCGCTGAGCCATCTCTCCAGCCCTGAAAATGTCAATTCTTCTTCTTCTTTTTTTTTTTTTTTTTGGTTTTTCGAGATAGGGTTTTTCTGTGTAACAGCTCCGGCTGTCCTGGACTCGCTTTGTAGACCAGGCTGTCCTAGAACTCACAGAGATCCGCATGCCTCTGCCTCCCGAGTGCTGGGATTAAAGGCGTGAGCCATCACGCCCAGTGAAAACGTCATTTCTTAAGGAAACTTTTGGGACATCCCTGTGTACATTACAGTCAGAGGCTTACTCGGTGGACCCAAAATTAGAAGTTTGAGAGCTGCAGTAGCTGCTGGTAATATCATCAATTCAGTTAATTTTATTTTCTGATTGTTGCTACTCAGCTAATTTAAATATGAGTCTTTTAGTGCTATCTCCTGATACAAGTGTTCACAAGAAGTCTGTATGGTAACTCTTGCTCTCCAAGGGCACTGTTAGGAGATGATGAAGCCATTAGGAAGTGGGGGTCTACTAGGAGGTCTTTCAGTCATTGGAGGCATATTGTAGACGGGAACTATAGGATTCCAACCTCTTTCTCCTCTGTGTCTATTTATTAGATTTTTGGGGGTTGTAATTGATGCAAAAAACACCCAGGTTGTAAAAAAAAAAAATGAAGACTCTGTGGGAATGAATTAGGTTTAAGTTGTGAGTACAGTCAGGGTTCATTTTTCATTTATTTTTAATTTCTTTGTGAGCATGAGTGTTTGCATGCATGTATGCTTGTATACCATGGGCATGCTTAGTGCCTGGAAAGGCTAGAAGAGGGTGTCAGACTCCTTAGAACTGGAGTTGCAGATGACCATAAGCCACCATGTGGGTACTGGGAACTAAATCCAGGTCCTGTCCAAGGGCAGCGAGTGCTCTTAACCTCTGAGCCCTCCCTACATCTCCAATAAACCCAGGGTTTAAAGGCACTAGTATTCTTGGCCGGATTCTGCTTTCTTCTGCATGATGGCTTCGTTATCAGGCTTCATGTGGCTAAAAGCTAGTGTAGTAGCGTCTGTCCTGTACGTCTCAAATTTAAATCCAGCATCATCCTACTTTGACTCGGGTCCTTAAACCAAAGTCCAGCATTGGTTCTGGCTTGATAGGAATTGGCTTAATTAAACCAAAGGGTCCATACCTGATGGGGATTGAGTTAATTGATTGGTTAAAACCCAGAGATGGAGCTTTGAGACCTAAGATAAGAACTAGGGCTCCTGATAGACAGTAGAGTACAGATGCTGGGTGGAAAAACATTGAGCCTGAAGAAGGTAACTGGTGGAGGGGATGTAGTCAAGGTGTATGGATCAGACTGATTTTTCAAGAATATTTTCTCATCTTTGAGATGGTAGCAAAGATGACATGCACAGGCAATTAGACATGTAGTGGGGCAAGTTGAGGACACATATATTATGTAGCTTTATTTTCAACTAAAAGCCATGGGAAGAAATAGGTAGTGTTTTAAAAAAATATCTTAAATCAATTGCACCAATTATATTAAAGGAAATACCATAGAATCAAACAAACAAACAAACAAACAAACAAACAAACAAAAACCTCTACAGCTGGAAGATCAAATAAATGCTTTCATTTCCCCCAGTTTAGACGTAATATTTATGAAACCTAAGCATGATTTTTAAACTTCCCAATATTATTCATAACGTTTTAGTTGCATACTACTCCATAGAATAGATAGCTTACACCTCACTAAGACATTCTGATGAAAAGGCATTGAAATTGTTTCCATTTCAACATTAGAAATAATGCTATAATTATCATATATTCAGTTACTGTTTTTCCTTGAGGCATTTCTACAGCATATGCTCCCAAGGATGGGATGTTGGTATGAAAAACAATGCATATTTTGTGCTTCCTAAGTTTGTAGCAAAATGAAATTTCATGAAGCACGTATGAGTAACTATCAATGCCCCCAGTCATATCTGAAAATACTAGCTTATCATGTGCTGAGCATTTTTAGCCATTTTATACCATACCTTCAAGAGAACAACTAGTAAAACATATTAAACCACTAATGCCAGGATGGACTCCATACTTCAGTCGTGATATTCAATGTTCAAAATAACCCTGTGAGGTAAGATTTATAATGATCTCTATTTTACAAATAGAGAAACAAAGATATAAAGAGACTAAGTAAGCCACCAAGGGTCACATAGCTAAGAATGGGAGAACTGGCATTTGGAACATGGGATTTGAACACAATTTGTGCACACTGTCATGAGGCTGAATTGACTTGTGATAATTTTTGGTGACTGTTTCCCTAAATCCTGTTAATGGCTGTATACTTCTGTGTGAGGATTGGATCATTCCTTTATCTGGTAGGTTCTTGATAATTCTTCCTCGGAGCGGAGAGAACAGTGGGGTTTTTATGATTTGCATGTCTCAGACGGGGAGATTTATTCTAAGTCATGAATTTTCTTTACCCCTCACAACTGTGTGCTGTTTGAGACTAAAAATTATATTAAACAATGGCAACAACAAAACCCCAAACCCAAGTGTTTTCATCTAACCAAGGAGCACTGTTTTTTTTTTTTTTTTAATTTTAGCTCTGACGGTTGTATCATCTAGTTCAACCCTGCTGGTTTCCATGGAAACATACCTTTTTAGTGCACTTGAACATCTGAAATGTGGGTACTGCTCTGATGTTACAACGCTCAGTCAATTCCTGTGAAAGAAATATGAAACGGTGTGAAGCCACAGTTTGGGTGAGTTTTCTCTGTACCAAGTGTGCTAATTGGTGACTTCTATGAAGTTGTGTCATAAAGTCTAGGGTCACCTGACAACTTTATAGAATTTCCCTAACATACCCTCAAAGCCTTGGCGACAACTGTGTGTAAAGAGGGTCATTCTTGCACTTCTAGAGTATCTCACTCCAGAGCTCTAGGGGAAGAATGAGATGAAGGTCAAATGGAATAGATGCTGAGTGTGTAAGTGAGCTGTGCTTAACAACTTTGAATGGTGGCAGAGGAGGTCCTGGAAGCCTAGTATGGAAATGCCATACTGCAAAGAAAAGAGAAAGGAAAAGGCTTGTCTCCATCAGTCTCCCCGAAGACAGGCATGACATACTTAAGGCTTACATGGTTCTTTCTTTAAGCCTTGTTACCCTTTCCCCCTCACTAGACAAGAGAAGGGGCCAGGATTCCATAATTTTAATCCAAGTCAAACTTCCAAGTGTATGTTTTTGTTTCTTTTGTTTAGAAGTTGAATAAAATTAGCTGTCCATGGACAACAGAATTGAACATTTGTTGTTGATATTCCTGTTGTTTGATTGACTTTAAATCTCATTTCTATCCACAATACATACAAACACAAAGAAGCATGTGTACACATACTAAGTTGTATTTTTAATTATGATAGCATGATAATAACTAATCTATAAGCTATTATGAGAAAAGTGTGTCTTTTGCTTCATCTTAAATATGAAAAGTTATAATTATGAACCTGAGAGTAACTCGTGCCGGCAAGAATGTGGGGGAATCAGCCCTCTCTTGCTGTAGTGATGGCAATGTAACATGATGTAGTTTCTTTGGAAAAAAAGGTTTTTCAATTCCTTTATGTACTTCCAAAGTGAAGTGTTTGTATATTCCTACTACACATGTAGATACAGTCCCAAGAGAAATAAAAACTTATGTTGCACAGAAATTTGTGCAGCAAAATTGATAAAAATGTTACCACAATAACCCAGATCTACCCAGGTAGGCCACACTCGTGTCAAGTTGACAAAATCATGACCAACTATGACATAGAAGAAAACTAACTTTTGGTTTTCTGGTCATTTTAAAGCTCAACTTCAATACAATGCTTGGGTAAGTTGCTTGCTAGGTTTTCTGTCTGCATGAAGAATGCCTTTCACTGGTTGATAGCCTGGTCGCCAGCATGGAGCTGTTGGGAGGCAGTGGAACCTTTAAGACATGAAGCCTACCAGGGGCTTTTACTTCTTTGGGGCCATGCCCTTAAAGGGGACTGTGGGATGTTGGCCCCTTCTTCCTCTTCTTCTCTTTTTTCTTCCTACTGATAACCAGATCAGTATGTTCTGCCACATGCTTCTGTCGAAATGTGCTGCCTTCTATAGATCCAAAAGCAACTGAGCTTTGATCAAGGACTTGAATTTCTAAAATGGTGAGAGAAAATAAACCTTTCTCTTTCTCTTAAGCATTTTGCTATGGTGACAGAAATCAAATTAGTTACATGTCCTTATTATAAATTAGCAAAGTCTTGGAAGAATAATTCTGTAGAGATATTTTATATAGTAATAAGATATATTTGTCTTGAGACTATGAGGCTATTAATTTGGGGGAGGAGAGGGGAGGAGGGGGAAGGTTGGATCTAGGGACAAGAGGGAAGGATTTCCTGGAATTCTTTATGCTACATAAGCAACCCACTTCCAAAACAAACACAGGTTACCAAAGGGAGTTATGTCAAAATGTCTGTAATTGTTGAGCTAGGTTTTAGAAAATGATTAGTAATTTAACATAGCCTAAAAATAACTTTCCACCATGGCTTCATTGTAGTGTCTGCCTAGAGTAACAGGCTGAAGAGGAAGTGGTAAATGAGGACTGTTGGGATTGACTGGTGATATCTGCCACAGCAAGAGGGAGTACCATATATTTTCTATTATTTAAAGAAAACTATGTAAAATAGTTTGCTACAATTGTCATGAAAACAAAGATGTAGAATTCCACTTTTTTTTTTTTAACCAGGGGGTGCCATAATGTGATGACACAGAGCTACTCTGTGACATTGCGTTTGGGCTTTGGTGGTCCACACAGAGGACTTAGGATCTTACCTTAGATGAATCCACATCCACAATGGCAAACATGACGTTTTGGTATTTTAAAGACATCGCCTTCAAGACAAAAGAATAAAATAACATAAATATTAACATTTGCACCAAAAATGGCATTCTTTAAAAGATGAAATGTATGACTTGGTTGTTAAAGAGACCTAAGCATCATTTTGAGGATTGATTTCAGCCTAGAACTTGGAACTTCTCAAGGTCAAGTAAGGATCCACTCCAGTCTAGGAAGAAAACTGGAGATTCGTGTGTCAAGATTGGAGGACAAAAAACAGAGTAGTTGAGTTGTGGGCAGTGGGGCCAGACCTATCTGTCGGGGCTGGGGAGGAAAACAGTATTTTCCTGAAGGTGTCAAGAGATCACCCACAAAGGTTTTCAAAATTTGTCTAGGGTGATGGGGGTGGACTTAAATCACTGTGAGAAGCCATGCTATGGTCCTGGCATCCCAGAAAAGATGCAATTCCATAAGCAGGTGTGTTCTTGGTACTTGTACCTTCTCATCTTGTCAGGGTTTGGAAGGTATCAGTGAGTGTCAGTAGAAGGTTTCCTTGGACGGCTATCAACTCAGTTCTCTCCCACCTACCCACCCACCTTCTCTGTACTCCCCCATGTATTGAAACTAGATTTTCCAGACTCCCTTGTCAGCTGACTTCCACCTGGCCAACGGGAAGCCATGCAAGAAATGAAAGGTGGTAGGAAGAATGGTCTCTCTCCTGCTTCTATTTTGTGCTGGAAATGTCCTTGACAGCAGTGGTGACAGCAAGGCTCTGGGTCAGGGGGTACAGATGAAGGACATAGTGTCCTATGTTGGCACAGATTTATGTTCAGACACCTGTGTGTTCCCTTCGTTGGGTGGTAGAATCTCGATTTGTTTAAAAAATCATGCCACAAGCATCTCTAGTCACCTCTGTCACATGGAACTTCTTCTGGAAGGCAACATGCAAGGTGTCCAAAGTTTGGCCAAGTGGCGCCAATACCAGATGGCTCTTTCTCTGGAGAGGGAGAAGTAGGAGGCTGCAAGGCATGGGAGTGCTTAGGGGGATGCACGAGGAGCCTACCGCTGGCATCTTCCCCCAATTTTATGTGTGGGCTATGGCTTATGTGGGGGTTCTTTCTTCTGTGGTCCCCCGGGGGTGGTGAAATGAGAGAAAATTCTTGTATAATAAATGCAAAGACCTTTGGGGTTTCAGGCTATTTTTCAGATGAATAAAATGATTCTGAGCTGGTCGTGAGGGCGAAACGCTAATTCCAGCACTTGGAAGGCTGAGGAGGGAGCATCATAAGCTCGAGGTCAACTGGGTTAGATAGGGAGTAGCCTGTACCACAGAGTTGGTCCCACCCAGAGCCTTCTTACCCTGCCTTCCAGAGATTTAATAAGCATTTAATTCCTGAAGTTAAAATCCTTGGTTACCTTTATTTCTGTTTCCTGACTTGATTTCCAATGGATACAGTGGCTAGAGGAGATAGGGTCTTCCTCCCAATCCCTCATGGACAACGAGTTTAACAAAATCATATGAAATACACGAACATGCTCCCTTACAAAAGGCCAAGAGTTACAGGTACAGCAAATACAAAATTACTTCATTCACGTTTCCCTCTAATTGTTACTTATTCATACACACAAAAAACCCCTTTTCCTTGTTTGACAGGTATCCTTCTGCTCTGCTTTATTTTCATATATAATGAACGAAGTTTACACAATTCCTTTTAATTCTTGTGTAATCACTGATCTATTAGAAGACATGAGCTTTTCTTTTAGCTTTTAACTATGACAGGTATACTCTATGAATATTCATGTCTAGGTTCATTTTATTTGATCAGAAGCACAATTGTTAGGTCATAGATTAATGTTGATTTTTAGGTAACAGGTGAATTAATGACTTAATGTAGTTTACTAAGTCATTTATAGGCCTTTATTTTCTTCTAACATTCTAACACACACACACACACACACACATATATATACATATATGTAATTTATATGCCTTATAAAAACTGCTAAATTATTTTCAGAGTAATATATCTTTTTTAAAAGATTTATTTATTTTTATTTTTATTTTTTTAAATACTTTTTTTTTCTTCAAGTTACATCTCAGTCACAAACCCCTCCCTATTCCCCCTTCCTAACCCGCCCTTCCACCCTCTTCCCCCCAGAAGTTTCCCCTTTCAGTCCAACAGATGGTTCCTTCTCTTATAACAGTAAGTATTATATAAAACAATAGATATAAATATGCCACATTTATGAGAGTAAATTGGCCCAGTATACCTTCCCAATGTCCAGTTTATACATATTTGGCCCCTGACTTTAACATTCTACTATCTAACCAACTCCATGAGTTTAAAGGTCTATATGTGACTCAACATTCATACTATCTTGCAACACACTTTTAAGAGTATCTTCTTAGATCTATAACACCCTCTTGATTCTTAAACAGTTCAAAATTTAACTATGAGACTCTAGCTGTCTATTCTTCAACCACCTCAGAGACCTGAGAGGGATAAATATATTTGCTTATATAGGAAGTGCAGGGCCTGCAGCTTCCAAAACTAAGAAAGAACATACCAATGACTGCCTGGACAGTTCCCATTTTCTCTCCATACATTCCAGCATCAATCCTCAGCCTTTGGGTCCTGTTTCTCTGACAGACATTTGTTGTAGAGCAGGGATTATGAAGGACTTACCTACCCTGTCTTGGCAGAGTTAGGCTGTCGACTTCCCTGCTACCAAGTTTTGTCCTTTTTGGACAGCAGTCTGTCTGCAGTTGGTGCAAGAGGTTTTTTCATGCCAAGAGAAAGGCTTGCCACTAATTCAACCATCTTACAGAGGAGGTTCTTTGATGCTTATCTTCTACTTGGAGTAGAATAGGGGGTGCTGTCAGGCGCTGATATGTCTCGATATCAAAAAAAATCTTGATTTAAGATAACATCTTTGAATGCCATATTCTGCAGATCTTTAGGGGTTTTTGAAGATGCCCTATCCATCTCTTGTATTTAGATAAGCAAATGTTGCTTGTCTCTTAACAACTTGATTACTGGGTAGTTTAGAGAATATCTGTGATAGACTGTCATAGTAGCTAACAAAGTGACATGTTTGCATGACTAGGAGTTTGTTTTAACTATCCTAGACCGTTTTAGACGGTTGGTATCAAGAGGTCAGAGCTTCACATTTTATTTTTAAGTATCTCTAGGTATGATACCATTAGGAAGCGTTACCTTTAAATTTGTATCAATATACAAAGATCTATTCAATTGTGGTTAAATATACTCTTAATTATGTATCAATATACCAAGATCAATGCCTATGTAGCCCAATATAATCTTAATATTACGTCCATATGCAAGGGTCAATACCATTGTGGCCAACTATAATCTTAATTTTGTATCAATATACAAAGATCAATACCGATGTAATCCAATACAATCTTATTTTTGCACAATAAACAATGGTCAATACCACTTTAGCCAAATAAACTACTAATTTTGTATCAAAATACAAAAGGTATAAGGGCATATTCAATAATCTGTCCCTTCTTCTTGGACCTTCCTGTGCTATGTCTATATCTCATTTTTCTCAAGCCCATGCACTCCTACATAGGAGAGGAAGAAGGATACAGAAAAGGAAAAGTAGGAATTCCCTAGGGCTAACCTCCAAAACCCATTAAGACAGGACCATTTATCAGCTTGTAGTCTCTTCCCCTACATAACAGAGTTTTCAGTTATCCTTCAAATAACCAAAAAGAAGGGCGGAAAACACCCTCCCCACCCTCTGGGCATGGGACGTCGCTCTCTTAAAGTGACTTCCTGCTGATTTGGGTCATAGTAGACCTGTTTGGGGCCCGAACCCAAATGGGAAAAATAATTAAAAATGTTAGTACACTCCTTTATGTTCAGCCCTTCTGTTCTCAGCTGTTTAGATGACCTAAGGGGTTTGTAGGCAGAAGCTGATCTTGCAGGTTTCACTGAGGTTCCTGCCGGGGCATTGTGTAGAGCTGAGCGGTCCCAGTGACATTGGATTGCTGTGGTGGTTGCAGGCCCCGATGGAGACAGCTATTGAGGAAGTCTGCCAGGCAGAATCAACTGGAGGACGAATGACCCAGTTGATATTTATTTTTATTTTATGTGCATTGGTGTTTTGCCTGAGGGTACCAGGTGCCCTGGAATTGGAGTTACAGACAGTTGTGAGCTGTTGTGCATTCTGGGACTTGAACTCGAATCCTCAGGAAGAACATCAAGTACCTTCAACTACTGAGCCATCTCTCCAGCCTCGTAATGTATCATTTTACCTTCCCACCAATACAGTCTCTCCACATCATCACCAGTTAAAAAAAACAAAACAAAACAAAACCCAAAGACTTGACTTTTAGGGCTGAGATATAGTTGTCAGGAAAGTGCTTGCCATTCAGTCATGAGGACCTGAGTCTGACCCCCAGAACCCATGTAAATGTGGTGGTGTGCACTTGTAGTCTCAGCTCAGGGGAGGTAGAGACAGGTGGCTCTCTAGAGCTCATTAGCCATGAGCCAGGTTTCCCTAGCTAGTGAGTTCCAGCCCAGTTAGAGACCTTGCCTCAAAAAAACCAAACCAAACTGAACCAAACCGAACCAAACCAAACCAAACCAACAATAATAAAATTGAAGGTAGACAGTGTGGGAGGAATGACGGTAGCTGAGGTCGTTTTTAGGCCTCCGTCTAAGAATATATACACACTTAGGTGGCATATTATGTGTTTTTTATTGACTACTGGAGCTTGATCAGCTTTAACTCTGTGGCATTTGAGTGGATTCACACTCCTTCTTTCTTTCTTTCTTTTTTGTTTTTCGAGACAGGGTTTCTCTGTGTAACAGTCTGGCTGTCCTGGACTCAATTGGTAGACCAGGCTGGCCTTGAACTCACAGAGATCCGCCTGCCTCTGCCTCCTGAGTGCTGGGATTAAAGGCGTGCACCACCACCGCCCAGATTCACACTTTTATACCTGAGCACTGGCTATTTCTATGGCAAAGTTAGGGAGCTTTCCTTCTTAGTTTTAAGTGACAGAATGGTATATAAATTACTATAATATTCTTTCTGGATAGTCCAAGAATTTTAGGCATAGTCAGGATGTGAAGAGCCATGTAGAACAAGGGGAGGAGGGTAGCCTTGTGGGTAAAGCACCTGCCATGCAAGTGTAAAGATGGGTTGAGATAGCTAGAACTCATATAAAAGCCTATGGATATGGTGGCCTGCCTGTAACTTTATCATGCAGGAAGCAGAGACAGTGGATCCCTAGAGCAATCTGGCTAGCCAGATTAGCTGGAATGATGAGTTCTGAGTTCTGAAAGAGACCTTACTTCAGTATGTGGACTGAAGAACAAGTGAGGAAAACATCTGACATCTACCTTGGACCTGCACATGTAAACATATGTGCATGAACTACACACCTACCAATGCCAGAGGAAAAAAAAGTCATGTAGCATGCCTATGTGGTATGAATTAATTTACAACTAAATATTGATGGTTGTGACTTGTTAGAATTAGTTTTGGTAGATTCAAGAGGCCAAGTGAAAAAAAAATCCAAGATGTTTAAAAACCTCACTGAAAACAGACTAGAAGGGTGGTAGTTGTTCATCAAGGGATCAAAGTTTATATATTGTATAAATTATGACATTTATACATGTCTTAGGTGACCACAAATAACCAGGAAACTTTTGTATAACCAGGAGAAAGGAAACTAAAATTCTCTGAGATGGAGGCTGGAGGTATTTTTTAGTGGTTAAGAGCCATGGTTGCTCTTCCGGAGGACCAGGGTTCAGTTTCTGACACACACACATGGCAGCTCACAGTCACACATGTCTGTGACTCTAGTTCCAGGGAGCCTGATGCCCTCGTGTGGTTTCCATGGGTGCCAGGCATGCAAGGGGGGCACACACATATGTTATGGCTGAACAGGAATATCGTGTTATCTATGATCTCTCTCAATATTTGTAAGTTCTGAGTTCCAACTTTGGTAAGCTGTAATGGTATGAATTTCTATTCATTTGTATGCTGTAATCCCTCTGCATATCCTGGCATTCTTTAGTCAACTGTCCACAGACAACCCCAATCTTCTGGTATCACCTAATGAGATTCCAGGATATTAGCTTCAGGTTCATTGGGATGCTTAAAAATAGACAAACAACACAACAACAGAACTACATCTTCCCAATAGTTAAGAAGTAGAAAAACTTTTAAGAATGGCTTGGGAAAACTTTTGGGGACCTAAATGCCTTTGGCAACTATGAGATAGACACTGGAAATACTTACCTGGAAAACAGGGCTGATCTTTTTGCAGGGGCCACACCACTTTGCTGAAAACTCTACCACTACAAGCTTGCTTCCAGCAGCGTTCAACAATTCGTTCAATTCCTCCTGAAACCAGAACACAGGGGAAGTGTGCATGGTCATGGAATCTCACAAAGTCTTGCAAGAAATAAAATGAAGACCTTGCAAAGGGTACAAGAACAGAGGAAGCCTTCAAATCCAGACACCTTACCTTACTGTCTTACAGCTGGTCCAACTTTTTCTAAGTGATTCTCAGGTTAGACATAGTTGTGGTAGAGGTTAGGCCTATTAGTGAATTAGTAGGCAGTTCAGATTAGCATCTGGCAGCACAAAAGAGTTTGACATCCCTTTACTTGCTGATATGGACAAAGCCAGTTGTGGTTGGACAATATGCTCTGTTGAAGGGGCGTGGCTAAGAAACCGTGCAAGCTGCGCTGATGATGTCAGTTGCTGTGAGAAGCAACAGGACTGGAAATCTCGTGGACCCTCGAGACTACCAAGGATCGTGAGATAATTCAATGTATAAGACAGAGGCTCCACATGGTTGCTCTCTTCCTCCTGCCCTCACCAACTGAGAAGTCACACTGAGGAAGCACACAACAAGGTATGCCATTAACAGAATTTAGACTGCTATAGTCCAAGGCAAAGGCATGGCATAAAATCTGCTGAGAGAGAGAGTTCTTTGAAGGCATCTGTTTTGGGGGACTAGAGCGCTCAAAAAGTGAGCAAGGCAAGCAGAGTTCAGAAGATGCTTGGAGAGGCTTTTGGTTGTGAGGTTTGCCTGGGCCAAAGAGACCGTGGAGACGAGTCTTAGCTAAGGGAAAAAGCCATTTTCAGTTTGGCGGTTGAAACAGACTGACTTTATAATCTAGCCACGATTTGGTGGTTGAAATAAATTGACTTTGTGAACTGGCAAAGGTAAGTCCAAATGAACACTAAGCTTTGAAAAGGACCGACAGCTGAGACTGCCGTAAAACCAAGTCATCCTGCACAGACCTATGCTAAGAATATTAATTTCCTTTTAAAGTTAAAATAGTGTTAGCTAAGTGTTTTTTAGATAGGTATCAGAGTGCTCTTAGATATCAGGGTGTTCTTAGATTATAGGTTTTAGATTTAGATATTTTATAGGTGTTAATTAAGTATTAATAATTATAAGTGTTTATAAATAAAAATATTCTGTTACACATAGTTTTCTTTGTGAGTACACACGAGTGTTGGTACCTTCACAATCAAGTTGGAAGTCTGCTTACTAAATGGGGTGGTAGTGGTGGCTACCTTTGGGTAGCAACAGGTCAGCCAGGGAGAAATGAAAGTATTAAGGCAAAAGCAGAAACACTGTTCAAGCTGAATATCTGTATTTAATAATTTTAAAGACAGGTGAAAATGCATTAGTGGTGAAATTTTTTGCTTTGTGGGAGTGATCAGTCTTAAAGTATTAATGTCATCCATCTAATTTCTTTCTTTTTTTCCCCCTAAACAACCTAAGTAAAAATTTCCAATAACTGTATCACCTAATTAAAGTCTTCCATCATGGGACCTCAGATCACTGTATTTATGTTTTTGCTTGTGACGGTCCTACATTAGCTATTTGGGGCCTAGTTTTCTCTACTGGAGTCAATTCTAGTTTACCCGTTTTTCCTCTTGCCTCTCAATTGCAGATGATAAGCCCTTATGGAATGCTTACTGGGTGAGATAATGGCAGCTCCAGGGAGTGCCTTCACACTTTAGTTTTTCATTATTCACTGAAATTGAGATTAGCTCATACACTCTGATGTTCTGAACCATCATCTCCATGCCTACTCTACTCAGTATACATTCTCATCCTACTGATTTCATAGCTAAGGTCATAGTTGTTCACCATATTTCTCATGGCCAGCTAGTGGGTGATGGTGTGGATTGGACATTTAGGCAACTTGACTCCAAAGCATATTTCTTCAACCATTACTAATTTCTCCCAGTGTGGAGCTTCACTCCGTTCACTGTGGTTAACACCATCCCCTTATGCACCGCTGGCCTAGCCACTAATCATGCTAGTTCATAATTGGATTAAGTTGAGCAGGGCCTATCTTCATCAGGGGTGCATTTAATTCCATAGAGATGGCATGCTTGCCCTTCAGCAAGGGAACTTGATAATTAAGTTCCCATTTGATTTAGTTTTAGGCAAGTGAGATTGATGATTCAAAGATGTACCCACTTTCTGGGCCTGTATTTCTGCAGGATGGGTAACTGAGTTCCCACACAGCCATGCAGGTCTCTGTTTCTCAGTTGCATCTTTTTTTCCTGTGATATTAGAGATTAAACCCAGAGCATAGCACAAGCTAGACAAGGTCTATCTTTAGCCCTCTTGTTACTTTTTATCTTGAGAGAGTTTCACTATATGTCTTGGCTAGAACTTGTATTCACTCCATAGCCTAGGCTAGCCTTTAACTGGTAATTCTCCTGCCACTGTCTCCTGAGTGGCTGGAAATACCACCCTGCACCACCAAGCCTGGCTTCTCATGTGCTTTTGAGGTTACATGGTGAGCTTCAAGTCAGCCGGAATTATGTGGTCTCTTCTTTTAGTGAGACCCTGTGGCCAAAGACACAAAACAAACAAGAATTGAAAGCTCCCCCCTTGACATGGAGCAATGAAGGTACACTGGGTGGAGGACATAGTGAATGCTCATCAAGTCTCACTGATATTGCTTTCGAGGGGTCTTTTGAAATATTCCATGAAGCCAACAAATACTTGCCATGTCATTGATCACCTGCACCATGATTAGCATCTAGGATTGGCTGGCGACCCTCTCCTGTTGCTTTAGGTGGATCACTGTAGTTGTCTCATTAATTATGGAATTCTGGATGGAACATAAAGATACTTTTCTATGACATCACTACATGTGTCATCTCAGAACCTAGAACTTTGGCAGACTTTGAACTTTAGCCTGTAACTAGGCAACTAGTTGGCTAGCCAAGAACCTGGAAACCAAGACCTTTGGATGCAGAAGCCAATCACTGGGCTCTTTCATCTCGATCTGACCCTTTTGTCATTAATTTCTACACATGTATTTATTCTCTGACCTCCCCAACCTCAGCAGAAAGCATGCATATTAAGTGACTAAATGATAACTTCATTTAGGATTTTAAAGAAATTATGATGTGTAGAAAAAAGGTAAAAACACCTTAATCCTATAATGATCTTCCTGTAAATCCATTTTATGACTCACGGATTCCATAAACTTTGCTGTTTTGGTCTAGCTACTGAGAATATTAAAAAAAATGTCACTTTCACACAATCAGAGGTTGATGAGCATTCCTGTAAGGGGTAGATAATATTTTAGGCTTTACAGGCCACATAGGATTTTTGTATTACTATCTTTGTGTTTACAACTTTTAAAAGCTGTAAAAAAATTTTTTTTGCTAGCAATCTTCACACACACACATACAGAGAGAGAGAGAGAGAGAGAGAGAGAGAGAGAGAGAGAGAGAGAGAAGATTTTTTTGGGATTGAAACAAAACAATCTGGCTATGACTTCTGTTCCTCAATCCCTCAGAGCAACAAGGACAACAAAAATGTGAGAAATAGCTGGTGTACAATAAAGAAAACTGAGGAAAATCCTTTGTTTGGGGTTTCCGTCCCCAGAGTCCTGTGTTGATGGAGAGGCAAGGCTCTGCCTGGAGGGGATACACGCACTAACTTGACCTTAGTCTTCCTCTGCTGGCAAGAATTAACCTGGAGTGGTCAAACAGCAAGATGCTCCTTTTCCTAGCTAAAGGAGATAGTTCAGAATTAATTTTCAGATACAGCTAATTAACAAACGCCTGCCTCATCCTCCGATTTCTGCAGGGTCATGAGGCTGGGCCACACTTCTGTCCTCTAGTGAGTGCTAAGACTTGCACACATCCACAGCATTTGCTGCCAAACAGCTTGCCCAGCCCTAGGGCAAGGAGAGTACAGACAGAGGAGGGCATACAGAAACCTGTTCATTCTCAACTAGGATTTAAGAAGCATCAAAAGCTAGAAAGCAGTCAGGTTTACAAAAACTAGTGCCTTTTTTGAAAAATGTTTGCTATATTCATAAATAGGGAAAATTCCTAGTCTCAGAAAAATGGTTCCAGTTAAGAACTTTCTAGAATAAGAGAAGTCTGGCCATTCTCTTTGGACCTGACTGACTGCATTGTTTCCCTAACATGTACTTGCATGTATTAGACTTACTCCTAACATCGTCATTGGAATCATGAAAGTCTAAGACCGTCTGGGGAGTTTCCTTATGAGAAGTCAGAGCTGAATTTTATGTGTATGTTAAATTGTGTTTGATATTTTAAAATTTTAAACAGATACATAGTCCTGAGAGAAGGCCAGGGTTTTAAAAACTTCAAAAGATGTCAAGAAAACCAGTCAGTGAGAGTTGGGAGGAAACAGAGAAAAGAAGGAAGAAAAGGAAGGAGGGGAAAAAAGAACGAAAGAAGATAGACTTAAAATATAATCAATTAAAGAGGGCCAAAGGGAATTGTAGACAGAAACAAGGACTTGTAGGCAGGACTTTCATTGTGTGGAAATGAAGAGTGAACTCTTTAGTGTCCTAGTTCTTGCTGGTCAAGTCTCACATAGACCTTGATCCAAGGTAAAGACCTCATTGGCATCACCTAGAAGCTTGGTAGAAATGCAGGGCTTCAAGATCTATGCCAGTTCTACTGATTAAGAAAGAACCTGCATTCTGAGACTCTCTATGACTGTTGTGCATGCTGATGTTTAAAAAGTATGACTATTAAGGTCCATTTTTGACAGAGGCTCTCTATAGACCGGTGGACGAGCTACCTCAGCAAGGCCTGGGAACTGTACACATTCCCAGATCCCACCCTGGACTTACTGACTCAGAACCTCTGAGGGTGAGGTCTAGCAGTGCATGCTTTAACAAGTCCTCCTCCAGGGATTCTGTTGCCTGTTCAAGTTTGAGAAATATTGTTGTAGCTTTAAACAGAACCTAACAAAATACAACTGGATTGATTTGGGTTGGTGAGGTACATAGCAGCTTCAACACTCCAAAGGTGTTCGGTAATATTCAATATACTTAAGCCCTTTGTGACTTAGTGCTAATAAACCAGGATGCGTATCTACTCCATTCCTGCCACTTATTATTAAGCCTTTTGATTGATGGATTTGGGGGAGATCCAGGGTGTTCTCAAGCAGGAACTTGTTCGACCTCAGTGAAGTGAGACAAAGGTTTAGGGTAGTGACACTCAAGGCTATTAACCATTATGCATGCTTGCTGGGTGTGGCTCCAGAGCTGGAAACAGGTGAAGATCTGAGCAAGTCCAAATCCCAGGAATCTCCAAATTGAGATTCGTAAGGCAGTAGTGGGACAAGCTCTCTCCCTGCTTCCGCTTGCCTCTGGAACACATAGACACAGCCCTAAACGGCTACCTTCATTGTGGCACATAGAAACAAACCCATAGGAGGTGACAGGTGGGCTCAGTCACATACCCGGTGCCTGGGACCTTTCCCCATGTAAATATAGCTTTGCCAGCATCTCAGTCTCAGGCAATAGGGTGCATCACCCCCTCAAAATGACTCCTCTCCACTTCCTACAGTCAAAAAGCTCTCGCCATCTCAGAGTGGGGAAGATCTGATAGATGGTGGGAAACTTAATAGATGTAGAGGAGTTTTGGGAGATCTTAGTAGACTGAGAGGATTATTAGAGAAAATGGGAGAACAAAGACCACCATGACATATAAGCTAAAAATAAAGGATACCTGGTTCACCAAATATGCTGCCTCTGAGCTGTTGTGATTTCACTCCCAGAGAAAACTTCTCCAACTGCACAGGCACTTTCCTGGCCCGCCATGTTTTCTCTGTCCCAGCATAGTGCTGGTCCTTGACTCTGGCAGGTGACCCATGGTCCCCCATGGTCCCACCTGCTGACTGTGGGAAAGTGTTTGATTCTCTCTATTCTGGTCCTTTATCGAGTGGGACATTAGAGGGAAAAGCAGCCCAATCTCAACCCCACAGATGTGGACACTCACCTACCCGCATGCTGGTACACACTGGATAGCTACGCTACACATGATTGTGTGTGTGTGTGTGTGTGTGTGTGTGTGTGTGTTACTGTGGATCAAAGCCAGGGCCTTATATATGCTAGACAAGAGCTCTATCGTTGAGCTGTTATCCTCCCCCCAGTTTTCCACCATGTGTTTTAATAATTTATAACCTAGTATGGCTGTCTCTGTGGTATCTGCTCATCAATGCCTTGTGATATTGATAATGAATACAATAAACAGCTTCCCTCCCTACACACCAAGTTCAATCTTTCTTTTTGAGAAAAAGATTTCTCTGTATAATAGGCCTGGATGTCCTAGAACTCACGTTGGAGATCAGGCTAAGCTTGAAATTACAAAGATCCACCTGCCTCTGCCTCCTGAGTGCTGGGATTAAAGCACCATGTGCAATTATACCTGGCTGACACCAAGGTTTCAATATAAATACTCAAGAATCTAGTTGTCAGAAAATAGATGTGTTTATGGGGCTGGAGAGATGCTTCAGCAACTAAAAGCACTTGTTGCTCTTGCAGAGGACTCTGGTTCAGTTACCAGCATCTATTGGAGGAAGGCCTAATACATTGTTTTGATAGGGTGATTTCAATGCTGACATGACTTTGGTAATACAGAAGGTAAAGGTATACCATGCTGCAAAGAACCCATTGGTTGAATTATTCAATTTACAGTGCTTAAATCTGTTACCATTCTCCATTTCCCTGATTTCCTTTTAACCACAAACACTGGAGAATTCCATGGGCTGTTAGAGTCTTCTATATGATGAGCCTCCAGCTGTTCTTGTACTAATTGTTCTACTGCCTGTAATTTTTCTTTTGTTATGGGCCACTGCTCTTGCCACACAGGTTTATTGGATAGCCGTTTCAAGGGTAGGACTGTTGGAATTTCAGCAGTGGCCTCTAGTATAAATTTGTTAACTCAATACCTGGGGTGTCCTGTATTTGGACATTAGACATGGCCTGCAATTGTTTTTGAATACCCATATCAATACCTTTCTCAAATATATCTATAATCTCAATGTCTCTGGTATCCTGTATTTAGACACTAGACATAGCTTGCAATTATTTTTGAGTACTCATATCAATACCTTCCTCAAAAGTATTCATAATGTCATCATTTGTTATCTCTGAGACCATGGGGATATTAATTTGAGTACCCCATTGTTGTAAGAGATCCCTTCCCAATAAATTTATGGGTACATCAGCCACATAAATTTTGTTGTTTGTCCTTCCAGTCCAGCATATTTAATCCAATGTACATTTTGCTTAACATGTGATATTTTACAATTTCTATAAAATGTGTAGGAACCATTTGAAGTGGCCAATTTGAATTCCAAGATTCCTGTGGGAGGACAGTGACATCTGTTCTGTGTCAAGCAATCCTTCTATTTCAATATCATTCATTTGTATTTTTAATTTTGGTCTCTTATCGTTTACCATTGTTTGCCAAAATACATGTTTTTCAGTATTCCCAATTGCTCCTGTTCTGTCTATTGGAATAAGCTTACACTTGACATAAGGAAACAGCAGGAGTTGGGCAATTTTGTCCCCTGCATTAATTGTCATCTCTTTCCATATGGATGTCATAATTTTAATTTCTTCCTGGAAGTCCCCATCAATAACACTTGGATGAATAAAGAATCCTTGACAAGTTAATCTAGTTTTCCAAGGATTAATCCTATTGTCCCTGATGGTAAGGGACCATAAACACCAGTGGTTAACATATAATGTTCATCTGTTTTGGATAATGTTTTAGATTCATCTGTGGTCAAATCTAAAGCTGCAGTATCTTCAGTCGCCTGTAAAATATCAGCAATAGTTAATTTTGTTCTTCTTGCCTGTTTGTTTCCCTCTGGTTGGAAGATGGACGATGGTTCACATTGTTTTGTTGGGGTCCTAAACTGGTAGGCCCTTCCCCTCATTTCCCTGCAAGGGGTTACGTCTGACATCTGTTTTGGATTTTCAATCCCAGGACCAGTGTTTACCTCTTACACACCACTTACAAAATCCTGGAGCCCCTGTCCTTCCATTGTTATTAGAAAGCATTTGTTCCCTGCTTTGACAATGTTCGGTAGAGTCAAGATGTCCGCCATTTTGAGCTCTGAAACCAGTTTGAGCTCTGAAAGTTGAAATCGTACAATCTTTTTGGAAATGATCAAATTCACCACATTTATTGCTTCAATTAAGACCTTTAGAAATTGCTTGTCCTATGATATTACCCTGATGATCTTGGGGACTACTCATAGTTGTTTCTCTTATCCATTCATCTATTGGAGCTCCTTGAGACTTTAATGGTCTAATTATTCTTTGACAGTCAGCATTGGCATTTTTAAAAGCTAAGGTATTTAGTAACTCTTGTCTGACATCAGGGCTTGGCACATCTCTCTCCACAGTTGAAGTCAACCTCTGTAAACAGTGAGTAAAGATTTCTCTAGAACCATGTGTAAATCTTAACATATAAAATACAGTTTTTACATGTTCTGTAATTTTATCCCAGGCCCTTAAAGCTGTATTATGATATTGTTCAGTTGCAATATCATCCATATGAATTTGTTCTCTTAAATCAGCATATCTACCTTCACCAAGTATTTGATCGGTTGTGACATTTATTCCCCCTGCCATATTTTGTTGTTCTAATTAGGTAGCTTCATATCTCCACCATGATAACCATTGTAATTGCTGGCTACCTTCTAGCACAGCTGATATCAGTCCTGTCCAATCTTGGGTAATGACTATATTTTACATTGTCCAGTTATTAAGCATTTGCTTAACAAAGGTTGAATGTAAACCATAGAACATAATAGACTCTGAATTGTTTCAGATGTAATATGTCAATTGGATACCATATTAATTTCTGATTGGGTTGACATTCATTAACACCAGGCCTATTTTGATAAATCATTGGAAAAGCTGATGGTGCCTGTGTAGTAACAGGTAGCTCCTCTGGGGGCTGAGCACTTGGCTCCACATTAGCATTGTTTTTAGCTTCTGGCACCACAGGCAGTGGCTGTGCATACCTAGAGGCAAAGGTGTGTGGAGCAGGAGAGGGTCACCAAGTTTGTTGTGACTCTGTTTTTCTGTTCCATTTTGTGCCACATTTTCCTTTTTATTTACTGACTCTTTTAACAGTAAATTTTTATTTATCAAACATACATTTATTAATATTTAACAATTACCTAACAATTGCCTATAAAATTACTAAATCCTAAACCCAAACCCTAACTCTAAAACCTAGCACCTAAAACTTGTTAATACCTATAACACTAACCTAAGGTTTCATATTTTCCTCTGGGCAAGGGTTCTTATGGATGGCTGGTCTTCATACAATTTTTCAGGCTTAAAGTCTCTGAATTTCATTCATTAGATCCTAAGACAGTTTATCAAGCAGGAATCACCTTTGCAGTCAGAAGTCTCCCAGGCTCACCATTTAGATGCCACAGGCCTGCAAGGGTCCTACCTCAGTGTTCCATCTGATCCGAAGTCTCTGGGGTCTGAAGGAAGACAATCCCCCCCCCCACCCAGGCGCTCCAGAATCTTAGGGAGAATCCATCTTTAGACCCACAAAGGGTCAATACAAGAGGGTGAAGCCTTCCAGTGAAACCGATGCGAGTTTCTCTGCCAGACGAGGAGGAGGTGAAACAGAAAGAGGAGCCAAGCACTCTGTCTATGTGAATCTTGACTTAAATATCTTCAGCAGAAGATTTCATGTGCTTTCAAGTCATGCCCCTGGGCTCTGTCTCTTCAAAAGCTTTTTGCAGAGGGGCATGAAATGACAGGGGGTCCAGAGACTGAGATCTGGGGGTGGGCGCCTCAGGGCATATCCCTGTTCCCAATCCTATGATCAAAGAAGTCATCCATCCTTGGCAAGTTCCCAAGGACATGTCGCTTCAGAAGTAAGTCTTTTATCTTAAAGTCCAGGCTTTTACTATTTCAACTTCCCTATGCTATTAAATGCTATCACTAACCCAATCACAGACTCTGATAGAGTATTTCTCATTTCCTCAACCTGCGTTTGTAAGTTTTGTAATTGTAAAGTCATGGTATGATTAGCCTTTTTGATCATTCCCTCAACCTGCGTTTGTAAGTTTTGTAATTGTAAAGCCGTGGTATGACTAACCCTTTTGATAGACCAGTAAAGCAAAAAAGGAAAAGCAATATAACATATCCATCCTGATTGAAAATATTCAGCAATAATTGATATTATGTTGATAATCTCTGTCATACCTTCAAAATCTGAACTTCCCTCTACTGCTTTGAAAACCAAACCATCCATAATGCCTAACTATGATTGGGTACCACCTATAACAGTAAATTTTTTATTTATCAACCATATATTTATTAATACTTAACAAATACCTAATATTTACCTATAAAGTTCCTAAATCCTAATGTCTGAACCCTAATTCTTTTTTTTCCTATTTCTTTTTTTAAAATTAATTTATTTATTGCCTCAGGTTACATCTCCATTATAGTGTCCTCTTTCCCCCCTTCCCAGCCTCTCTCTCCCACCCTCTACCCCCTGACCCTTCCATCCCACTCCTCTGGAGTGGAGTGTCACTACATTACAGTCCCCATCCCGAGTTCAGAAGTCATTTGAGGGCCAAAAGCCTCCTCATATACTGGGGGTCTACAAGGCAGTACCACCAGTGAAAAGGGTCTCATTGCCAGGGAGAGAAAACTAAAAAAAAAAACACATACACACACACAAACAAACAAACAAACAAAAGTCTATGTCCATGTTCCCTTTGGTGCGTTGGTTGTAGTATAGATATCCTGTGCTATATGGCTAAAATCCGATTATAAGTGAATAGATGCCATGTGCATCCTTCTCAGTCTGGGTTAGCTCACTCAGGACGAGCTTCTCTAGTTCCATCCATTTGGCGCAAATTGCATAATTTCATTGTTTCTGATAGCTGAGTAATATTCCATTGTGTAGATGTACCACAGTTTTTTAATCCATTCTTCCGTTGAGGGACACCTGGGTTGTTTCCAGTTTCTAACTATTACAAATAAGGCTGCTATGCACATAGATGAGGAAACTTCCTTGTGATTCAGTGAGGAGTCATTTGGGTGTATACCCAGAAGTGGTATGGCTGGGTCTTGAGGTAGAGCTATTCCAAGTTTTCTAAGATATTGCCAGACTGACCTCCATAGTGGTTGCACAAGCCTGCACTCCCACCAGCAATGGAGGAGGATCTGAACCCTAATTCTAAGACCTAATCTACAATACCCTAATACCTATAATACAAACATTTAACACTAACCCTACGTTTCTCAAAAGGGTGTTTTCCTCTGGGCATGGATCCTTATGGACGGCTGACCTTCATCAAATCTTTCAGTCTTAAAGTCTCTGAATGTCATCCATTAAGATGCTTTGGGCCTCAAAAGGAATCGCTCCAGTGCTCCGTCCAGTCCAATGCCCCCAGACTCTGAGGGAAGACAACTCTCCAACTAGACATTCCAGGTACCAGGGAGAATCAGTCCCCAGACCCACAATGGGTTGGTGCAAGATGGTGAAGTCTCCCACTTAGACTGTGATGCAGCTCTGACAGACAAGGAGGAAGGCAGGTGGTGCAGGAGGAGGTGAAGCCTCTTTGCAAGATGAGGAGAAAGGCCGGGCCAGGCCACATGGGCTTCCAACTTTAAAATCCCTTGTGTCGAAATGCATCTCAAAGATCTTGGTGTGAACTCCGGCCTCTTGTTGCTATGGTTTCTGGAAGGTTTTTGCAAAGTACGCCATCAAACAGTATGTCATCTGGTCTCATGATCTACTCTTTGGTGGGCTTGTTACAAGGCACACCCTTCAATGTCAATCATATCCAATGTAACTGGATCCACTCATATCTTTTTACCTGAGAAGCCTATGCTTTTGTTCCTCCAAAATTCCTATGTTCAATTTCCCTAATCCTACCACACATTGGTGAGTCAACTTTTCAGTGTCCTACTTGTTCATAGATTGGACAGACAGCCTATTATCAGCTGTTTTTTGTCTAGTGACTGTTGTGCCACAATTATCTCTTTAATGCCATCACTTTTTATATTCTGGGTGCTGCCAGGAGCAGATGCCTGTCTGTTAGAAAACCCTTTTCTTATTAAAACATGTTAGATGCCATTTTTTTGTAGGTCTCTGAGGTTTTTGAAAACCATTTATTATCTATCTGTCTGTCTACCTAAATAGACAAACATTGGTTTTTTTAATGTAACTTTAAATACATATACAAGAGATTAAATATATCTAACAAAAGTATAAGTTCTTAAACAGTTTTCAATAGTAGCTTTCAAACAGACTGGAAGTAAAAGTTGCATTTTTAGATGAGTAACAAAGACATTTTCAATGAATCAAATGCTTTTTGTATCAATAGTTTATTTTTATAACCTGGTAACTCTCAGCTGTTCTATCTTGGTAACAACTTTAGATGAGTAACAAAGACATTTTCAATGAATCGAATGCTTTTTGTATCAATAGTTTATTTTTATAACCTGGTAACTCTCAGCTGTTCTATCTTGGTAACAACTCTCAACTGCTCTCGTCTGAAATGGCTTGCACATTTTGCTGTGGGGCCTTGAGGTAAGACCCCAAAGTTTCTTCCACTTAAGAAGATTAACTCTTAGACATATATTCATTTGTCCAATGCTGACATCTCCCAAAAAGTTTACAAATTCCAGAAAATCTGGAGTTTCTGCAACTAGAAACAGCTTTTGTGTTGTTACTGTATTTCTCAGAGGTAAAGCACAGACCATTTTGACATGTGGTTTGAAAATAAAAGTATTTGGGGCCAAGATGGCGGTGACATACACTGACACATTTTGAACGCGGGGAGAAAAGAGCCATAAAAAACACAGAGTTATTGGGCACTGTGCAAAAACCGGAGGGGCTAGAACAAAGAAAGGATATTAAAAGCTGTAAGAGAAAAAGGTCAAGTCACATACAATGGCAGACCCATCAGAATTACACCTGACTTCTCCTCAGAAACTTTAAAAGCTAGAAGGGCCTGGACAGATATCCTACAAGTCCTGAGAGATCATAGGTGCCCGGCCAGACTACTATTCCCAGCAAAACTCTCTATCAACATAGATGGAGAAAACAAGATATTCCATGACAAAATCAAATTCAAACAATATCTACCCACAAAACCAGCCCTACAGAAAATCCTAGAAGGAAAATCCCAACCCAGAGAAGGAAACTCCACCCAAGAAAACAAAGGGAATAGAAAACCCCTCAGCAACTAAACCAAAAGAGGCACAGGACCACCACCTATACCAAACTAATGGGAAATAACAACCCCAGGTCACTAATATCCATCAACATCAATGGACTCAACTCTCCAATAAAAAGACATAGGTTTACAGAGTGGATCCGCAAGCAAGACCCTTCCTTATGCTGTATACAAGAGACACATCTAACTACGAAAGATAGACACTGCCTCAGAGTAAAGGGCTGGGAAAAGGTTTTCCAAGCAAATGGACCCAGGAAGCAAGCTGGAGTAGCCATCCTAAAATCAAACAAAACAGACTTCCATCTGAAGTTAATGAAGAAAGACAAAGAAGGGCACTATATACTCATTAAAGGGAATATTCATCAAGAGGAAATTTCAATACTGAACATCTATGCCCCAAATACAAAGGCACCTACTTTCGTAAAAGAAACACTTCTAAAACTTAAAGCGCACGTCGATCACAACACATTAGTAGTGGGAGACTTCAACACCCCACTCACAGCAAAGGACAGATCATCAAGACAGAAGACAAACAGAGAAATATTGAGTCTAACAGAGATCATGAAACAAATGGACCTAACAGATATCTACAGAACGTTTCACCCAAACACAAAGGAATACACCTTTTTCTCAGCACCCCACGGAACCTTCTCCAAAATCGACCACATAATTGGTCACAAGGATAGTCTCAATAGATACAAGAAAATTGAAATAACACCTTGTATCTTATCAGACCACCACAGAATAAAGCTGGTCTTCAACAGCAAAAGAATCAACAGAAAGCCTACACACACATGGAAATTGAACAGCTCCTTACTGGATGACCACTGGGTCAGGGAAGAAATAAAGAAGGAAATCAAAGACTTCTTAAAATCCAACGACAATGAAGACACAACATACCCAAACCTATGGGATACATTGAAAGCTGTGCTACGAGGAAAGTTCATAGCACTAAGTGCTTTCAAAAAGAAAATTGGGACAGCTCATATTAGTGAACTAACAGCTAAGCTGGGTGAATTGGAAAAAAAAGAAACAAACACTCCCAAGAAGAGCAGAAGACAGGAAATCATCAAGCTTAGAGCTGAAATCAACAACTTAGAATCAAAGAGAACTATACAAAGAATCAATGAAACCAAGAGTTGGTTCTTTGAGAAAATCAACAAAATAGACAGACCCCTAGCCAAATTAACTAAAAGGCAAAGGGAAAGAACCCAAATCAACAAAATCAGAAATGAAAAGGGAGAAATAACAACAGACATTGAGGAGATCCAGAAACTATTCGGGCATTACTTTAAAAATCTATATTCCACTAAATTTGAAAACCTAAGCGAAATGGACAATTTCCTCGATAAATTCCACCTACCAAAACTAAATCAAAATCAGATTAACAGCTTAAACATCCCAATAACACCTAAGGAAATAGAAACAGTCATTAATGATCTCCCAACCAAAAAAAGCCCAGGGCCAGATGGCTTTAGCACAGAATTCTACCGAACCTTCAAAGAGGAACTAACACCATTCCTTTTCAAACTCTTCCACCACATAGAAACAGAAAGATCACTGCCAAACTCATTCTATGAGGCCACTGTCATTCTGATTCCTAAACCACACAAAGACCCAACAAAGAAAGAGAACTTCAGACCAATCTCCCTCATGAACATAGATGCAAAAATACTTAATAAAATACTAGCAAACCGAATTCAAGGACACATCAAAAGTATCATACACCATGATCAAGTAGGCTTCATCCCTGGAATGCAGGGATGGTTCAATATACGAAAATCTATCAATGTAATTCACCACATAAAGAAGATGAAAGAAAAAAACCACATGATAATCTCGCTAGATGCAGAAAAAGCATTTGACAAAATCCAACACCCCTTCATGCTAAAAGTTCTGGAGAGAACGGGCATACAAGGACCATACCTAGAAATAATAAAGGCAATATACAGCAAGCCAGTAGCCAACATCAAATTAAATGGAGAGAAGCTTGAAGCATTTCCTCTAAACTCAGGGACAAGACAAGGATGTCCACTTTCACCATATCTCTTCAATATAGTACTTGAAGTCCTTGCTAGAGCAATAAGACAACTAAAGGAGATCAAAGGGATAAAAATTGGAAATGAAGAAGTCAAATTATCCCTATTCGCAGATGATATGTTAGTATACATAAGCGACCCCAAAAACTCCACCAAAGAACTCTTACAGCTGATAAACAACTTCAGCAAGGTGGCTGGATACAAAATTAACTCAAAAAAATCAGAAGCCCTTCTTTATACAACAAACAAATATACCAAGAAAGAAATAAGGGAAACAACCCCCTTCACAATAGCCACAAACAATATAAAATACCTGGGGGTAACTCTAACCAAGCATGTAAAGGACCTATATAACAAGAACTTCAAGCCCCTGAAGAAAGAAATGGAAGAGGCCTTTAGAAGATGGAAAGATCTCCCATGCTCATGGATAGGTAAGATCAACATAATAAAAATGGCTATCCTACCAAAAGCAATATATAGATTTAATGCAATTCCTATCAAAATACCAACACAATTCTTTATAGACCTGGAAAAAGCTATTCTCAACTTCATATGGAACAACAAAAAGCCCAGAATAGCTAAATCAATCCTGTCCAATGAAAAAACATCTGGAGGTATCACCATCCCAGATTTCAAGCTTTACTACAGAGCAACAGTAATAAAAACAGCATGGTACTGGTATAGAAACAGACCAGTGGATCAATGGAATCGAATTGAAGACCCAAACATGGATCCACACACCTATGGCCAACTAATCTTTGACAAAGAAGCCAAAACCGCACAATGGAAGAAGGACAGCATCTTCAACAAATGGTGCTGGTCCAACTGGATGTCCACTTGCAAAAGAATGAAATTAGACCCATACCTATCACCTTGTACAAAACTTAATTCCAAGTGGATCAAAGACCTCCACATAAGGCCGGCCACACTAAAGATACTAGAAGAAAAATTAGGAGAAACCCTCGAACTCATTGGCACAGGTGACAACTTCCTGAACAGAACACCAACAGCTCAGGACCTGAGATCAACAATCAATAAATGGGACCTCATGAAACTGAAAAGCTTCTGTAAAGCAAAGGACACTGTCATTCGAACAAAACGGCAACCAACAGACTGGGAGAAAATCTTCACCAACCCCACTTCTGATAGAGGGCTATTATCTAAAATCTACAAAGAACTCAAGAAACTAAATGCCAAGAAACCAAATAATCCAATCAAAAATGGGAGATGGAGCTAAATAGAGAATTCACAAAGGAGGAATCCCTAAGGGCTGAGAGACACCTGAAGAAATGTTCAACATCCTTAATCATCAGAGAAATGCAATTCAAGACGACCCTGAGATTCCACCTAACACCTGTTAGAATGGCTAAGATAAAGAGCTCAAATGATAGCGCATGCTGTTGAGGGTGTGGAGAAAGGGGAACCCTACTCCATTGCTGGTGGGGGTGCAGGCTTGTGCAACCACTATGGAGGTCTGTCTGGTGATATCTTAGAAATCTAGGAATAACCTTGCCTCAGGACCCAGCCATACCACTTCTGGGTATACACCCAAAGGACCTCTCATGGAGACATAGGGAAGTCTCCTTATCTATGGTTCATAGCAGCCTTATTTGTAATAGCTAGATATTGGAAACAACCGAGATGTCCCTCAACTGAAGAATGGATTAAAAAATTGTGGTACATCTATACAATGGAATATTACTCAGCTATCAGAAACAATGAAATCATGCAATTTGCAACCAAATGGATGGATCTAGAGGAGATCATCCTGAGTGAGCTAACCCAGTCTCAGAAGTATGCACATGGCATCTATTCACTTATAGTAGGATTTTAACTATATCGTACAGGATATCTGTACTACAACCAACACATCAAAAGGAACAAGGACATAATTTTTTTTTTATCTTTTTCTTTTTCCTTCTTTTTTTCTTTTTTTTCTTTTTCCTTTTCCCTTCTCTTTTTCCTCTTTTTTTTGTTGATATTCTTTGTTTTTGTGGGTTTGTGTGTTTGTTGGTCTTTTTTTTAGTATTCCCCCAGTAGCAATGAGACACCATTCACTGGCAGTACTGCCTCGTAGGCCCCAGGTGAATGATGAGGCTCTTGGACCTCATATGACTCCTGATCTGTGGTGAGAGAATGATAGGCAGGGACACTCCACCCCAGAGGAACAAGACAGAAGGGTCAGGGGGTAGAGCATGGGAGGGTGGGGCTGGGAAGTGGGAAAAGAGGACAATATGATAAGGATGTAACCTGAAGCAACAAACAAATAAATTTATTAACAACAACAAAAAAAAAAGGCAGGGGGCAGGGCTGAAACACTGTGAATGGAACAGAGGATACAGCCATTCGGCCTGGTTTTGCAGACCTTCAGGTGTAGAGAAGACATGAAGCTAAGGTAAAATACAAGAGAATTGTGGTATTGGCCCATGCCTTTGACTTCAGCGGAGATGGGGGGGGGGGAGCACCGTAAAGTTGGTGGTCTTATGTATTCTGGAGTCATACGGAGCGGGGTGGTGAGGGTGCATACTCTTGGTCCCACCATTCAAGAAGAGTACACCCTTGGTCCCAGCTCCCAGCACACTGGAGACAGAAACGGGCAGATCCCGGAGCTCAGGGTCAGCCTGATGCAGGGCAAACTCTAAATAGAGAAAGACTTCGATCCAGGAGTGGTGGAACACATCTTTGATCCCTTCAGATGGGAAACACAGGTCCCTGATTCCAATAATTAGAGTTCAGAGACACACACATGGGATTTGGAGGGACCTAGGTTTGGAGGCTACTTACAAAAGGCCTTCTCGATGCAGGCAGATTGTCCTTTGGGATCTCAAAATATATACACTAGAGATGGTTTAGCTCCAAGGTGACAGAATGATTTCTTCTTTAACCCGGATTGAAAGATAACGCTTTGTATGTTGTCAGAAGGCCAAATTTGCTTCAGGAGAAGTACTACCTAGCCCCCCCCACCCCCACCCCCCAAAAAAAGAGGGCAATTGTCCTAGGGTTGGGATTGGGGCAGGGCTCTGTTCTTATCGTTCCAGGAGAATCGAAGCGTCCATTAGGGGAGCCCGGGGACTGCTGGACAGCGGAAACCTCAGCAGAGAGCAGAATCAGGCACCAAGGAGGACGAGTGACCCAGTTGATTCTGCCTGGCCGACTTCCTCAATAGCTGTCTCCATCGGGGGCCTGCAACCACCACAGCAATCCAATGTCACTGGGACCGCTCAGCTCTACACAATGCCCTGGCAGGAACCTCAGTGAAACCTGCAAGATCAGCTTCTGCCTACAAACTCCTTAGGTCATCTAAACAGCTGAGAACAGAAAGACTGAACATAAAAGGAGTGTACTAACATTTTTAATCATTTTTCCCATTTGGGTTCGGGCCCCAAACAGGTCTACTACGACCCAAATCAGCAGGAAGTCACTTTAAGAGAGCGAAGTCCCATGCCCAGAGGGTGGGGAGGGTGTTTCTCTGCCCTTCTTTTTGGTTATTTGAAGGATAACTGAAAACTCTGTTATGTAGGGGAAGAGACTACAAGCTGATAAATGGTCCTGTCTTAATGGGTTTTGGAGGTTAGCCCCAGGGAATTCCTACTTTTCCTTTTCTGTATCCTTCTTCCTCTCCTATGTACGAGTGCATGGGCTTGAGAAAAATGAGATATAGACATAGCACAGGAAGGTCCAAGAAGAAGGGGCAGATTATTGAATATGCCCTTATACCTTTGTATATTGATACAAAATTAGTAGTTTATTTGGCTAAAGTGGTATTGACCATTGTTTATTGTGCAAAAATAAGATTGTATTGGATTACATCAGTATTGATCTTTGTATATTGATACAAAATTAAGATTATAGTTGGCCACAATGGTATTGACCCTTGCATATGGACGTAATATTAAGATTATATTGGGCTACATAGGCATTGATCTTGGTATATTGATACATAATTAAGAGTATATTTAACCACAATTGAATAGATCTTTGTATATTGATACAAATTTAAAGGTAATGCTTCCCAATGGTATCATACCTAGAGATACTTAAAAATAAAATGTGAAGCTCTGACCTCTTGATACCAACCGTCTAAAACGGTCTAGGATAGTTAAAACAAACTCCTAGTCATGCAAACATGTCACTTTGTTAGCTACTATGACAGTCTATCACAGATATTCTCTAAACTACCCAGTAATCAAGTTGTTAAGAGACAAGCAACATTTGCTTATCTAAATACAAGAGATGGATAGGGCATCTTCAAAAACCCCTAAAGATCTGCAGAATATGGCATTCAAAGATGTTATCTTAAATCAAGATTTTTTTTGATATCGAGACATATCAGCGCCTGACAGCACCCCCTATTCTACTCCAAGTAGAAGATAAGCATCAAAGAACCTCCTCTGTAAGATGGTTGAATTAGTGGCAAGCCTTTCTCTTGGCATGAAAAAACCTCTTGCACCAACTGCAGACAGACTGCTGTCCAAAAAGGACAAAACTTGGTAGCAGGGAAGTCGACAGCCTAACTCTGCCAAGACAGGGTAGGTAAGTCCTTCATAATCCCTGCTCTACAACAAATGTCTGTCAGAGAAACAGGACCCAAAGGCTGAAGATTGATGCTGGAATGTATGGAGAGAAAATGGGAACTGTCCAGGCAGTCATTGGTATGTTCTTTCTTAGTTTTGGAAGCTGCAGGCCCTGCACTTCCTATATAAGCAAATATATTTATCCCTCTCAGGTCTCTGAGGTGGTTGAAGAATAGACAGCTAGAGTCTCATAGTTAAATTTTGAACTGTTTAGGAATCAAGAGGGTGTTATAGATCTAAGAAGATACTCTTAAAAGTGTGTTGCAAGATAGTATGAATGTCGAGTCACATATAGACCTTTAAACTCATGGAGTTGGTTAGATAGTAGAATGTTAAAGTCAGGGGCCAAATATGTATAAACTGGACATTGGGAAGGTATACTGGGCCATTTAACTCTCATAAATGTGGCATATTTATATCTATTGTTTTGTATAATACTGTTATAAGAGAAGGAACCATCTGTTGGACTGAAAGGGGAAACTTCTGGGGGGAAGAGGGTGGAAGGGCGGGATAGGAAGGGGGAATAGGGAGGGGTTTGTTACTGAGATGTAACTTGAAGAAAAAAAAATAAAGTATTAAAAAAAAAAAGAAAATAAAAGTATTTATGACCATGCTGGACATTTTTTTAATGAGGCTCTTAGCCTTACAATTTCTTTGTAAATGACCAAACTTACCACAGTTAAAACAATGAGTGTTTTAATATCTGAGGCTTTTGGTGATTACTGAGAAAACTAACTTTAGTAATCTCAGAGCCCAGGCTGCTCCTCTGGGGGTGCAGTTACCTTGAGATTAACCCTTTCTCTGTAAACAGGCTGCTTCTCTTTCACCAGATCTAGACCTGTGTGTTCTCCTCTCTCTAGCACTTTTTGCTTTCTAAGCCCTTCAACTTCAATTTGCAAACTCTGCAGTTGCATAGCCATTTCTGTAATTCTTTTATCATACCTCTCCTTATCCATTTGCAACTTTTCAAATTGTTCAAGCATTCTCCTCATCTTTTTTGAAATATATAAGAGGAAAAACAACAACATACAAAAAAATCCATTCTTGGCACAAGAATGGGAGAGAATCCAGTAGCAGAAGCCTTTTGCTGACATCCTGACATACACTGCTTACTCCTTCAAATCCTGCCATCTCCTCCACAGCATTAGATAGGAAATTTCCCATTATGCCTTATCTTACGTCTGGGCGCCACTTGTAACACAGTGGCTTTTACTTATTTTTGTACCATATTATTTACTCTAATTTATCTTACTATCCTTAGTACCTCTACCTCCTTTCCACCCCTTGTTCCTCCCAACCCCTCAACACTATGTAGGAGAGACAGAAGGTTAAAGGTGAAAGGGGGTGTAGTTCTCTTTAAGCTACTTCCTGCGGATTAGGGTCGTTGGGTTCTTTGGGGGTAATACCAGTCTCAGTAGAAGTCCAGAAAACCAGGAGACAGAAACAGGAAGAACAAGCAGAAGTTTAGGGGAGCACCAGCAGCCGGGAGAGCAGCAACCTCTTTCTTCTTTGTAGAGACCCCTTCTCCTGGCGGCTCTGGTTTCTATTCTTTTCTCAAGTCCTCTGAGTTAAACTTCCTCACTGGCTAGGCCACACCTATGCTAGTTCACAAGACACTTAATACTTTACACCTGTGTCTTAAGCAGCCTCACACCTGGGATTAAAGAAAAACATTCTCATAATTGGTTCTTTTAATAAACTCATAACACAGGCCATGCTGATGTGAGTGGCCTGTATAGCCTCCTGAGGCCATGTTGAAAGGCTTGCGCTACTTTCAGTTGCTGAGGGCCATGAGTGAGTCAGTGGCTGGTGTTACCACTGAAGCCCATGCAGGTATCTGTGGGCTTGGGAGAGTTGGCTCCACCCCTTTCTGGCTACCATGTTCTGCTCAGTTCATGGTTTCTAGCATGGATGCAGATGGAGAAAGACTCATCCTTCCTTGGGGGTCTGACCAGTAGAAATTTGGCCATGCTCTAGTGAGTATATGGGCAATACAAATGGGGCTGCAATACCCCAGAGTGAGGTGGCTGTAATACCCTTGAATGAGGTGGTTATAATACCCCAGAGTGAGGTGGGCTGTAATACCCCAGAGTGAGGTGGC
>CAJQZJ010032188.1:2385485-2403595 GCA_907164525.1 Lophiomys imhausi | reverse complement strand
TGGCTGTAATACCCCAGAGTGAGGTTGGCTGTAATACCCCAGAGTGAAGTGGCTGTAATACCCCAGAGTGAGGTGGGCTGTAATACCCCAGGGTGAGGTGGGCTGTAATACCCCAGATTGAGGTGGCTGTGATACCCCAGAGTGAGGTTGGCTGTAATACCCCAGAGTGTGGTGGCTGTAATACCCCAGAATTAGGTTGGCTGTATTACCCCAGAGTGAGGTGTGCTGTAAAACCCCAGTGTGCGGTGGTTGTAATATCCCAGAGTGAGGTGGGCTGTAATACCCCAGAGTGTGGTAGCTGTAATACCCCAGAATTAGGTTGGCTGTATTACCCCAGAGTGTGGAGGGCTGTAATACCCCAGAGTGAGGAGGTCTGTAATACCCCAGAGTGAGGTGGTTGTAATACCCCAGAGCGAGGTGGGCTGTTATACCCCAGAGTGAGGTGGTTGTAATACCCCAGAGCGAGGTGGCTATAATACCCCAGAGTGAGGTGGGCTGTTATACCCAGAGTGAGGTGGGCTGTAATATCCCAGAGTGAGGAGAGCTGCAATACCCAAGATCGAGGTGGTTGTAATGCCCCAGAGAGAGTTTGTCTCTAACACTGGAAGCCTCACAGGTAGCGCTTTAATGCTGCTTCTCAATTTTTCTTTGAATAGAGTAATTTTCATTCCCAACTCCCCCCAAAGCCTCACATTACAGTGATGTGTGGCTCTGCTCAGCTTCTTTTGGCTGATCCAAGGCAGCCTCCACAGTAATTATCATAAATTCTATCTTTCATATCTCCTCTTCCTTTGACATTGGAAAGTTTAAAACTGGATTAAAATGTTAGGTTTCTGGGAAGGTGCCTAGCTGGGGGAGGACATATTTTGGGCAGGCTTTGAGAATTCATGAGCTTACCCTACTTTCAGTTTGTTTTGTGCTTCATGGTTGGAGGTGTGATTTCTCAGCTTCCAGCTCTGCCTTCCTGCTGCCATTGCCTCTCCCCACCTATGGACTCTCCCTTTGGAAATATAAGTCACAATAAACTCTTCCATTTAAAAAATAGTTGCTTTACTTCAAAGGAGGGGAAATCAGCTGTGTGTTTGTATGTATATGATCACAAAACATCTAGAATATTCCTTTTTTTTTAAATGATGATATAACATTCCTGGAAACTCCCCTGAATGTTTTTCTCTAAATTGTATGAACTATTTCTCCTCCCTGAGTTTTATTTTTCTCTTCCTCGGAGCTTGTTGGGTGTTCACTAGAGGCCACGTGTTGTCAAGGATTAATGAATGAAAAAGACATCACGCTTCTCTCTAGGGAGGGAGTCAGGTGAGTGACAGCTCAGAGATGGACTGCACTCAGGTTCGGGTTGGAGGGGTAACCATTACTGGCCAATGGGAAGTCAGAGGGTTGTGCAAATTATTATACCGGAGAAGGCAGCAGGAATAAAATGTGTCAAATGAATGAATTTAAATGTGTCCAAATACAAAATGAGAGACACCAGAAAGAATGTTCTGCAGTAGTCTAAGCAGGAGGGTATGAAGAGCAGCACTAGGAACTGAGAAAGCTAACTGTCTCACTCTTGTGTGTCTTATGTGTTTACTCCTACTTGTGGTTCTGTCTCCTGAAATCTTAGGAGGTGTATTGACTTGGTTGAAATGTAAAGCAAAAGCAAGCAGTGAGCAGCAGGAGTACCTAATTGGACAGCCATTCAGGGGTATGAACCATGAACTCAAGTCCTGCTGCTTAGATGGGGAGAAGCATGACCCTGTACGGTGAGCTTCAGCAGACCTCCAGAATTAGCAAAACAGCATAGCCACTGTAATGATGCACAGGAGATCAGGATACAAATAAGGGGCGTGGCCTCCTCTTTCCATTGGCGTTTACCCGGTAAGCTTGTCAGCTTGACGGTGTTGGCAGCCTGTGCAGAGGGAGGCATCATTCTCAGCGTGTGCTTGTGGTTTTCCCCGTCCACATTTCCAGCATGCAGGACTCTCCCCTAATACAGAAGTAAAACACCGCAGTACCATGGCTGTCTGTTTCTGGGGTCTAGCTCTACATTTTGGGGCCTGTTTGGTTAGCAACCTAGGCAGTTAGTGACCATCAAAGGCATGGACTTGTTTGAATAGTAATAAACAGATTTGTGGTTTGTGTGTGAGAGTGATAATGTCAGACTTATTCTCTTGAGTCTCAATGTAATACACACACAGACATACTACACACACACAAACAGTGTTTTCATTCAGTGTTTGGGTACTCCATTCATTTGTCTGTTCTACTCATTATCATCACTGACTAGAAGGGATCATGGATGGGACAGGGAAGGGCAGAGTTCATTCATTTATTATCTTAGATCAATTGGCCTTGCTGTATAGCAAAGTCAACAACCTGGGACCTCAGGAACAAATGTTGGCCCTCGGGGAGATAATTCCCTCAGCTTAAGCTGTTGCCTTACAAACACAAGGATCTGAGTTTGCGTCTCAGAACCCACATCAGAGAAGCCAGGCATGGCCATGTGCATTTGTAATCTCAGTACTGGGGAAAATGGAGATCCCTGTGGCTTGTTGACCAGTCTGCCTAGCATACTTGGTGAGTTTCTGGTGAGTGAGAGACCATGTCTCAGAAACAGGACAGTGACTTAGGAATGACTTCCAGGGCTGTCCTTTGCCTTCCACATTTCATGTACATGAATACACACACACACACACACACACACACACACACACACACACACACGTACCCACAACAGGGCACATGTGAGGATGGGGTCATTATGGTGGAGCTTGGTGGGACGAGAGAGTCAAGGGAGGTGATACCAGTGAGGGAAATATCTTGTGCAAAGGCCGCAGGATGAGATGCTGCCATAGTCAGAGACCTGAAGCCATTCCTCATGAATACCTCTTTGTTTTGCACTTATGATTTCTAGAACATTTGTGCAGTCCTTTAAACAAAGCCTAGGGCTATTTGGTGGGACTCTCTCTTCAACCAGAGGTGCCTTGTGATTAGGACATTTTCTTTTGCAAACATTAGACACAGAGGCTATAATAACAAACTACCACACTAATAAATCTTCCATGAGGGTGAAAATGCCAAGGTCGGAGCCAAATTCAGGCTCATTCTCTAGAGAGGGTGCTATAATGGTCTAGCTGAGCCCAACCTTTGGTTTGGCATTCTTCATATGGGAATGACTCCTGCATGCTTCTGAGTTCTTGGGTGAAAAGAGGAGCTTTGCAGAATGTGCTGAGAGAGGCCAGGGAGGAGCTGAGCAGGAGGGCAGGAACAAGAAGATCCGGCAAAGATTTATTTGGTTATTTATAAAATGACAGGTGTCCACAGAGCTTTGAACCCTCACAGCTTTATGCGACGGTGTAGGGAGGAAATTCATTTCAAATGAGAAAGCAGAATTCAAACTCTAAGGTGTGCAAAACAAGACATTGGAAGTATCTCCCCCATTAATCCTGTCATGCATTCACGGGAATCAATTCAAAGAAAGCGGTGTCCTTGGGAAAATGCATGCTAGTAGCCTTTTTTTGTGTGTGTGTGGTTCTTGCCTCAGTTTCTCCTATCAGGTTTTTCTAGTCTGACTTGGCATTAACTTCCCTTGAACCCTGCTGGGGAAGTAAAAAGATCCAACGGACATGATGAAAGGACAAATCGTAAGGTCTGACTGAGGAGTGGGTGTGTAATTAGACGAGCTCAGGACCTAGGACTTATGAGAAAACTCACTTGACAAACATTTCAAGGGCCCAGGACCCACAGTGCCTCAGAAGAGGAGCATTCTGTTTCTAACTGGTCAGACACCCAGGAGCCTGTTTCCTGGGGTAGATTTTTTTTTTTTTTTTGGTGTGGCTTCACTCTGTTCAAAACTCTGAATTATTCAGAAATATTGTGCCCAGGGTGACATGTATCTTAAGTGGCTTTGGCTGTTGGGTTCTGCAGCTGAGAACATGTGACTGTGTTTACCTCTAGCCTGTGGCCCTCATGGCCATCATGGTCAGGACTGCTTGTTTGTTCAGGTTTCACACGAACCCAGGCACTGGGCCCAGGTTTCCTGGAATCGGCTCATCTAACATTAGCAGAAAAAGTCACAGTCACTGCCTTAGTCATCAAAGAGGAGAATAGCACTGTAGTAGCCACCATCCGAGGCTTGTCGCTATGCTGGTGGCTAAGGGAGCCCCAGAAAGTGATTCTGGTAGGACTTGGCTGGAAAATTTGAGATATTATAAGTATCTGTCTCTTACTGAACCCTTTACCTGGAGAATACATGGTACAAATGGATAAACCGCAGAGATGGTTTTAATGCTTGATTTATAAATACCTGAGTTTAATCATCAGGCAGCTTTCTGTTATGCAGACAGCTGGGCACCACCAGGTCAGGCTTTCCCACATCATATTAAACTAATAGTCATCTTGATTTTAATTTTTCTCCAATGGTTTCTGAAGGTGTGTTTAAACAAAACTAAATGGGGGCAGGTTTTAAATTTACACAGCCTTGGCCTATGCCAAGGGCGAACCATTTATATGTACATACACATTAATGCGAGGATTTTATTTCAATTAGTTTTTATGGAGATCATCACTTTTTATGAAGAGGAAAGTATATTTATGAATGTAAATGTGGTGTAGCTTCTGGTTTTTGATGTTGAGATAGGGTCTCATCATGTAGTAAATCCAGGCTGGCTTGGCACTTGATACGTAGCATAAGATGGCCCCAACCTGCTGAATGCTGGAATTTGCAGGCCTGTCCTGTCACATCTGACTCTAAAAGTAATGTGTCTTCAACGAAAATAAGTCAGTCATAAAGGGGAAATTGGATTAAGACGTAAAAAATTACCCACAGTCTCTTGTATTACAGAAAATAATTACTAACAAAATTTGGCAGATCTCCATGTCCTTTTAGGTACATATTTTAGGAAACTGAGAACCACCAAAAACATCTTATATTCTATTTTCAACTCATCTCATGTCACACTGATTTTTCAGGTCATTAACAATCTTTGCTAATATATTTGCAAAATATTTAATGGCTTTTTAATATTTAATCCCATAAATTAACCATAACCACAGAGTCAAGTCTAGACTTTTGAATTATATAAATTATTGCCATTTTTGATGATATATATTATAATGCAGTAAAAATTGTTTTTTTTCCACAAACATTTACTGCAAAGTTAGGTTTCCTTATGAGATTTCTTCTGAGTCAGGGCATTACTGAACTAAAAGGTATAAATTCCTGTTTTAACCATTTTTATTACATGGTTATCAACTGTTCTGAGGAAAGGTATTTCCACCCACTACAGAGTACAGAGGTCTTAGAGATCTTATCTAACAGCCAACTGCCCATTATCATTAGACAAATCTCTCTGATGGTGCTGTTGAACTCCTCCTGAACTTCCTGTCAGGTTCTATGTTACAGTCTGATGCTTTTGTCCTCTCTTGACTCAGGGTCAGGCCTGCAGTGAGCGTGTATCTGAAATGACCAGAGGAAGAAGTCTGTGTAGTGGATGGTGAGTCTGAGCAGAAATGTTGCTGGGAGCTGGAGGGATTTTCGAGAGGTAAGAGAAAAGTAGGCCACCAGAGGTGTGCTCTTGAGAGGACTTTTGGGGCCCTGGCCCATGCCTGTCTGTGTCATTGTTTCCCATGAGGTAAACAGGCTTTCTTCTCTAACACATTCTTCCTGCCCTGATATCCTGTGGTAACAGGCCCAAAGAAATAGGGCCAAGCAAGTTTGGACTGAAGTATGGGGCAAAACAAACCTTCTCTTTTATTAAGGTGATTACCTCAGACATTTTGTCATAGTAACAGTGTGTGACTAACACAGTCTGATAGCTCCTTGCTTCTTCCAGTTCTCATCATTTACTGTCCCATAAGCATTTCCTTTAATACATTTTTTGCTTTTCTAATCTTGTCTTAGTCCATTTTTCAGAGAGCCCAAAGTCCAGTGAGAGCCTTCTCTATTACTCAACATCAGTGTGTTCCACGTTATTCATTTTATTCCACAGACACCAAACTGGCTCTTTATAGTTGATACAAATTTAATCACTCAAAGCTTAATTATATTTTAATGTCTGGATAACTTAATTATTCTTCTTTACATTCTTTTGAATTGTTCTCCATGCACTTTCATGCAATATTAATTTTTTTGTTTATTTATTACTTCAAGTTACATCTCCATCATGGTCCCCTCTCTCCACCCCTCCCAGATCCACCCTCCTACCCTCTCCCACCTCTCCCACCTAACCTACTCCTCCAGAGTGGGTTGCCCGTACATACCAGCCCAACAGTCGTATGAGTATTAAGAGCTTCCTCTTGCACTGGGGGCCTATATGGCAACTCCATTAGAGCTAAGTGTCCCACTAACAGGTAACAAGGTCTATGTTCCTGTTCCTTTTGGTTTGTTGGTTGTAGTATAGTTATCCTGTACTACATGGATAAAATCCAATTATAAGTGAACAGATGCCATTTGCATCTTTCTGAGTCTGGGTTAGCTCACTCAGGATGAGCTTTTCTAGTTCCATCCATTTGGCTGCAAACTGCATGATTTCCTTGTTTCTGGTTTCTGAGTAGTATTCCATTATATGTACCATAGATTTTTTTTTTAATCCATTCTTCAGTTGAGGGACATCTAGGTTGTTTCCAGTTTCTAGCTATTACAAATAAAGCTGCTATGAACATAGATGAGGAGGTGTCCTTGTGGATTGGTGAGGAATTGTTTGGGTGGATACCCAGAAGTGGTATGGCTGGGTTTTGAGGTAGAGCTATTTCAAGTTTTCTAAGACATCGCCAGACTGATTTCCATAGTGGTTGAACAAATTTGCACTCCCACTAGCAATGGAGGAGTGTTCCCCTTTCTCCACAACCTCGAAAGCCAGCATGTGCTGTCATTTGACTTGTTTTTTTTTAAATAAATTTATTTATTTGTTGCTTCAGGTTACATCTCCATCATATTGTCCTCTTTCCCCCTTCCAAGCCCCGCCCCCTATCCTCTACCCCCTAACCCTTCCATCCTACTCCTCTGGAGTGGAGTGTCCCTACATAACAGTCCCTTGCCCCAGTTCAGAAGTCATATGAGATCTGGTTACTACCCCGTCTGAGACATTCTCTTGATTGGTTAATAAAAGTTGCTGATAGCCAATTAGCTGGGCAGAAAGAGTATAGGAAGTTGGGACTTCCTGAGATTAGAACAGGAACCTTGCATTTTACATAGAGGATTAGCTCATTTCACCAGGAGATATGGAAGCAGACAGACGTCTTTGAGAATGCTGGAAGGTAATCAAAGGCACATGATGGTTTGGGATTAGGTGATCCGGGTTAACTTAGAATAGCTAATTGAGAGTTTTCCCAGCTAATGGTTTAGCATTGAAACATTAAAAGGTCTTGGTATATTTAATTATTGGGGAAAGGACCACGGCAGCTTATAGGCCATCAGTCCAAGAAATCCAGGACTCCCATCAAACTTCGGCGAATCTCCCGCCAAGCTGCCAGTAATTCTACTGGCCTAATATAATAACATATTACTTAACAGAGTTTAGGTTACAGGTGGTGTAGGCCACCCTTGGTCCAGGGCTCTTTCCCCAGGATAAATCAGGCCAACGGTTAAGGCGGGCCAGACCCCTCAGTTGATATCCTGTCAGGCTGCCCTCTGCTCTGTCAAGCTGCCAGCTACTCTGCCAGCCTAATCTTATAGTTTATACTTATTAATAAATACAATTGATAATTAAATTGCAGTTTCAGAGGACTGTATGCTACAGGTATGGTTCATACACATGTTTGCAACTCCAGGGCTCCTACAGTGAGATCAGAAGTAGAGACAGAATTTCTAAAAGTTAGCAGACCAGCAAACCTGGTGTATGTGATAGTGAATGAGAGACCCTGTCTCAAACAAGATGGAAGGTGAGGACCAGTATGTGTGTGCATGCATACACAAGCACATGTGGGCACATCTACACACAGACACAGACACAAAGATGCACACACATCATCATATATCCCCATTCCAAAAACTGGAAAAAAACCTACTTCACTTATATGGTGTTTTGTTTTCTTAAAATCTTGCATAACACATCTAATTTGGCTTAGCTTGGAATTATAAACTTTTTAATCCATTCAAATTAAAAGGATCCAAATCCTAAACTTTTTACCCCATTCAAAGTAACAGAAGCTACACTCTACTTGGCAGATGTGTTTTGTCAATAGTTAATTTGAGAGCCAAGTGAGAATCAATGGCTTTCTCTTGCTTTCTTTTTGGCACCATTAAAAAAAAAATTTTCCTCCCCTCCCCTCCCCTGCCCTGCCCTCCCCTCCCCTCCTCTTTTCTCTTCTCTTTCCTTCTGTTCTCTTCTCATCTCCCCTTCCTTCCTTCCTTCTTCCCTCCCTCCTTCCCTCTTTCTCTCCCCCTCTTTCCTCTTTTCAGGGGAACCAGGAGCCACCTCTGAGAACTTTTCAAAGTATATTTACTTATAAACCGTGATCATTCCATGCCCCTCTCCATGTTGATGTGTACAACTTTCCAAATGTAGAAAAGGACCCTCTAAGTCACTCTCAACACCGCAACAGGATTCTTTGCAGAGGGCACTAGTTCTGACAGGTGTTCTGTTAACAAAGAAAGGAAACCTTTATAGTCATACATTGTGTAAACAAGACAGGACTAAAGGAGCGGCCTCCTGTTTCATTCTTGTTCAGTGCCCTCCATGCAAGCATTTGCTGCCCCGCAAGATTATTAGGACGTTCACGAGTTCTCTTTTTGTTCTCCATCCGCCTCAGAAAAATGGTACCCAGCAAAAATCTTATTTAGTAGCAAAATATATTTTAATGGAAAGTCATCTTTAAGTAATTGAATAAAAACGTGTTCCAGGGACTTTCCCAGCAGACAGAGGAGTATGTACATCTGGTGAGGAGGGAGCAGCATCCGTTTAATAGAACTTCTATGTAGAAAATGCAAGCATACTTAACAACGGAAACATGTAAGGAAGGACGTCACCAAAAATAACAAGACAGATCACAGGATTAAAAAGTCCACCTCAAGTTTATAAAACAAAACAAGCTGCAGCACCGCGTTGGTCTTCCTTGGTGTGAGTTCCAGAAGCTACCGGGAGGAGATGAACCTGCTTTGGGAGAGGCAGTGGGGCTCCGGGTTAAAGTCCAGTTCTCCTTTTTCTGAAGAAAGAAAATATAACAAAACCAACAGGTTCAAGACTAAAGATGAAACTGAGGTAGGGAGAAAATTTGGGGGTGCCCATGGAAAAGGGAGCAATAAATCTTAGCCCAGTAGGCACATCTGCAAAATATTTGTTAAGGATGAGGGTCATTCCTCAGGAGAAGGAAAGGGCTTGGAAATATTAAAACATCGGTAAACATTTTTATCAACTTCAATAGTTTTATTGTTGTCAAATAGACCAAATATCAGCTGGATTACTTTCCCTTCCTTCCTCCTTCTCCCCTGTCTTGTTTTTTTTTTTTTTTTTGAGACAAGATTTCACTATGTAGCCCTGGGTGGCCTGGAACCCACAGCGATCCTCCTATCTCTGCCTTCAAAATGCTGGGATTAAAGATGTGTACCATTATACCGGACCTTGCTAGGACATTTTCAGTAAAATATGTTAAATTCATTATTTGCTTTATATTTTCTGTTTAGGAATATTACTTTTATCATTTATGTAAATTTTTACCATTTTTAATATTTATGTATTTATTTAATGTGCATGGGTGTCCATATGCACATATGTGTATGCATGTGGAGTTCAGAGAAAAACTTGCAGAAATCTATATTCTTCTTCTACCCCATGGGCCCCAGGGATCAAACTCAAGTCTTCAGGCTTCACAGAAAGCACCTTTGTCTGAGCCATCTCACCAGCCCTGCATTTTTTTCTTTAACCATGGAAAAGTCTGTCTCAGCCCTTGGGAGGTGGAGGCAGGAGGGCCTCAAGCCCATCTTCACATTGGTCTCTCTATGGTTCCAGGTTCAGTGTATGTGCTGCTGAAGGGAGCTCAGGACTGATTATTTTTGAGATTTTTGTTTTCTTCTTCAGTCCTGTCTTAATATTTTCCAGCTTTGGGTTTAGTGAAGGCTTAGAGAGAATATCTAGATAGCCTGTGATTAACCAAGTTTACACTCCAACTAGAAATATGGTCTGGCTCTTGAACCACCATACCCCGCCCCCGCAATACAGCCCAAGCGCTATAGCTCCACATTTCATTGGACTGTCTTACCTGGAGCAATCGTGTCCTGTCCAGGCTGAGGGACAGTGGCATCGGTTTGGCCTGATGCATTTCCCTCCATTTAAGCACGGAGACTGGCAAGTAGCTGTGATGAAAAAAAAATGCACGCATTCACCTAGTCAGTACTTAGACATTCTTAAGACGTCACAGAGGCTCGTAGGGTAGGATTTGTCCTTTCTTCCCCTGAATCACCACTGACCATTCCTCATGAGCCCTACATCCACACGTGGCATCCTCTCCCCTTCCTCTTCCGAGGCATTAGAGTTTTCTCATCAAGTTCGCACATGCAGTTTCACCACAGTAAAATCAGCTTTACTGATCATGTGAAGCCCTCTGGGTTCTGTCTTTTAAAATATTTTACTGTTATTATTGTGATGTGTGCAACCAGTCTGGCACTTGGTACTGAGCTCTAAGTTTTTCATATACTCAGTTAATTTATGACTCTCTGGAAGGGGCCAACAATAAACTCTAGATTGACTAAGCCAGACACCAGTTTACAGGAGTGTAAGTCTGTCACGCAGAACGCCTGGAACAACAGATGAGGCTGGAGAGAGGGCTCCATGGATAAGAACACTCACTACTCTGCCAGAGGACCTGGGTTTGATTCTCAGCCACCACGTGGTGGCTCACAAACACCTGTAACTCCAGTTCCATAGGATCCAATGCCTTCTTCAGAATTCCTTGAGTATGAGACATGAAAGTGGTACACAGACATACATGCACATAAAACATTCTTACACATAAAAGAGGCGTCCACTAGTTCTTCGTGTTTGGGCAGGAGAATCAGTGCTTCTCGGTTGGTGGGGTAGGGGTAGGATACAAGTACAACAGTAGGTGATTCTTTTTTTTTTTAATTAAAGAACTCAACAAAACAAATAAACCAGGACTAATCAGAATTAGAGAAACTTGATTAAGGTTAAAATTAAAATTAGTCACAGATGAAACCCTGAGAGAACACCCAAAGATCGAGTTTATGGGTGTCTTTTTCACAAACCCCCTAACTCTCCATGTGCACAAGTCTGTTTACTAAAACATCATGGAGTCTAAACATCTATGAAATCCATTACCCACAAGTTCAAACAGTTACATGAGTCCTTACAGGAAGAAAATCAGATGTTCATCAGGTGAGAGCCAGACATGAGTTTTACTGTAGCACACCAAGTCAGGGCTTTTCTGGATGAAAAACTTATCCTTCATATAATACAGCAAACTGTCTGCTAAGCAGCTGCCAGGCATGAAGAAGAGAAGGCAGGGGAAGTAAATAATACTTAGCTTTCTCCTTGAAGGACCCTCTTGCTAAAGAAAACTAAGAGTGGGTCATCAGGATACACTTATTTGCAGTTTAATCAGAAAAAAAAATGATGAGACAAACAGGATAGAACCCTGCAAAAATAAAACGGGAGCATCTCAATCTGACTTCCCACAGCTTCTGGTCGCTGAGATGAGAAAATGTGGCTCACTCTCAGGGGCACACTGCAAGGTGGTCCCTGGCTGTAGTCATCACTAGCAGTATTTTCACTTCTCAACTGCTTCCTCCTCCCTTCTCACGTCCATGGGGGCCACCCACTCATGCCATGCATCTTCTGCACAGCACCCCCCCATTAAATGCTTTTCATTGATGATGTGCAAATCTGTGTTCAATCTGGATGTGTTTGCTGGGAACCCAAACTATCACGCAGCTGCCTTTCAGACCACTACCCTTGTGTGTCCCAGACTCAAGTTCAACTCCTTGCCTAGACACCAATCTCTTTATCTAGCTCTGTAAATGGCATTGGAGTAGAATCACCTCCTCTGTACTTGGATCCTACCCCTACCCCACCAACCAAGAAGCATTAATTCTACTTTTCCCGATTCTCACAGAGCCACCATTTTTTTTTTTTGGTTATTATATCTCCAGATTTTGTTACTTCTTATCTATTGTGTACTATAACTTCCCAGCTAATCCCTTGCTGATGCCCTAACCACTTTAACAAAAAAAACTTTTTATGTGTATGGACATTTGCCTGCATGTACATCTGTGTAGTTGCTGGGTACTCACAGAGACCAGAAAAAGGCATTGGATAACCTGGAACTGAAGTTCCAGATAATTGCGAGCAGCCATGTGGGTGCTGGGAATTGAAACCCGGTCTCCTGGAATAGCAACCAGTGCTCTTAACCACTGAGCTGTCTCTCCAGCCCCCACCCATCACAGAGTATTGTTCTTGCCTAAAACCTTCCAGGGCTTCTCTGCTCTCGAGGCATAGTCTAGTACCTTGAACTTGCCACATACATTTCTTGATTCCATCCTGTCTATCCTTACAGCCACGCCCATGTGTTCCTTTCGTTGCTTCTGTCTGATGTGGCTGAGCTTCATTCAGTCACATAACAGTCTGTACGTATATGTCTGCGTGCTCCATGCCTTTGAGTGGAATGATTAACCAGTGACTCTTAATTACTGATGGTCGACTTGGAAATGGAACTGAAAATCAACTAGTAGATACTGGATAGGATGGAGAGAAGAGATCTTTCACTAGCTCGTGGGGCACAGTAGGGTGTGAGAGGCATTGCTCAGGAAGGACCAAAGAGAGGAGCTGATGTAGATGGTGTTCTCTGGTGCATCTTCTGAAAAGTGCTTTTCAGTGGTGATCAGTTCAGCCCAATACCGTCTGGTGACATTCTTGAGAATGAGTGGTACCCTTGTGTTGCAACACCACCTCCCAGGCCAAGTTCAACTCATCAGTGTCTCCTGTGGTTTCATGAAACTAAACCATCAAGAAAACAAACCATGAGAAGAAGCCTACCTGTATGACAGCGGGACCCAGTCCAGCCTGCCGGGCAGTCACACCGATAAGGGGCCACACAGCGCCCACCATTCAAACAGGGAAGTATGCATATTGCTAAAGAAAGAAATGATTTAAAAGTGTGTTAAAAAAGATTTGATCACAACACCTGTGTTCAGATCTGCTCAAATGTTCAAAGTCCATTTTGCTGGAGGAAACTTTGCATTGTCCCACTGGAGGATCTTCCTGAATGCACTCTGCTCATTAATGAGCAGTACCCAGAAAGCACAGGCTGGGCGGAAGTCTGATCCTTATTCAGATGTAACCGCTGAGCTCAAATGTACTCTTTCCTGGAGGGCGCTCTGTTCCCGGTGTTCGCTAAGTGCTTTGCTTCCACTATTTGCAACATAAGCAGAATGAATTCCATTTACACATCATTTCAAATTCCTTTTGAGAATTGTGTAAAGTTCTGTGAAAGGATTTGGCTGCCTCAGGCTTTCTTCTTGAACTACAAGTGAGAATGGGAGTTGGTTGGGCTGTATGGTAGTTGGCTCCTGTTGGCAATAATTTAGTAGTAATAGGACAACTCCATCTAATTTCCTAGAACCTGAGGACTGAAGTTGAGCATGTGAGGTTGTTGCATTGCCATGAACCATGAACTGGTTAGAAGCAGAGACTCCTCAGGTCCCCTCTCTGGTCAACTGCACCAGAATCTGCATCTTACAGCTCATCCAAGATGTTTCCATGCAAATTAAAGTCTTTGATGCCTCTGCTTTATGTAGAAGAACAGGCTTATGCTCAGCAAGCTAAGCCAGCTAACCCTGGCTTGGGACTGGGGTATTCCAGAATCTCTGGACCCTAAGATCTGGGCTGAAGCAGGGGCGTCAGCCTCACATGAAAAGGAATGAAGGCAGGAAAGGAACAACGTGACACCTTTTTTCCTTCTTGGCCATTGTGAAAACACTTGATTTGATTAAATGATAACAGACACCATTCATCTTCCTTTAAAAAACAGATGAAAAAGGGTATCCAGTAAGTTTTCGGGCTGGTCTTGTGTTTAGCGGGGAAAGAACCCAACTAATCCAACTTGACCACTCACCCTAGGGACTCAGCATGGCCTATCCATACATGAAACTGCTTTATCCTTGCACCTTAAGACACTGAAGTAACACACTTTAGACATTAAAAATCATTTAGAAGTACTTATTGAGGGCCATCCCAGTGGCTCAGCGGGTTAAAGCACTTGATAAGCAAATCTGATGACCCAAGTTTGATACCCAGGACCCTTGGTGGAAGGAGAAAACCAGCTCCTGAAAATTGTCCTCTAATGTCCGCCCAAACTAATAAAATAAGAAACTCAAAAGTAGGTATTTATATGCCCTTGATAAACTAACATTTTAAGCAAGGATCAAACTTCTGTTAATTTATTAAGTATTGTATAGATTAAGGCTTCCCCTCTTCTCTTACTTAGAAGTGACTTTCTCAATGACTAAGAGCCACGGTGGACTCACATGTCCCCTGGAAAGCACAGTGCTCTGTGATGTAGCAGTTATTCCAACCGTAGCAGAGGCTGCTGCCGGACATCACTGAGCTGAGGTAAGGGAAGTGAGGGCTGCAACGTAATCATAAAACCCCTTCCTAAGAAGGCTCAGTTACTGAGCACCAGGAGGCATGGGAGACTTTAGATGAGGCAACCACATACTCAGTTACAGATATTACAGCTAGATCTTCTGCAGTCTATTGATGTGTTAGAGTAGCCCTGTGCACTTGGGTCGGCTGCAAGGATTTGAGGTAACCAGTTCCTTAGGGCAGCAAAGGCAAGTCCCAGGAACTCTCCTAAGCCTCTCAGCTTGCGCAAATAATGGGACTCAAAGAAGTGTTTAACGACTGACTCACGTTCTTCACAGAGACGCCCCATCCAGCCATCTGGGCAGGAGCAAGCATTTGGACGTTGACAGACCCCTCCATTCTGACATGGGAACCGACAAACAGCTGGAAAAAAAATACCAAGGTGATTCATAATTCCAGGGAATTCTGAAATGCTGATACTAGAGAACAGGATTTCTTAGTCCCAACTCATAAATGATGCAGGCTTTAGAAAAGATAAATACAATTGAACACTAAGAATTTCAACATATGAGGAGAGGCATTTGTTGCCTGTTACCATGAAACCCGCCCTCATCTTTATGAAGGTGAAATAGACAATTGCAAACTGTATTGACAACTTAGAGCTTGATTGTTTTATGCATGTATTATAAGCATGCATGGTCAAGCTAATTACCACTTGTTATCATACTTAATTACCAGCTCTTTTCTTCCTTCTTCACTCATCTTTCCTTCCTTCCTTTCTTCCTTCCCTCCCTCTCTCCTTTCATTCCTCCCTGCAATGTTCAAAACTACAATACAATATTGTTAACTGCAGTGGGAATGCATTCGATCTTCAGACTGTGTTCATCTTCACTAACTGAAACTTTATATTCTCTGACTAGTGTCTGTGTACCTCTTCCCTACATCCCTGAACTAGTGCTGCACTCCACGACTCTCAGAGTTTGACCAATTTACATGTATGTTCAGTGTCATAGTTCTTGATCTTTAGCAAATACGTTTAGAATGAATAAAACAACTGTAATTTTAAAAAACATTCAGATGTTGTTAGGAAAATACAAGCTTTAGAAGAATGTACTTGGAGACCTATTACCTTTTTCTATTTTCAAGAAATGTGCAAGTTTTCAAAAACCTAAGTTAGCAAGTTATGGAAAATGACACAGTTGTTAAGCCAAATTTAAAGTCAAGGAAAACCAAAGCAGTGGGCATATCATATGCTGGTCATATTGACCGCTGTCCACGTCTCCCTGCAGCCTCACTTGAAAATGATTGTACAAATATTCCCTTACCTCTGCAAATAGGAGACGATGTCCATGTTCCATTTTCTAGGCAAACACTCCTCAGAGAACCTTCTAGCATGTACCCACTATAACAGGAGTAGGTGATCATGTCCCCATATTGGTAATGTACACCTCGAGCAATCGCATTGTCTACATGAGTTGGAGGACCACATGAGATTTCTACAGGAAGACACAATTAACAATCAAGGCCTTCCTGTTAACCCAAATTGAGAATACAACCTTACCACGAAGACCAAATCAGTTAAAGAAACATAGATAAAATACACACATGAACTGTTTTCACCTCTATAATGTCTAGAATACTAGGAATGGAAAGAACAATCTGCAGTTTTAGTCCAAATAGATAACAAGATCACAGGGTTTTGTCCTGTGATTCAAATGTCTAGGCAGAGCTGTTGGAAACCCACGGAAAGACACGTGGCAGAGAGAAAAGCTCCCACCTCGCCAACGAGGCGACTGCCAGAGAAGGCTGAAACAAAATGCTCATCAAAATAGCACAGGGTTGGGGTGGGGGGGGAGCATGCTAGCCTACCATTTCAGAGTAATAATCATGGATTATAAAATGTTCTGCTACTGCTTAGAACAGTGCCTGCAACCCAGCAAGTGTTCTGTATGCATGTAGAGAAAGGAATGGATTCCCATACTAGCCTGTAGTTGAGTTTCATGAGATTCAAGACCCCTTTTTGATAATGCAAGGTGTCTGAGGGATCTGTGTTAGACTGCGTAACCATTCCCTTTTCAAAGCTACATGTGCTGTGTATTTGAATCAAGATTACTATACCTGTTTGTGCTTTGAAGATTTTTATAAGATGTCTCGAGCTATCTTATAAAAATAAGTGGGGTGCATTGAGGACTAGGCTGAACTCTGTGTTCTGCTAGGTATCTACTTTGTGTAAATCTATCAGGTGATCAGAATTCATGAACTGGCTTATAAAAGGTCATTTTGTTGTCATATTATTAATAAGATTTGGTAGAGGAGGTAATAAATTTGTGTGATGTTTATACATTCTCTTTCCTTTTGTTCTTTCTTTCACTTTCTTCCTTCTTTTTTTTTACTGAAAATAGATTATTTTCTCATATATCTCGAGTATGATTTTCCCTCACTCTACTCCTCTCTTCCCACCTTCTCTCCTCTCCAGATCCACTCCATTTCTGTCTCTCTTTAGAAAAGAATTCTAAGAGCAACAACCAAACATGACAAAATAAAATATAATAAGATAAAACAAAAACCAACACATCAAGGCTGGACAAGGTAGTCCAACAGGGTAGAGAAAATGCCTACTATGTCTCAGAGTCTGGGAAGAAATAGATGCTACCCTTTTCTCAGATAAGTTGGGAATGTCAGGCACACAATATAATAAGCTTCCTGTGAGCTGTTTCATAAGAATAGATGATATGTCATAAAAACTTTGAGGTAAAGGTAACTGTGCTTAGATCTGTCAAGGTATGAACCTCAGTGAAAGCATTGTTTGTACCAGGACAGAGAGTGCTGACAGATCAGAGGGGAACAGCTTCTAAGATTGCAGCAACAGCCCATAGAAAGATCACAGGGAAACTGATGGTTGACTTAAGGAAGTTTGATAATAAAGCATGTCTTTCAGGGCACTATGTGGGAAGCATCTGGTGTTTTTAATACACATTTGTGGGCTTTCTGACTTGAGAGTCTGCATTTTATATACCTGCCCTAAGTGACTCTCGTGTGCATCAAATTTTAATCACCAATTCGTAGGGATTAATATGAGAAGCAGGTAGGCAGGATGTGGAAGGGTGCTGCCTAGGCAAAGGAAGGATATGTGGTTTTAATCCAAAGACTTCCTGTCTGATAGAAAATGTAAAAGAGGCTGGAGGATTAACAATCATGGAAACCATTTCCTCTCCAAGGCAACTTGTGATCTGCTCTAGAATACTGAACGTCATCAGGCATGCATTGAAGGAGCATTTGTAACAAACACACGTCTCTCCCTCTCTTATTTCCAGTGGCCTGAATGGTAAGCATCAGGGAGCCAAGAACCAAGGTGCAGATGTGTAGGCAGAATGAGGGCACTTGGCCTGATTCCTGTGAGGCAGGTGGCTTTAAACTAGACTAGAAGGCCAAAGAGAAATCTAATGTACACTTACTTTCCCTTTCATTAGTGGTAGATATTCTTAAGTACCTAGGAACCAAATAAAGTTTTTTCATTTGCTTGGTTTTTTTTAATTTCTTTTCTTTCTTTCTTTCTTTCTTTCTTTCTTTCTTTCTTTC
>CAJQZJ010032188.1:2319539-2385475 GCA_907164525.1 Lophiomys imhausi | reverse complement strand
CTTTCTTTCTTTCTTTCTTTCTTTCTTTCTTTCTTTCTTTCTTTCTTCCTTTCTTCCTTCCTTCCTTCCTTCCTTCCTTCCTTCCTTCCTTCCTTCCTTCTTTCTTTCTTTCTTTCTTTCGACAGGGTTTCCTGGCCAACCTGGAACTCACTCTGACTACCAGGCTGGCCTTGAACTCACAGAGATCCACATGCCTCTGCCTCCTGAGTGCTGGGATTAAAGACATGTGCCACCACACCTGGCCATTACAGACAGGTTCAAACTGCCATGTGGGCACTGGGATTTGAACCCTGGGTCCTTTAGAATAGCAGCCAGTGCTCTTAGCCACTGAGCCATCTCTCTAGCCCTTTAAAAAACTTTCTAATGCTACAGTACACTGTTAGCTAAAAATTTGGTATGTGAGTTATGTGTTGGTGGTGTATGGGGATGTTGAGCTACTGGGCACCTCTTCCCACACAGAGAAACTACTGATACAGTATGAATCAACCAATTTATTCTAGAAAACAAACCCACAAGACAAGTATTATTATTATTATTAACAAATGAGAACCTTAAGACTAAAAGTATGCTAAGGCTTTTATGTAAGTTTAGAGTTAAAAGTTTGGAGGCTAGAATTCAAACCCAGTCTCCTTGTGCATATGTCTTGTTTCATTAGTTGAAGTATGACTGTTTTGAAGATGGACTATAACTTGTTCAAAATATTCTTATGTTACGTAGCCAAGTGCCATGGTTGTGGTTAGATCCAATGAACATTTTTTGCGTTCTGCTGTTGACAGAGTAGCTTTGGCAACATGGAATGCAAGTGGTAGGATGCTGGTTGGGGAGGTTTTTAAGGTGGAAGCAGGAAGTGTTAAGAGATGTCAGGAGATAATCACAGCAGGATAAGTCTCTAGATTGTTGAAGGCGCTGTTGCAGCTTGGGTGAATTAACATGGTGCTGGGCCACAGCTCCAGGACCAGAAACTCTGCTTAGTTGGCCCTGTGAACAAAATGCCTGCCAGAAATGACCTAAGAGATGAAGAGCTTATCTTGGCTCACAGTTTGATATGGTTCAGTCAATGGTTGCTGGGCTCCTGTGCTTCAACAGAACACTATGTCCATGAGATCATGTGGCAGAGGTCATTCTTTAGACAAGGAGTTGAGAGAGAGAGAGGGTCCAGGGTCAAGGTACCGCCACGATCCTGTCCCCAGTAACCTACTTCCTCCAGTTGGGTCTCACCTCCTAAAGTTTCCAGCACTTCCCAAAATGCTGCCACTAGCAGGAGACCAAACACACAAAACACAAGTAAATGAGGAACATTTCATATCCAAACCATAACAATCTGTGTAAGCAACACCCAGGAACTGATATAATTTGATGTTTTCTGGGGTTATCCCAAACACAAACTCAGAAATTGTGGGATGGAGCCCAGTTATTTGTGTTTTAGCAAGCTCCTGACGTTCTACTGATGAATACGCAAGGTTGAGAAGTATCTCAGGATAATTTTTGTTTGCAGAAAGTACTTGTAGCCTATTAACGGATAGTGTGAAGACTGTGATGATGTGAAGGAAAATGTGTATTTTAAGCTTAGTGCCCTTGTTTTTCTCAGTAGAATACATTTTGACAAATCTACTCAGAGAATCCTAATCTCCTAATCAGAGAGGTTTTAGCTTGGTCTGGAAAGTTCATTTTTAAAAATTGTTCAGTATTCAAACATAATTTTTTGTTGTATTAAACACCAATACCAAGGATGACTAAAATAGTACAGAGACCTAACTATGCACAATGAAGCTACTTGACAGAAAATAATTTCACAGGATGAGAGAGATGGCTCAGAAGTTGTGAACATTGACTGCTCTTTAGACCCGGGTTCAGTTCCCAACACCTACGTGGCAACTCACAACTATTTATAACTTGAGTTCCAGGGGACCCTATATGCCTTCTTCTGACCTCCACAGGTACTAAACACACATATGGTCCACAAACATATATGCAGGCTAAACCACCCATACACATAAAAATAAACAAATATTTAAAAAACATTGTTGTAAACAGAATCAGTCATTAATTAAGATAAAACAAAAACAAAAACCCCAAAGCTTCACATGGCCAGAAAGATGTCTCAGAGTTAAAAGTACTTGCGAAGAATGGGTGAGAGTCTGAGTTGGATCCTTTAAAACTGATTGACCTCTGACCTCTACACCTCTCTCTCTCTCTTTCTCTCACCCTCCCTTTCTCCCTCCTCCCTCCTTTTCTCTCACACACTAATAGGAAATAAAATATGTTTTTGTTTTTAAAGGAAAAGAAAGCCTCAGAAAGATAGAAAAACCTTTCTCACTAGCAAACTTCCCTGGGTTCTGCCCATTGACATACTTTCACATTTGGCGTTTGTCTGTGTCCATGTCTCATCTGAATTACAGGTGATGGCGCCGTTGCCTTTGAGCAGGAAGCCTTCCCTGCACTTGATAGACACACTCTGGTCCACATAAAACTCCTTTTCAGAGAGCAGGGAGTTCTCAGGAATCACAAACGGGACAGGACATGGATTTGCTGTAAAAGGCAAGACAGGTGCTTACTGAGATGTCTTCTCTTTCCCTAACTCATCTCTTTAAGGACAAAGTAGAGGCCTGTAGAACATGGATTCTCAATGACAAAAATAATATTAATCTTAAAAAAATTTCAAACAGTCTGACTTCAAATTCATGCTCTCCTGATTCAACTCCACCATGCTGGGCAGGGTTTAACCATTTAGAACTTCAAATGTTAAGCACAGATTTGCTTTCAATCCACATAAAATTATTTGTGAAGATTCAGAATCAGGCATATAAGAGATCAAGGGCCACACTGAGCACTCTCTCCATATTAGATGGATGTCAACAGGATGGTAAATTCTACTGAACTCCATTCTCCTTCTGAACATCCTTCAGAGAGGATGGAAGGAGAGAAACATCAGACACTGGTGTGCAAGTGGAGCCTGAGTTTAGGCCTGCGCAGTGAGGTACGGAATGTTAGAACTTCACGCTGTCTTTGTGGGCCTGATGGTAAAGAAAGGCTGTTGCAACATTTCTAAAGGAAACAGAAAGTAATGCTAGAGCTTGACTCTCCTAGTGTCACCCACTGCTGACTCAGGCGTCAAGCTCTTACAGTTTTTCTGATTTGAAGTGGGTGTAAAATAAGACTTGTTGAGGTAGGGCTCATCTTAATTTTTTTTTTTTTTTGGTTTTTCGAGACAGGGTTTCTCTGTGTAACAGCTCTGGCTGTCCTGGACTCACTTTGTAGACCAAGCTGGCCTTGAACTCACAGTGATCCGCCTGCCTCTGCCTCCCAAGGGCTGGGATTAAAGGCGTGTGCTACCACACTCAGGTCTTCTTAATTCTTAAGGCTCCATTGGTGCACCTACAATCCTTTAAACAATAGCCAGAAATCTTCTCTAGATATATTTCATTTGTATTGTTTTCATTGAAATGGTTCAATTATCCTTATTTACCACATTTATATGTTTTACATTAACATTGGATTTTAACCATATCTTTTTTCTTAACTTCCTTTCTTCCCATCAATAGAATTCACAATATCTTCATTTCAAAATGCTTTCATTAAGTTGCATTTTCTCTCAATGGCTGAATTTAATCAGCCAAGGAATCTGATAAAAGCTGGTTCTTAGGCAGGTTGTTTTTAACATAATACAAGTAGAGTTTTAAAATATCCCATGAAGTTGGGTTTGATGGGCACAGGTGGCCTTCCCTGGACCAATCTAATTCATCAGTATTTCCCCTTTATTTGAGATATGTGGGAAACTAATTATGAAGCTGAAAGTGATTAAAACAGCTCCTAAAGTCAACACACACGTTTGCAGAGGGGAGCCAGGTTACTCCAAGTTCCATTTTCAGTGCAGTGTGCCTCAGGGGACCCTTCCAGGGTGTAGCCTCTGTGGCAGGAAAACAGCAGGCTGGGTCCAGATGTGGTGTTTTCCATGACTGCCTTCCCATTCAGAAACTCAGCTGGAGCCTCACATCTGTTCTCTAAAAGGAAGAATAAAGCTTTGTATTAAATGCTTCCCCAAATCCCCTTTGCTTCTCTTGCTATAATCGCTGAAGGTACTTTGGTGTGTGTGTAATATGCATATACATACATACATATATATGTATATATATCAAACACATATCTATACATGCCTACCTATGAATGAAACAAAATAATATTCACTAATACAGAAAAAATATACTGTATATATCTACTGATTACCACATGCTCACAAGTGAAGACTGCTAGTTAGTCATATGCAGTTCATTTGTCTTTACGTATTTTTCTTTCTTTTTTTTTTTTGGTTTTTCGAGACAGGGTTTCTCTATTTAACAGCTCTGGCTGTCCTGGACTCGCTTTGTAGACCAGGCTGGCCTCGAACTCGCAAAGATCCGCCTGCCTCTGCCTCCCAAGTGCTGGGATTAAAGGCGTGCGCCACCACCGCCTGGCTTTTACGTATTTTTCTAATAGTGATGGATGTGCTGGGAGTTTAGATAAATATATGCATGTAATTGAGGAATCTCATGGTTGTGAACTTGATTAAAAACACAGGATTCTCAGAGAGATTTGAATGTCCTATAAATAGCATACATTTTAAGCATAAATACTTTTCAAATATTGTGTGGTACATATTCATATTAAAATTTTTTTCATCTGAAATTTAAATTTAACTGAGAATTGTATATTTTTCTTTCAAATCCAGCAGCAATTCTGAGATGACCTCAATAATAAATAAAAGAAAGTGAGTCTCAGAAAACCTAAATAACTTGGTTAAGGCCACACTGTTGATAAGGAGATCAAAAGTGCCCAGAGAGACAACTCAGGCGGTGAAGGCATTGTAGTCAGGCCCAGCGACTTGAGTTCAATCCTCGGGACCCACATGGTGGGAGAGAGTCAACTCCTGAAAGTTGTCCTTTGACCTGCAGATACACCCTGTAGGCTCATGGACCTCTGTTTTCCCCCACACACAAACACACAAACAAACAACAAGTAAATGTTTAAAAAGGACATCAAAAAGACAAACTTACTGTGACAGAAACTATGAAAGTGAAGTATCAGGAAGAGGACAAAATGAGTGTGGGTGGAGTAAGAGCAACGTTCATTTTCTATGCTTTGCTTTGGCATGCAATAAATACTAGGTTGTATTAAGCTGCAGAATAGAGAAATGGCATTGAATCCCCGAGAAATGTTGTTACTGGGAATGTGCTGCAGGAAGCAGGATCTAGAATCTTAAAAACAGGGTTGAAACGTCATTTTATAATTTTTATGGAATTAGAAAAGGTGGGTTAGGCCAGTGATCTTCAATTTTAGCTTTATGTTCAGTTGGAGAGCTCTTGGGCCTGCGGTCCTGTCTCAGGTCAAATGAGTGAGGGTTTCTGCATTACAAAGAGGAGGAGGTCCACGCTTCCCCAGCTGTGCAGGGGCATGAATGTCAGTTTGGGAATCTGGTTGACACACCTCCTGATTCAGTTGGATCAGGGTAGACTCAAACAAGGCACACAGAAAACATGCTTCCCTCTGACTCCCTTCAAGCTCACAGTTCTCTGGTCTTGTTAATTTTCCCCATTGTATTTTATTTCTAGTCAGTTTCTGTCTCTTCATAAACAGTATAAAAAAGTTTGAACAAGAGCCCCGGTGCCCCTGCTGCTGCTCGTTTGAGAAGCACTGGTCCAGGACCTCCAATTGACGTGCATGGGCTTCCTTGAAGTCTGATAACATCTATGAAGAAATTCAATAATTTCATAAATTATGTAAGGATTTACAAATCAAGTTCTCACTGTTTATACTTCCACCTCCATAAATATCCGTGGCTTTGAGGAGACCTAAAAAGGTGCGTAATAATACATAACAAAATATTAATAGTTTTTACTTTGAGTGGTGACCTTAAATTTTCCTGATGTGTGTTGTCTGATATCTTGAAAGTAGTTTGTATGACTAATAACTTAAAAATGGCCACTCATTAACATCATGAAGGTTTTCAATGCCAGACATATGGGATTCCTCTTCGTTCCTTGCTCCCATTCCCTGCAGATACAAATGCTTTTTGAATATGAACAGTTTAGGCAGCATGCTACTGGGGTTGAGATATGCAATTTTAACATGTAAACTTATATAAAATGCCCTTATCTTGTATACAAATGCCATGTATAATGAGCATATGAAATGAAAAAATTTAAGATCTGTAAGTAAATAGAGAGTGTTAAATGATTTGGACCACACTATATTTTGATATATGTCATTTAATTCAGATATTAAATAAAGTATACTTAAAACTAAAAGAAACATATGGGGATAATTAAAAGGAAAGAAATATTATTATTATTACTATTTTTTGGTTTTTCGAGACAGGGTTTCTCTGTATATCCCTGACTGTTCTGGACTCACTCAGTAGACTAGGCTATCCTTGAACTCACAGATATCCTCATGCCTCTGCCTCCTGAGTTCTGGCATTAAAGACGTGCACCACCATGCCCAGCAATTACAGACAGCTGTGAAGTGCCATGTGGGTGCTGGGATTTGAACTGGGTCCTTTGGAAGAACAGTCAGTTCTCTTAACCGCTGAACCATCTCTCCAGCCCCAGAAAGAAATGTTATGGACTGCCCAAAGTCTTAAACAAATATATTTCTGTGATTTAAGGTGTTACTGAACATTTAAAAATATTTTCAATATAATGTGAACTGTGAGTATCTATTTGACTAATGTTCCATCACCACTTAAAAATGATGTCATTAAGGGCCAGTTAGTTCATGTACAGGCAACAGCTCTAACCTATCTAATTTATACTTATTTTGGAGAAAACACCACGAAAGTGAAAATAAACACAAGTTTCTAGACAACTTGTGTGTTGTTGCTGGGCCAGCAATCTTATGTCATATTCCAGTTAATCTCTGATCTCCACAAGTTTTGACCCTTAGTAGGCTGGAGCTCTTGAACAAAAGCCATTAAGTGTTCTCTTATAGTTTATGTGTTTATTTTATTTACTAAAGCACAAAATGGATATATAAAGAAAATGGGGACACATTGTTATCTTGTGTTCTTGACACATTTCTGGGACCCTTTGGTGCCTCTCAACTCACCTCTGCACACTGCCACCTGCCCACTCCACTGTCCGTTCTCCTGGCAGACTCGTTCTCTGTTCCCCTGTAACCAACAGAGAGGGCTCGTGAACAGGATCCTAATTTCATGACAAAGACACAAGATGAGACCATGAAGCCATCTTAGCCATGGGCTTGGGTGGGACGCTAAGTGAGTATATTGAATGAAAATAGTGTAAAGTTTATACTCTCAAAAATAATTTTACCAAAATTTTCCCTGGCAGAATAATGTTATGATGGCAGACTTGGCTTTATCTTCTATTTTAAATGACAGCTAATTATAATTGATAGAAAAGACTCACAAAGAATGGCTCAGCAACATCAGAGATAAATTTGTTTAGTATATTTAAAAATAGTTTGAATGGCATTTATCCTTCAATACTTGAGACATAAAATAAAGCATATGAAATACTATATTGGTTTGAGGAGTGAAAATTTTAACCATGAGACTTATCTATTACACGTTATTTATTAAGGAGCCTATGTTTAAATAATCTGGTGAAGTCTAAAATTCACTTCTCTGCCTTCTGAAATATAACGTTCTTGAACAATAATTTGTAATTATCTGAATATATTTTTTCAGTATCCCATAGGTCTTCAGGGCTATGTAGGCTGCTTGCCTCCAATGGTATCTAAGGTACTATTCTTTGATTCCTAAATATAGTTTTTATAGATCTTTGCTTCCTACTTTTCTGTTATGTCTTCTCATAACCATTTGTGTTTCCAACTTGCATTATGCTCTTAATCAACAATGAAACAATAGCTAATTAAAGGTTTATACATTACATTTTTAAAAGACCAGGTTTTAACCACCTTGTGTGTGGTATATATGGTGCACAAATGGCAGAGAGGTCAGAAGAGGACCTTGGTATCTTGTTTTATCTATGTATCTGTCTATGTATCTATCTATATATCTTCTATGTATGTATCTATGTATCTATCTATCTATCATCTATCTAATATTCAAACTATGGACTTTAGTCCTTAGAGACAGAGTCTCCCATTGAACCTGGAGCTTGGTTCGCATCAAGCAAGCCCCAGGGATTCTCTTGTCTCTACTCCCCACATCACTGTATACAGGCACATCCACAGCCATCTGGCTTTTTAATAAGAGAGTATTGGTTTCTCAGACTCACGTTCTCATGCTTGTGCAGTGACCCCTCTTTTCTGAACCATCTCTCCAGCCTCCTTAGTAAGTCTTTAGGAGGTTCACACTCTGTGTGGGCTTCAGCACATGGATTTTGTCACCTATCTGTTTTTTTTTAATTTTATGTTTGCTGATATGTGTTTCAGTGTATGCCATGTGTATATAGATGCTAATGGTGGGCAGAGAAAGTGACAGATCCCCTGCAGCTGGAGTTGCAGGTGGTTGGGAGACAGCTGACTTGAGTCCTCTGGAAGAACAGCTGAGCCATCTCTCCAGCCCCCTATTATCCTACCATGGTTTTTGTTTTGTTTTGCTGTGTTCTGAATCAGCAACAGCTGAGAAGCTGCTAATTGTTTACTCTTGTTTTTCATCCCAATTGACTGATATTCTTATTGTCCTTGTTGGGGTATTTTTTTCTTGAGCCATGCATTTAATTATTGATAAATCTTCAGTTGTGAAGATCTTATTGATTTTAATGGGGCAGTCCTGCCCTAACTTTCTAAAACAAAGCAACAAACTCATAAGTGTCATACACGTTTTAAAAAACATTTTTATTTTCTTCTTAATAAAATAGTAACATTCATTCATTGTAGAAAACTTTAAAAATATAAAAGAAAAATAAAGCTTCCACAATTCTTCATCCCAAGACGAATTTTATCCCTTGTGCTTTTTTTTTCTGTAGACAGAAAAATGCTTTTCTAACTTATACGTTACTTTTTAATAGTTTAAAAGAAATAGACAACCACCTCTCTGCTTAGCTCACTAACCGGGCACTCACAAGGCACGCCGTAGTCACTGGCTTACTCAGTGATTTTGCATTTTCCCAGTGTTCCTGACTTTGTTCTCTTCCATTTGAATGGTAAATATTCTGTTTGACTATGTCAGTTTTTATTCCAACAAAACATCAAATGAATTACCAGTAGCTATTAACTTTTAAAAGCAAACAGTCTCCACTAACTTTCCCTTTAGTAACTGGCAGTATTTATCATGTGTTTCTTTCCTTTTCTTTCTCTACTCCTTCACTTGCCTTGCTTGTTAATAAGTCTGAGTCTTAGATCTATTAGTACACTTTCCCCCTGTCTTATCTACGTTTCCAACCAACTAGTACAGATTCTTGTATGGCACTTTAGAGCCCTAATAACCATTTTATTATTATCTGGCAGTGACTGAAAACAACCAACTCAGTCTTCAGTTGTTTATTTTGATTCATCCTATAGTTGCCTTTAGAATTTTTTTCCTACATTTTTTTCAGGCATGGTAATTTTTTTTTTGAAATTCAAAAGCTCATAAAAAGGTATTCGCCTTATACTCATGGGGGCATATTTAGAGAGTAGAAGAGTGTAACATAACTTGTATTGGATGTCTTGACTTGCTTGGTTTTGGTAGCAGTTCAGATCCTGGAAGTGGGTGATGACAATTGCCCTGCATACACTTGGGGAATGAATAGAGGCTGGTGCTTGCCACTGTCATTTGCCTGCAGCCACCACAGCCATGGAAGCAAGGAAGCTTACTGTACTGTATGTGTCAACAGGCTGAGGGGAGCAGGTCACTTCCACAGTGACCTTCAGGTCCTTCAGTAGAGCAGATGCCTGTCACAGAGGTCTGCTGGGACTAAGACCGGACCTAAAACCACTTCCCCACCCACCAATCTTTGGTGCAGGAATGCTTGTTAAAAATGCAAAATCTTTGACCTAGTTTGCTTTCAAGTGTGGTGATAAACACTGTGACCAAAAGAAACTTGTGGGTGAAAGGATCTATTTCAGGATCCAGCTTACAGTTCATCATGATGAGAAGTCAGGGCAGAAATTTAGGGCCGAAACCTAAAAGCAGGTAGTGATACAGAGACCATGGAAGAATGCTGCTTACTGGCTTGCTTCTGAGGCTTGTCTTGTCTGATTGCTTAGACAACCCAGGTGCACCTGGCATGATACACAGTGGGCAGGGGCTCTTCCACATCAATAGTTAGTCAAGAACATGCCAAACACATCCATAGGCTAAGCTGATGGAAGCATTTTCTCAATTGGAGTTCCTTCTCTCCAGATGACCCTATCTTCTATCAAGTGGCCAAAAATCCAAACCCAAACCAAACCAAAACAACAACAACCCCCCCCCAAACCGATCAACCAAGCAAACAAAAAACAAACCAACATGGCTCTATGGAATATCATGACTATAGTAAATAATACTATGTTATACATTTTTTTAAAATTATGCTTTCCTATTTCTCTAGGTTCCTTCTTTATTTCCTCTGCTCTTCCTTGTCAATTTATTTATTTTAGATTCTAGAAAACTTGTCATTAGTTCTGCTGATGTTAGCAGACACATTTTTGCTGGTTGTTTTACGTGATGTCACTGACACTATTTAGTAGACTTAGAAGTTTGATAAAATCAAGTTTATTTTTTTTTCCTAGAGGGAGTAAGTCACTTTCACATATGAGCTGTTCCAGAAATATGAAATGTCTGATATCTCTATTTTTTGGGTATGACATCAACAGGCACAGCTGATCAGAGCCTAGATCCTGGAGTTCATAAGGATTGCAAATGCTGCGCTTTGTCTTTCATTCATTAACTGGGTTGTTCTTTTGAAGGTAAGTGACCCTTCACTGAGCATTTTGTTATTACGTGCAGTCTGCTTTAAGGAGCCAATCCTTCTTCTTCAGTTATATTTTCTCAACACGAGTTTGCATAGGAGGATCTGCCAATACTTTGGGTCATTGATTTTTAGTATCTTTATGAATTTCCTATCTGCTCATGCTGGTTGACACATCACTTTTTTGATCACCTGTATTGTTGCTCAAATGGCTTTTGAAAGTTCCTCTAGTTGGCTCCATATTTTCTTTAAAAGATTTACTTATTTTTATTTTATATGTTTGGGTGTTTTGCCTGCATATATGTCTGAGGACCACATGCGTGCATTGCCCACAGACACCAGAAAAAGGCATTGGAGTCCCTGGGATTGGAGCTACAGAAGGTTGTGAGCCACCATGGAGTGCTGGGGATCAAACCCAGGTCCTCTTAAAGAACAGAAGGTGCTTTTAACTGCTGAGCAGTCTCTCCAGCCCCCTTCAGGCTCCCATTATCCTGAGTGATGAGGGTAATCCAGGAATCCTTTTACATCTCTCACCATAGATGGGTATTCACTATTTCTACAAGTATCTGGGGGTAAATCTTTTGAAAAGACCCTCAGGTGATCTTAACATGTTGGTTGGAATGAGAACAGTTATTGATAAACTTCTTTCACCTTTGTGGTTAACACCAGGCTATTATCCCAACATTTTAAGTTAAATTACTAACTTTTTTAAATTTCATAAGCTTTTGGTATATTTTGTTTCCAAACAGGTATATATGTTTTCTTAAGAAATTTCTTTTGTTCTTTTGTTCTTTCTTTCTTTCTTTATTACTTCAGGTTACACCTCCATCATAGTGTCCTCTTTCGACCCTTCCCAGCCCCACCCTCCCACCTTCTACCCCCTAACCCTTCCATCCCACTCCTCTGGAGTGGAATGTTCCTACATAACAGTCCCCCGCCCCAGTTCAGCAGTTGTATGAGGGCCAAGAGCCTTCTCATACACTGGGGGCCTACAAGGCAGTACCACTAGGGCAAAGTGTCTCATTGACAGGAAGAAAAAGTCTATGTTCCTGTTCCCTTTGGTGCGTTGGTTGTAGTATAGATATCCTGTATTATATAGCTAAAATCCGACTAGAAGTGAATAGATGCCATGTGCATCCTTCTGAGTCTGGGTTAGCTCACTCAGAATGAGCTTTTCTAGTTCCATCCATTTGGCTGCAAATTGCATAATTTCCTTGTTTCTGATAGCTGAGTAGTATTCCATCGTGTAGATGTACCATAGTTTTTTAATCCATTCTTCAATTGAGGGACATATGGGTTGTTCCCAGTTTCTAGCTATTACAAATAAGGCTCCTATGAACATAGATGAGGCAACTTCCTTGTGATTCGGTGAGGAGACATTTGGGTGTATACCGAGAAGTGGTATGGCTGAGTCCTGAGGCAGAGGTGTTCCAAGTTTTCTTAGAGTCGTCTTGAGTTGCATTTCTCTGATGATTAAGGATGCTGAGCATTTCTTCAAGTGTCTCTCAGACTTTAGGAATTCCTCCTTTCTGAATTCTCTGTTTAGCTCTTTCCCCCATTTTTTAATTGGATTATTTGGTTTCTTGGCATTTAATTTCTTGAGTTCTTTGTAAATTTTGGATATTAGTCCTTTGTCAGATTTGTAAAAGATTGAAACTAAACCCAGACTTATCACCTTGTACAAAACTTAAGTCCAAGTGGATCAAAGACCTTAACATAAGCCCAGACACACTAAATCTACTAGAAGAGAAAGTGGGAAAAACCCTCAAAATCATTGGCACAGGTGACAACTTCCTGAACAGAACACCAACAGCTCAGGACCTGAGACCAACAATCAATAAATGGGACCTCATGAAACCAAAAAGCTTCTGTAAGGCAAAAGACACTGTCATTCGAACAAAACGGCAGCCTACAGACCGGGAGAAAATTTTCACTCACCCCACATCTGACAAAGGGCTAATATTCTTAAGAAATTTCAAGATCAGTAATCTAACATAAGGAGCACCCCAGTTTCAAAAACAAAAAAATTCTCCAGTCACAATTCACTATTAGATTGGCATTCTTCTTTTTGTGTTTATTTTCTTAACCTTTGAGAAAATAAAATAAGGACCACAGAAACCTGATTCCAGTTCTTATGGCCTTCTCTTATGACAATTATTTGATTTCACAGTCATGAAAGAAGGGGGGGCATACTACACACCTTAACAGCTGGCTGGTAATGACTATTTCAGGCAGACCTGTTTCTACACACCACTGTAAGTAAACATGAAGAGATTCCTGAAAAAAAAAAAACCACATGACAATCTCCTGTGATTGACAGCAGCTCTCTTAGACAGAGAGATAATGCTGATAATGAGATGGCAAGATAATGCTTTCAGAGAAATTAGCTGCAATGCTCCCATTCAAATTCCTAGGGAGACTTAGGCTGCCTGCCGATGGCACTACCATACTGTAATTAGGAGTCATCTTAAGGATAAAGTTGGGGTTTTCTAAGGAAGTTCTGAGGAGTTTCAGGCTAGATACATCACAGGATGTGATGGTTTGAATAGATATGGCCCCTATAGACTCATGTGTTTGAATTCTGGGTCAAAGGGAAGGCAATATTAGGAGACGTGGCCTTGTTGGAGGGAGTGGGTCACTGGGGGAGGGCTTTGAGGTTTAAGAAACTCAAGTCTGGCCAGTGTGTCTAAATCTTCACTCCTGTTGTCTGTGGATCAAAATGTAGAACTCCCAGCTCCTTCTCCAGCACCATGTCTGCCTGCATGCTGCCATGTTTCCCACCATGATGATAATGGACTAAACCCCTGAAACTGTAAGCCAGCTCCAATTAAATATTTTCCTCTATAAGAATTACCATGGTCATGGTATCTTCACAGCAATAAAACCCTAACTGGGACACAGGGGAACTTGGCATCTAAAGTAAGAGCTTGCCAATGCCTGCGCACTTGCTGTGGGTGAAGTCCTGGCTTTACTCAAGTATCTCCTTGTTGTGGCTGTACTATAGTGATGCATAATGGGACCTGTTGGGAGCTGCCTAATGTGGGTGGTGGGAGCCTAACACAGGTTCTCTGCAAGAGCAGCAAGTGCTCTTAACTGCCGAACCATCTTTCCAGCTCCAATTTGTTTTTTGAATCTGTAGTTCGAGCCAGAACCTAGAATATGCTAGGTAAGCATTCTGCCCCTGAGCTGTACCCCCTGATCAAAGCTTTCTTTTGTGTCTGTTGTATGACAGAGTTTTCATAGTTGTCCAGGCAGGCCTTGAACTTGTCACTCTCTTGCCTCTGCCTTCTGAGTAGCTGAGATCACAGGTAATGGGGTCATCACACCTGAATGATAATTTTTGTGTGTTTAAAAATTCTAAGTCTTCTTAACTATTTTTCCAGAAAGTGTTAAGAGAATAAAATAAGACAATACAATAGGATGTCTTTAGGAACAGTGTTGGTAAAATTAATCTACTCTAATATTAAAAAGTATCCCAAGCATATCAAAATAGCACATTAATTTTTGTCAAATAATTTGTTAGTGTACCTCTAATTTGTATCCAGGGTCACACTGATAAACAATGCTGCTTCCAAAGCTGTATTTGCTGCTGACCACGGATCCATGCTCTGGACTTTCAGGCTGCCCACAAAAAACCGGGATGCAGGATTCATCAGAAAACGGTGGCTTCCACGTACCATCGGGCTAAAGAATGGACCACAAATCGTAGGTCATGTTTATAATATAATATGTGAGTGTGCTGTTCCTATGGCAGACTCAGCCCCAAAGTGAAGTCAAAAGGACCCAGGGTTTCCCCCGATTGTGTTGTTTATTATTATTATTTGTTTATTATTATTACCTGTTGGTTTAAAAAATGCATTAATCATTAGAAGATTTTCACAGTCAACACTGAACATTTGTTGACATCTCAGAAACCTGCAAAATAAGCACTTTCTTCCAAATAGAGCCATTCCATAAGGAAGTCTTCACTACAGCACACTAACTAGAGTGTGGACTGGAGAAAGACAGAGAGAGGATCCTGCAGATACTACACTCACCATTTATCCCAGTGCACCCTTGTATTTCACGCTGTTCCTTGTTTGATTTCAAATTTCTGAGAAATAGCAGCAATTAGGCAACATATATCAACATGAATTCTCTAAAAATTTTTTTTATCACATTTATTTATTTATTTTCTCTCTCTCTCTTTCCTTCTCTCTCTGTGTGTGTTTTGATTTCATTCACTGTTCCTGCTCCATAACTTTTTCTCCAATGTAGGCCATAGAAGCCTGAATCTTTCCCTGCCTGTCTTGGAGTAGTCCATAAACATGTTCTCTGGCAAACCTTGTTTGGCAAAAAATTGTAAGGTTCCTGGTTTCAGAAGGGGTCCTGGCCTGAACCCAGCAGGAAGGAGAGTTACACAGAGAGGAGACTCTGGCAATCTTTGCTTGGTTTCCTTACTCAGTCTGTCAGCACTGGAACATAGCCCACTGTCCAATTAAATTTCTGCACAGTTGGCTTCATTGATTGTGACTGAGTGTGATACAGTCTCTATAAGTCCTCAAAAGATAGAGTTCAGAGACCTTCTAGGTAGCTGTGCACACGGAGGCTTGTGAGATAGAAAACAACACTCATCCACACCCCAAGGTGGCACACCTAAACTCTGCAGGGACTAGACAGAAGCTGTCATCTGCTAAGAGTTCTCCAGTCCCTGCCCTGTGTATCTCCTCAGCTGCTGTTCACTCATGTTCCTAAAAGGGCTCTTCATAATGACTCCTTCTCTGAGTTCAGTGGGGCACTTTGACAAATTAATGTACCCTGGAAAGCGGGTTGAGGGAACTGTGACTCACTCCTGATCTCTGAATTGGGCAGTTTTAGGTACTGAGTCCTCAACCTGTGGGACATGACAAAACCTCCAGGTACAGAGCGGCAGAGTCAAATGGGGTGGGGTGGGGCACACAGCTAGCTAGCATCTGAAGCACAACTGATTGCTTGGTGTGTGTCTGTGGACAGCCCCACGTAACTGCTCTTAGAAAGGTGTTGCTGGTGATAGTTTGAAACAATATTTAAGGCAAACCCTTTCTCAAACATATAACACAAGTCACCTTCTATAAGCATATAAATATGCCCATACCACTCTCAATCATTCTCCAAACGTATGCAAGTTGCACATAGCTTTTCAGTATTTTAAGCATTGATTCAACAAACAGAAGTTTTCCATGAATATTTCTAGGTATTAGTAGAAAAATTTAATCTTTCAGGCTGGCCTGTGACACGTCAGGTTTCATCCTCTGCACTCACGTGTTGCCCTTTGCTCTCATTTGTCTCCCCCACAGTCCTCTCCCGTGCTCCCTCTCCTGGCCCGTCTCAAGCTGGTTTCCTCTTTCTCCAGTCATGCCTATTCTGTTTTCTTTTATGAAAATTTAAAGCTACATTCTATTGTATGCTTTTGAAATATCTGTTAATTTGGCTTTTATTACTTCAGTTTTCTCCATGATGGTTATATAACTGTCAGATTAATTCATTAGTTATTCCTCACCTTGATCTCTTCATCAAAGTCCCCTTTTGGTTCTTTTTTTTCTTTTCTTTCTTTTTCTGTTTTCATTCTTTCTTTCTCTCTCTCATTTTTTTTTTTTTGCTTTTGCCCAATTTTACACCAATACTATACTGATGGAAATTTCATAATTCTGTGATGTGTCATAATTTCTGGGAGGACCGGGGTTCCTTAAGTAATCATTTTATTTTTTTCAGCATTTAAAATCATTAATTGAAACATAATCATATTTATTTATGAGGTACAGGGGACATTTCAATACATGTATATAATATGTAATGATCAGATCAGAGTAACTCACATCTCTATAACCACAAAACTTTTATTGTATTTATTTCTTTGTGTTCAAAAACCTTCTCCATTAGCTACCTGACAGGTTCTTTTGTAGCACAGACTATCCTAAACTCCTGGATAAGCTGAGGATGGCTTTGAATTTCCCATCAATCTGTCTCAATTCCCCAAATGCCAGGATTATAACAGTGGACCACGTGGTTTGGCTGTCCCTAGGCTTTTGAGAGACTTCTGTACTGGTCTCCATAGTGGCTGCACAAATTCTTGTTCCTGCCAATGGTGTGCATGAGTTTTCCATCTTCCACATCCTCACTACCCATTCAAAGTGTGATTGTTTGACATCTCATTGCTTTTTAATTTTATTTTCCTGGTGCTTGATGGTGTCAAACGTTTGTATTTATGTGCCATTTGTTTTACTTTTACTTACTTGTGTCTGTGTGCACCCATCTGGCTTTTTAAGGAAAGTGGTTGTGTGTGGAGGTCACAGGGTGACTTGAGGAACTTCTCTCCTTCCACTACGTGGGTCCCAGGGACTCAACTCTTATCACCAGGCTACCAAGCCTGATGCCTTTACATGCTGAGTCATCTGAACAGCCCTATTTAGATATATTTGTTAGCCATTTATATATCTGCTTTAAGGAAATGCCTATTCAGTTATTTCTTCTTTCTTATTTTTATTTATTTTATTTTTTAATTTTTAAAAAATTTTTAAGCTGGGCGGTGGTGGCGCATGCCTTTAATCCCAGCACTTGGGAGGCAGAGGCAGGCGGATCTCTGTGAGTTCGAGGCCAGCCTGGTCTACAAAGCGAGTCCAGAACAGCCAGAGATACACAGAGAAACCCTGCCTGGAAAAACCAAAAAAAAAAAAAAATTTTTAGTATTTATTTATTTCTTCAAGTTACATATCAATCATAATTCCCTTTCTCCTCCCCATCCCGGTTCCCCCCTCCTACACTTTTCTCCCTTACTCTCCTATCTGCTGCTTTTTTAAAAATTTAAGGTATATCTTTTTCCCCCCTACAGCTCCCCTTTTAGTCCAATAAAAGGCTCTTTTTCTTATAACAATAACAATAAATACAATACAAAACAATAAGAATAATTACAGCACAATTATGAAAATTATAAGGTATAAGATACATTCTCAATGTCAAGCAATCATTTTAAACCAGTCTGCATTCTATGACATGCAGAATAATTGTGTTACATTATAATAAAATACTTCCAGGCACTTAACACTGAACACATACAACTTTTGCATTTGAACACTTAAAAAGAGTCAGTTTATTTTTCAGAGCAAACATTAAAAAAAGAACCCAGCTGGACAAAGGGCAGAAATAACATTTTGTGTGGAGAAAGTAATAAGGGTTATCAAAACTAAATTACTGATTTAGAAAAAAGAACTTAGTCACAAGTCTCCCAGGATCCTACAGGGCACAGATAGAACTGATCAGTGCTCCATAACCCAATGTAGAGAACACCAAATTGTGTCTCTTCATTATGATAAGACCCTGTTTGTTCAGGAGCTCAAATTTTTGGGGAAAATTTTCCCTCAGGGTCTTTACCTCTGAATAAAAAGGGGACAGATTTTGAGAACCTGCTACCTTGGTCGGCTACTGCGTCTCTGCTCCATGTGATGGTTCTGCCTGTATGTTTCATTATGCCTCAATCATTGGGGATGCATGGTTAATAAACAGAAAATTAGGAGAAAAATAAAAAAATTCTTAAGTCCCCACTATATGCCAGACATCTTCTAGATACTTAACCATGTTAAATAATTTAATTCTCTCTGTGAGCACACACTTACAAATAAGAAACAAACTGGAGGATGTCGTGTGGAGGACCTCTAAATGTGAGTGATGTCATTCAAACCCACATGTTGAGGGAGAAGATTATGTCTCTGTTATGTTGTAGGCCACCTCTTCTAGTCAGCATCCTAACTCCAGCAAATGAAGGGAGGCCCAAGGAGTCATTTTACAGTCTTTCTCTTATGTGCAAGCCAAGAGAAGGGGCTTCACTAGGAAGTCCTGCTATCTGTGTGGTAATTCACATCTTTAACATGATGTAAAGATATCAAACAGCTATACTACACACAGAAAGCTAACCACAAATTTTATACCCAAGAGTGTCTGTGTGTCCAAACCAGCTGGTGACTGTTGAAAGATCAAAGCTTGCAGAAATAGGCAGCACTTCCTCCCCTCACTGATGTGATTTTTCGCAATAGCTGTATGAGATATGTGTTATTCTACACTCTTGTTTTCCAATAAGAAAACCTGAAGTATAGATTCCCCCCTTCCCCATCTTGTAGCCCAACTGTCCTCAAAATCCCTATGTAACATGGTCTTCTCCCATTTCCACTCTAAATTCTGGATTACAGGTGTGCACCACCATACCCAAATTTGTATGGTTTGGAGATCAAACCCAGGGCCTCAGGCATACTGAGCAAGCATTCTATCAACAGAACCCCATCCCGCCTCCAACCCTATCCCCCCATAGTCTTGCTACATGGTCCAGATAGGTCTGGTAATCTTGCCTCTGCCTCCTGAGTGCCACATTTATAGAATGGGTCACAACTACCTGGTTTAAGTGATTTTTAAAAATAAACAAGTAATAAATAGTGAAGGCATGGTTTGACTACTGTTTTCTGTCTGCTTGTAAAGCTTTCGGGGTCTTCCACTGAGACCATTACACACCATGGAAAATTTCTCCACATAGATACTCACAGGGGCATAAGATGCCTGGTTGCTTTGCTATGAATATCTCATTATAGGTTTTTAAATATTTTCCGTAACATTGGCTCTTTCTTAGTTTAAAACTGGGAATATTAGGAGGAAATTTAAGTTCTATTTCTTTTTTCCTCTCTGCTAAGCAATTTAATTTTGCACAGGTGAGTGATTTACCTGCCCATCTATCTGTGCACATGGATATTGGATCCCCTGACCTGGAGTTGCAGTTGCAAGCTACCATGTGGGTGCTGGGAACCAATCCGAGGTCCCCTGGAGGAGCAGCAAGTGCTCTCCACCACCAATCCATCTCGCCAGCCCCACCTTCTATTTATAGGAAACTTCTCAAATCTTTGGATGTGAATGAAAATGTGAGGAGGCGTTTGTCATTTCCAGGGCAGCAAGATGTGCATTTTGTACACAGACACAGATGCCCCAGGTAGACTCACACGCCCCTGTTCAGACCCAGCATCTTACCTGGCATGTTGACAAGTCCACTCCTCCATAGGTAAAACCTTCTGCACATGACACAGAAACTTGTCTATTCACCCGGAAATCGTCTCCACGAACACGTATGTGTGTCATATTCGATGGCACAGGACATTTTTTAGGACTGCAGGTGATTCTTTCAGGGACCCAGTGGCCGTCTTGCTGGCAGGTGAATGTATCTGTATCCGTATCCATCACATACCCTTCCAGGCACCTGCAATGCAAACTAGAAAATAAACACCCACAAGAAAGTAGCACACTTCAATCAACCTATGTTTGGACTATTAAGCTGTCTGTCACAAGGCTCAGGAGACGTTTTATGAGAAGCCTCAAAAATGACTCAAAGGTCAGGTGGATAACATTACTGCCACAAAACACCAATGGAAAAAACATCCAGATAAATTCTTAGTGAACCACCTTCAAGATTAGCCAAGACTAAAGTTTTCTTAGATATTGCTGAAGTTAGCGTCCTTTACTTATTTGTTCATTCTAAAACAGTCAGTAATATAAGAAATTGTAAAGAAGTCCAAAATGGACTCAGTTACTGGTAGGAATATAACATAGTGTTGATAGCTTATTGTGCAGCGAGCACCTTCTGAGGTGCTTGTACAAGGCACTCTTTTTAAGCCTGATTACTAAGCATTCTCATAGCTACAGGGTGGCTAAAACTCAAGTCAAACTGACTCAAAGTCTCCATGTGATTTAAAAAACGTGCAATACTTATGCAGAAAGCATTGTATGGTTTCATACGATGATTAGTTTCTGGTGACCCCTCTATGTTCTTTACAAATATCAACTCATCAAATTCTCGTTTTCTTTAGCAGGTGCCATTAAGACCTTCATCGCCATTTGGCAGTCATGAGGTTGGCACCTGTCTTGAAGCTACATAACTCTGCACAGGCAGTCTGAGGTCTGGTAAAACTGTGTACTCCACAGGGAGTACTCTGGAACTCAGGCTCCTACCACTACTGCAGGCTGCTTCCTTTTAAGTAAAACCATTTGATTAATTCATAGCAATCATTGGAGAATACATTTTAAATTTCACATATTACCAGGTTAAGTAAGAGACAGAAGTCTCATACAATTTGAACAACCTGCCTAGCAGAAACTCAGTAAATATCTGCTACTTGGTGTCATCATCAAACCCTAAGGAGCCCCCGGGGGAATTTTGATGAGTAGGTGACTGGGCTCTCAAAATGCCTGCTTCATCAACATCCACATGTAAATGGAGGTTTTAAAATGTACTTCTAAGTAAAGACTGGCCATTTGTTCTTCTGTTTTATGCTCAACCCTCTGCTACCGTTTGTCTTCCTCATACTCCGTCCTTCCATAGACTTTACTTTTTACTACAGTCAGGGCAACATGAAGGCAGAGTTAAAACGTTTAGAATGGATCACCCCAGAAGGGTTCTAAATTATCAATTAGATGTTAGGTGTTAATGGCCACAGTACACCCAGGAACGTAAATGAAACCTTAAGACAGTTGAGATACGTTTGAACATGATGATTATTTATTCTAATAAAAATTTTAGCTCCCAAATTCATCTCAAATTTTTATGTCTTTTATTTTAATGTTTAATTTAATATCACTCTTCAGACAAGGGAGCTTCCATTTTTTGAGGACTGTATACTTAGCTTAAGTCGCACAGGCTGAATAGCCTCTTTATTCATATTGTTCAGTGATTCAAAAATGATTGAAGCTCATTAGCGGAACTTGTAGCTTCATGAACGCTGTAAGCATTATGTTAGAAACCACAGTCTGAAAAGGGTATACATTTATTTTCATAGTAAATAGATTTCTACATAATCCCGAGTAAGTAAAGTCAAGTGTTAAAAGCTACGGGTTTTGGAGGACACCCCAGGGATGGTGGTTCCTTTTCTAATTGGCTACATTTTGACCTCTCCCTTCATTTTATAATATTCTTGCCTACACTCCTTGCACACTCTATAGCCATCCATAGTCTTACCTGAGTTTCACTTTGCTTTCATAGGTATGTGCCTCTCCTGTAGCCATTGCATTGGCAACAGATGGTGGGGGTCCACAGGACAGGGGTTCACACGTTGGGTAAGGCTGGCTCCATGTTCCTTTCTCTGTACAAATCAGATCTGAACTACCCTGCATGATGTAGCCGGGTCTGCAGCTGTACGTTACCATGTTGTCCTCTAGAGGGCTACTCCTGCCGATGATTGCATTGGGTATGGCTGGGAAAGGACCACAATCAGCATGCTCACAGAGTGGGATGTCAGTCCACTGACCATTGGCATCACAGGTGATTTCAGAAAGTCCCAAGAGCTTGAAGCCTTTGAAGCACTCAATCTGGACTGTCTTTCCACACCCAAAGTCAGTTGCATTGATGGTTCCCTGTTGAATAGTGGGTGTGGAACACCTGCATGGCAAGCAGGAAGGTGGGCTGCCACTCCAGGAACCACTGGGGAGGCATTTTCTTGCAGAGTTTCCATGGAGCTTATAACCAGGGAAACACTGATACTGTATGTGGCCCCCATGATAAAAGGAAAAGCCATTAGGGAAGGCCTGGGAAAGATCATTGGGAGGAACACAGGTAGCTGGTTTACAGATGGGAACCTCTGCATCCCAAGTCCCATCAGACTGACAGGTGAGCTTTGGAGCCCCATGTAATACATAGCCCTCTAGACAGTGGAATGCTACTTGCTTCTTGAACCCATAGTCTAGGCCATCTGTTACACCATTTGCCACCTGTGGTGGGGCAGGACATCTGACAGGCATGCAGCTGGGAGTGGTACCACTCCAACTTCCATTGGTAAGACAGACATGGCTCCCAGCTCCTTCAAGTATAAACCCTTCACTGCAAGAGTATGCAATCTCTTTTTGGAATGTGTAGTCTTCTCCCGTCACTTGGCCATTGGTGGGTACTGGTGGTGAGCCACAATCCACAGGAATACACACGGGCTCATGGCCATCCCAAGCTTTATTTTCCCGGCATGTTCTCTTTTCAGTGCCATTAAGCACATAGCCAGGGTCACACTCATAGAATAACACACCCAGGTATGAGTAGTTGCTTCCTTTGATGCATCCATTCCTGAGTGGGTTTGGCTTACTGCATGCAATAGCTTCACAGCGAGGAGCGGTGCCACTCCACTTCTTACTCTGCAGACAAAGTCTTAAGTGGGAGCCTTCTAGAATGTACCCCGGCTTGCAGCTGTATTGTGCAGCACTGCCCATGGTAGTCTGTGTAAAATGTAAGAAGCCATTTTCGGGAGCAACGGGTAAGTCACATTCGATCGAAATGCAGGAGGGCGCACTGCCGTTCCATGTGCCATCTTCCTGGCAGATCAGCACAGGGTTCCCTAGCAGTTCATAGCCAGAGTTGCAGCTGTAGGAAACCATTGTGCCATAGAGAAAATGGGATCCATGTGTAGCAGGGGACTCCTTTGTACTTTCCAAGGGTTTAGCTGTGGCTTCCCAACGTTGAGGAGTCAGATATGGGACTTCCATCACATCGTCTTCTTCATCAAAATATCCCTGGCCATCTTTGACTTTAGTACAGTCCCCAAAGTCTATGTGAGGAGGGAGACCGCAGTCTATGGGTACGCAGGTTGGGGTGGAGCTTGACCATCCTGACTCTTCACAGGTCTGCATGGCATGACCAACCACCTGAAACCCAGGGAAGCAGCTGTAGATGATCATGGCACCATATCTGTAATCCGCACCTTCTACAAAACCATTTTCGATGGGCTGTGGGTCACTGCAGTGGATGGCATTGCAAGAGGGGGCATCCATATCCCAGTTACCTGTCTCTAAACAGGTCAGGGTTTTGGGACCTTCCAGCCGGAAGCCTCGGTCACAAAAGTATGTGATGGTTTGTCCGTACTGAAAGCTAATGTAAGAGAACTGGCCATTTAAAATCTCCTTGGGCTCTGGGCATTCAATGGGTTTGCACACTGGTTTTCCTCCAAGCCACTGACCACTTTCCCCACAAAGGGTGGTAGTATTGCCCACTAACTCGAAGCCTGGCTTGCAGGTGTAGAGCGTGGTGCTGAGATAGGCCAGCCCTTGAACATGGACGATGCCGTTGAGGATCTCCTCCGGTTGGGGGCATTCGACCGGAACACATTCAGGCAGAGGAGAGCTCCAGGTGCCATCAGTCTGGCAGAGGATGGTTGGATTGCCTCTTAAGAAAAACCCATCGACACACAAATACTTGACAATACTTCCAAAATGAAGAGCGCCTGAAGATGCAGGGACGCCGAAGGGAATCAAAGGAGGAGAGTGGCAAAGGACCATCTTACAGACGGGAAAGGAACCATTCCATTGCCCGGATGGCAAACACTTCAGGATGGAGGGGCCTTGCAAGACATGCCCCTCTCTACAGGAAATGGTCATCAGGCCAACCTCAGAAGTTAATTCCTTTAATACGAGCTGGTTTTCTAAGAGGGGAGGCTCTGGGCACTTGGTGGGGACACACTTTGGGCTTGGTTTCTTGCTCCATTTGCCAGATTTCTGGCAAGTCCAAGAGTCATCACCAACAAGCTCGTATCCCTCGTTACAGAAAAACTGAACCTTGGACCCCACTTCAAAGTTTTGTCCTTTCAAGAAGCCATTCTGAAGGAGAGGGGGTTTCCCACAGTTGAGAGGGGTGCAGGACAGAGGGGCCTCACTGTGCCAGTGGCGATTGGCTTGGCAGACAAACACAGGACTTCCTGCGGCCTTATAGCCTGGGTTGCACTGGAACCTCGCTTCACTCTCAAAGGTCCTGCCGTTGGTGTGCTGAACGACAGGGAGAACAAAGTCAGTGCAGCTTACAGAACAGGCAAGCCAGCCGATGTGGTACACCGACAACCAAACAGAATACAACCCAAAGACCTACATTTACGATTAATCCGTTAGGACTTCCATGTGTAAAGATTTATGTTGTTCTGCCCTAATTTTGTAGGAAGTGAAAATGCAGAAGTAAAATGTAGAAGATATAATGAGGTGATTTCCTCTGTAGAAATTCTTACGGGACCCAAAAGAGGTAAGATCAGGGGTCTACAGATTGATGAGTTGAAGACCGTGTACACAGTATACACAGAGTACTTAGTAAGTTTTAAAAAAATTTACATTGATGCTTTAAAAACTGTTTTAGCTAAAATATTGCCAATTTAAAATGGCGCTTTGGCCTTTCACCTGGAGGCCTAGACTTGTCGCCTTCTTTTGCTCCCCCTCTCCTTCTCCTCTTTTAGCACATGTGGGCACACGTGTGTGGAGTCCAGTACTCAACCCCAAGTGCCATTTCTCAGGTGCCAACCACCTTGCTTTTCTTTCTTTCTTTTTTTGGGACAGTCTTTTAACTATTGCTTGTCCAGTAGGCCAGGCTGGCAAGCCAGTGAGCTCTGGGGATCCACCCATCTGTCTCTGCCTGGCCAGCGCTGGGGTCACGGGGTGCAGCACACAGAACACATGAGAGGCCTGACTTTTGTTACCCTGGGGTCTGGAGATCAAGCTACGCCTCGCTCTTGAACAGAAAGCACATTACCTTCTGAGATACCGCTTCAGCTCTCGTTTTTCTCCTCCTGACACACTGAGAAGACACTTCAGCGGGGAAGCAGACCATATGTGTATCACAATTAACAGCTGGCACATCATGGTGAAGCTGCCTTTAGATATCTCAAAAGAGCAACGCAAAAACCTGCCCCACATATTTCATTTAAAAATCAGAAGGACAATAAATATCTCTGAGTTCTACTTTTATATAAAAGCGAAATGGAATTTCGTTAAAATTAGTTTAGTCTAACTTCATAGTTAAGGCTAAGATATGGCTACAGAGGCCTTGGAATGTCTGTAGGTTACTATAATGCAGAGAGATGTATAACTGAGGGGGCTGGAGAGATGGCTCAGTGGTTAAGGACACTGGCTGCTCTTCCAGAGGACTACGGTTGAATTGTGGCATCTATGTTGTGGATCACAACTGTCTGTAACTCTAGCTCTATGGGCTCTGAGGCTTTTTCTGGCTTCCTTAAACACCAGATAAATGCATGCTGCACAACCATATATGCAGACAAACACCCATGCACATAAAATGAGAATTTAAAAGGTAAATATTGTAAAGTTTCTTAATTATCTTGATTCATTTTATTCAATACACACTGCCTGTAGATTGGAGCCGACCTGTTCACTGCCCCTACTACATAGGCGGCCCTATGAGTGATGGAAGTTAGGGATCATTTGCTAGTCTCTTACCTCCAGAAAGCCATTCTCAACCTTAGGGGGTTCACTGCAGGATACGGGGTGGCAGGTGGGCATGGGTCTGCTCCACTGCCCTGTGGCCTCACAGGTGCTCTTCTTTTCCCCTTTGATATAGAAACCCTTGTAGCAGCTGTACGCCACCACAGCGCCAAAACTGTAGTTTGTTCCACTCGCATAGCCATTCCTGATGCTCGGAGGCTCTCCGCAGCGCACAGGGATGCACCGGATCGACAGGGGAGAAGGGCTCCACCGTCCACCTCTCAGGCATTCAATCTGTGCTGAGGTGTTCAGCACAAAGCCCTCCATGCACTTGAAACTCACTACGGAGCCAGCTGCAAACTTTGCTTTGCTCACAGATTCCAAGATGCTGTAGGAAACAGATGGGGGTTTTTCACAGAAGTGAGCTATGCACCGCGGCACAGCCTGGCCCTTGGGGGGAACCCATTTTCCCTGGGCATTGCAGATGAGTTGGGAATTGTCAGCCAGGCTGTAACCATCTGCACAGTAGTAGAACGCGGTGTCTCCGAAGAGCCGATGGGCAGTCTCGGGAGAGGCATGGTCCACATTGGGGGGCTCATCGCAGGATACTGCCAAGCACTGGTGGTTACTGGAATTCCACTTGCCATTGGCTAGGCATACAATGGTGTCAGGGCCAGCAAGGGTGTAGCTATGGGAATAAGGAGAAAGAAACAACCCAGTGTAGTATTGAGAAAAGACATTGGGTCTTCTCTTTTTGTTTTTTAAATTTTCCAACACTAACTTTGTTTTTAAAAATAAAATTTATCAACTGAATATTGAGCTTATCGATCAAATGATTTTAATGCTTGATCAGCAAGGAAATACATTTAAGACTTTTGCTAATTTTAAAGAACTCTAATGATTGCTGTGTGTGTGTGTGTGTGTGTGTGTGCAGTTGTATGTGTGTGCATGCTTGGAGAGGTCAGAGGTCAGGATCATTTATCAGGAGCTATCTACCTTATTTTCTGGGAGGAATTTTTTTTGTTGGCACCTGAAGATTGCTGCTTAGGCTGCCTGGCCCATGAGCCCCAGGAATCTGCCTACCTCCACCTCCCAGTGCTAGAGTCCTAAGCAGCCAGGCAGCCACACCCACACCCACACCAAGTTTTTACATAGCTGCTGGGGATCCTCATTTTATCAACTGGGCTGGATCCCAGCCCCGGAGTATTTTACATTTTTTAAAATAAAAATGAAAAATAAGCTTTGGTCTTATTTGACTCAATTCAATATTAGGCCTCCATAGCTTTGATAGCTTTAGTCTGTTGATTTTAATACTCATATTTTTAAAAAAGCTTCAACAAGCCACATTCAGCCTAGCTATAATTTATAGTTTCTCACTTACACTCAGTGAACTTTAAAACAGTGGTTATAAATCTAGGCTCCAGTGTTTCCAAAAACCTCTGCCCATGTGGTTAGAGTTAAAAAAGCTTTGTTCTACATGTGGTTATGCCATGCAATGTATGGATACATTTTGCTCAATAGCTCCCAGACTTTCTTTAGGCACCACTTATTTGCCTATACCTGATGCCAGATTAATGATATGTCCCCCTAGGCTATCTCAATAAAGCAGAATAAGACGTGAGGTAGTGTTAGGGAAGCTACATCCGAGGCATTCTGATTTTCACTTTCGGTCTCTTAGACTGAAAAGTAAAGTAAAAGGAATAATCCACTAGAGAAAAACTGAGATTCTGTCACCCTTACCAGGAGTATTCATTATATCTATAGAAGACAGATGGACAATTCAACAAAGATGACAGACATGGGTAGAACTATATATGTCCACTGCTGCTGTGGTCGTGAACCATGTAATGCACAGAAGTTGTGTCTGCGCGCATACTTAGATACTCTTAGATACAATAGCTGGGTGAGGTCTCTGTTAGGGCTTCCTCGGTTCATGGTTTGGGAAAAACTCGGTCTTTGTGAGTGGATATGGACTCAGCAGGTGTTTAAATGACTTCTCTCTCAACAGTTACAGGAAAACATCCACAGGCAGGTTGCTTAGAGCATGGCTTTATTATTAAAAAACCACCAGGCCGGGCCTGCTGATATGACTGCCCCCGCATAGGACATGCTCTGTGTGTAAGGTCTCCTTACAGAGGCTGCTGATGTTTTACAGCTCAACTTGAATCATTTGCACACTTTGAAACATGCATCATCATGGTCCATGATCCCTTGATGTGGCTGCCATAGTTCACTGGCTGAAGTTCATACATAGAGACCTAGACAGTCCTGATTTATAGGAATCCATTGCATATAAAGTTTTTCCTTTATTCACCAGCTCCAGGTGCTCTGAGGCAGAAGCATCTGCTCTAGAATCTTCCTTATTCCACAGAGCATCTTGAGAACATGAAAATTGTGTTATATAATTTGGTAACACTTGATGGGGGCTCTGACTCTTGATCTTCTGATAACTTTATACCAGCTACTCTTCCTTGATGAAAAAAATCACAGCAAACCAGCTCTCTAACTGAATGGATAAGGTCCACTGAATACACACCTTTAAAATATATGACTGCAAAGAATTCATTTTTAGAATATTCAGTATCCCCTATTCTGGATTAAGACCTTTGTTTTTCTTTATATATTTCAACTAACACTTATTTCTTCATACATAACTCTTTGTGGCCAGCTATGGTCCAGTCGCTTCTTTGGGGCACAAATGCTACACTAGTAAAGTACTTGTTTGCAATGGCCAATGGCACAATGTGGAAGGCAGAGTGTAACAGTGGGTCACTGTAAGATCCACATTTGGTGTCTGCCCTGTGCCTAACACGCAGTTCCCGAGGCCTTTGTAAGCTCCCAAGTTCCAGCATGTCAGGGCTTTGTATTGGTTTCAGTCACTAAAACATCAAATGGCTTGTACTGTTTAATTCTGTCAGAAGTTTGAAAGTGTATTCGGAATTATAGGGCACATTTTTTACTCAGTCATTTTGTTGAGGGATCATTGAGAGAATGGTAAACATTTTACAGTAGATAGCTTATGCCCATAAATGCTGGCTACTGAAGTGAGAGAATGTTAAACTGTGGTAAGTCTAAAGTGTGACAACTACCTGGAATCAGTATCAATCTCAGAAGAAGGTATATTCACTTAAAATCTTTGTAACCTTTTGTATTCTCATTCAAGATATTTGTAGGCAATATTTTATACTTTTATTAAAAATAAGCCACACCCACAATGTTCCAGACAAAACGGCCCATCGGCATCGTATGGATGTCTTAGGACTCCAGCAATAGACAAGAATCCTTCGGAAATGGACAGAATACTTTTGGATGTGAGTTTTCAATAGTTGATTCATACACCCAGAGGAAGCTTACTAACCATCACGGACCCTGGGATCTCCATGAGTGAGCTCCTAAGAGTGGCATCTGACCCCTTCTAAAGGACAAAACCTACTCATCAAACAGCTGCAGGTTAGTGAGAATAATAGAAAGTGTGAAGAAGCATCAATAATTAACATTGTTTCAATTCATAACAACAATCGGAGATCAAAGCTTTTGTCTTAATAGGCCCAATAATTCCATTTAGAAGCTTATGGAAGAAGAATCAAAAGAGGGAAAATCAATGAGGTTTTTATGATGTCATTAATACTTCCACATTTCTGAGTTCCACAGCAACAAATGATTACCTAAGGACGAGAAGAAAAATAAGAAACAAATGGCCACCCATATTTGGCCAACAAATGAAGCACCTCAGCCTTGGCATTTGGAATGTTGATAAAAATTTAGAAAAACTAAATGTTTGAGTAAAAGGTACATTTGGAATGGTGAGTTTGACGAAGCTGCCTGCTTCTTTCCTTTCCTGGCATTCATCATTCTAGTCTCATCTCTTGAAGTTCTTGCCTCCTCACTGTAAACCTGAGGATGTGTCTTGTTTCAATGATTCAGGGGAATACTCCACTCAAGGCTCATTAGCAAGATTAAAGTTATAATCAATCAAACAAACAAGCAATGACAGTCCAGCGTCCATCCCTATTGACAGCTGACAGATGCTAAGCAAAGGAGAGGCAGTTTTCTTTAAGGGTGTGGTCCCTGGTAGGTAGGTCCCTAAGTGACTGCTCTATATTCATGCATATATGGGCAGCACAAATTGGACTCCGTGGTGGTAAAACTCAAAACAAAGCAGAGGCCGTGAAGTTGGGAGGAGGGCTTAGGGAGTAGGGATGGATCCTGGTGGAGTCATGGGGAGAATTGAATATGATCAAATTACATTGTGTGCGTGTATGAAATTCTCAAAGCAGTAATAAAATATTATATTATATTAAAATAACAATGGTGAGACAACAGTAAGAACGTGTACATGTTTGTGGTGTATGGAGGTCTTGGTGGCTTATGGAGAGCAGAGGGAAGGCAGACTTGAGACTCTAAAGGAGATAAACTCCACTTTCATGAGGCTGAGAGCAACTCAGGATGTAGAAGGGGACAGCTAGGCAGGTCACATTACCCAGAAGTCGTGGCTTGGATACAATGATGCTATTCTTAATATAACAAGATGCAGGGTATGTGCCAGACAAGCCCCCCTGGAGGAAAACAGGAATGGAATAGAGAAAGAGGACAAGAGCAGATTCCTGGTTCTAGCTGTCACATAATCAGCAATCCCTCTCTATAATACTCTGTGAGATAAAACAGACATCAACTTCAGTATATAGCTACTCTCAGCATGAGGTAGAAATTTGAAACTAGAAAAAGCAAGCCTGCCAATGAATGCTGCTGGCTGCCTTTGGATTAGACAAAGAAAGGAACCAGAGAGGAAAGAAGTACAGCCTTGGACTGAATTACTAACAGGGGTGTCTGGCAGAAATTCACATCCTAGGAGGTTTGCTGACACAGTAATCTTGCAACACTTGGTCCATCGCTATGTTTTCAGAAATGTTGGGCAGAAAACTAAGGCCCCTGCTAACTATATATCTGTACCTGATGTGGATTTCATGTTAGAATTCATACTACTCGCTTTATATGCAGAACCTTTCAAATTGGTATGTTAATTAATGTAAAGCTGAGTGCCCTGGGGTAGCTGGTAGAAAAAAAGAACCCAGACAGTCAGGTGACGAGGGGTTGTTGCAGACACAGTAGGCCCTATTTCTTGTAAGGAGAGAGTCTGAAATGGCAAGACATACCCAGGTGCCTTATGGTTTCTATTGCTGTGATGAAACACCATGACCAAAAGCAAGTTGGGGAGGAAAGGGTTCATTTGGCTTATACTTCCATATCACTGTTCTTCATGGAAGGAAGTCAGGACAGGAACTCAAGCAGGGCAGGGTCCTGCAGCCAGGAGCTGATGCAGAGGGGTGCTGCTTACTGACTTGCTCTTCCCGGCTTGCTCAGCCTGCTTTCTAATAGAACCTAAGACCACCTGCCCACATGTGGAACTACCCACAATGGCCTGTGTCCTCCCCCACCAGTCACTGATTACGAAAACACCTTACAGGTTTACCTACAGCCTGATCTTGTGGAGGCATTTTCTTATTCGAGGCTCCCTCCTCTGTGAGGACTCTAGCTTGTGTCAAGTTGTCATAAAAGTAGCCACTACAGAGCCAGGCATAGTGGCAGACACTTTTAATCCCAGCACTCGGGAGGTAGAGGCAGATGGATCTTTGTGAGTTCGAGGCCAGCCTGGTCTACCAAGTGAGTCCAGGACAGCTAGGGATACACAGAGAAGTTCTGTTTGGAGGCGGGGTGGCCAGTACAACAGGCATGTTTCCCATTATGAAAAGTTCAGCACACACAAGGAGCTGCAAGAATAGAGCACTGGTAAATGAGATACTAGAGAAAACTGCTAACGTACTGGCTTTAAAAAGCAGCTATTGTTGAAGTTTAGAATGGAATGCTGGATACCGGAGACCAGGGAGAGTAGTTGGGAGGGATAGGGGAAGGCTGGTTAGAAGGCAGTAAGTTAAAGGTTCTAAAAGTGAAAGGCGGGACTGTAGGTAACAGCTGTGCACATTTCAGTAAGCTACAAGATATTTTTGGAAGTTTCAATTAGGGAACTCATCCCTTCCTTGGTAAGACTAATTATTCCTTATTCAGAATTACTTAATTTCCTGTAGTTCTTTGTCTAAGGGTGGGGTCCTGTGAGAATTCCCCCTTCTGTTTTAGCATGACTATTGGTATTGTTCTTGTTCAGGTTTTGTTTGGGCAGCTACGTTGTTGAGGCATTATGGGTGAGGCTTCCTGTCATTTCTAGGAGACTATCATAGCCAAAATCCTGGTCAGCTGACTCTTCCAGTCTTTCCACTCTCCATTTGTTTGTTTTAAATAATATAGATTTGGAATTCCAAATAGCTATTTATGGTTGGACCCTCAAGGTCTTCTTGCCTGTAGGTGTTGTCGCCACCTGCTGGCAGTCGCGTGTAAGTTACACCTCAACTGGGCCAGCAAGGTCACTTTTTAGTTTGGCAATTTGTTACAAAGTTGCAATGCTCAAAATATGAATATCCTGTGACTAGTTGTTACAACCTACAATGCCTAGGCCAGTGGTATCCCATTTTGTATGTGCCAGGAGACATGCAGGGGTACTCGGTGCAGCTCTGTTTTTATGCGCAAATAATTTGGGAATAAATTAGACTACTACTGTAGAGAAATAGGTAATTTAGAGATGATGCCTTTGTGTGTGTGTGTGTGTGTGTGTATCTGGGGGGGGGTTGTTTGACATCAAGGGTCTTTCTCTATTGTTTTACAGTTTATTTTTTGAGACAAGTTCTCTACCAAACCTGACACTTGCTGTTTTGGTTAGACTGGCTGCCTAGGGAGCCACCAGGATCGTCCTGTCTCTGCCTCCACCAGCACTGTGGTTAAAATATGTGCCACACTGTTGGCTTTTTATCTGGGTCCTGGGGATCTGAACTCAGTCCTCATGAGGAACTTTACTCGCTGAGCCGTCTGCTAAGCCCAGATATGTCATGTTCTTATGCAGGCATATTTTATAACAGTGAAAGAGTAATTCAGCTGACTAACATGTATCTGAGAGAGAAGATTATTCACACGTATACATACACATAACTAAAAATAAAATAAACCTTTATAAAGAGAGAAGTGATTTAAGTGAAACTTTTTTAATGAAACAATATGTGCAAACATACATATAACATGTAAATTAGTAGTATATTTGCCTATGAAAACATGTATGTAATAATGACAAAAATGGGCATTTGTTAACATGGAGAAAGTAGAATATTGAGAACGGCTTCCAGGAAAGTCTGTCATATCACGTTTTGTAATGGGAATTAATTTTCTTTAGTGAATTAGTATGCATATCAGCCAGGCATCTAGCAGCATATGGACCTTTTTAAAACCCAGGAAACTGAAGGAAGGCGTCTCAACGCAGCCATACTTTGAAAGACTCCGGTTGCAGCTTTCGGCTGCTGAGCACTGGCCAGGACTTGGGGCCAGGGTAAGTGGAGCCCAGATTGGACTGAGGCCTGCAGACAGTGCCTGGCTCAGAGGCATGACTGAAAAGCCTCAGAAGCCGCAGAAAATGTCAATCATTACAAGAGGTCATGGGAGCTGCCAAATAGTGTGAGAAAGGATAAATCCGAAAAAGACCAGGAGACCACACTCCATGTAAGTCAAAGAGCTCCACATGAAGCCCCCGGCCCCCACGGACTTCGAGGAGACAGGAGCACACTTGGGAGAAAGTGATCCGTTAGGCCACAATAGCTCTGAGGGAAATCACAGGCCAGAAGCCTCAGTAAGTAAACTGAGATTTGCCATGGAAACTGAGAGGCAGAGTCCGAGAAAGAGATTCTTGCCACAAACCAGTCCAAGAAGGCTGGCAGAACGGGCATGGCATAGAACCTTCTGAGAGAAAGTTCATGGAAACCGGACACCAAAGACAGGGGCTGAGAGTTGTAGGGCGAATGGGCGAGGTGCCAGGAGGCAGGTGGAGTTCATAGGCCGCTGCTAGGACCTCAAAAACAGTCTTTTAATAGTTGATTTTGTCCTTCATAAAAATTACAAGCAGGTAGTGATTTGTGACTCTGGGTACTTACTATTCATTTGTTCAGCCAATGAAGACCATTCCCTCCTGTGTTGTGGACTGCCAGCAGGTGCCCATCACTTTATATGATAATCGTATTACAATGACAAAGTCATATTTGTACTAGGGCTTCATGTGCATACAAAGCACCAGTATCACCTTCCTTCAGTAGGTAGGAGACTTCCGTGGGCAGATTCAATTTCCATTTATTCATTGATTAAAAAAAAGAATCCATAGTATAGAAATAAATAACTAAATTATTACCAGCATTTATATTATAGCCAATTAGCTGGCAGCACTAATCCTTAACTTGCCATTATAAATGATCACACTGAGGCACCTGATAGATTTTAACTAGCCTTAGCCTGGATTGTGCAATCATAGCCCATCTAAGCTAGTTTACAATTCTGTTCCCCTAATAAAATCCTAATATATACATACGTCCCTTTGGGCTGTTATTCTCCACATTATGCTGATGTTCCAGGTCATATGGAGATATGATTCTTCTGTCTAACCATGGCGTGTCCTCCTCTTTTCCTCCCTTGACTTCTTCCCATGATCCTCTCTGCTGCCTCAAAAGCCTGCACACCTTAGCCCCACCTACCTCTTTCCCTTAATAATTTAATTACTTATTTCTATACCATAGACGTTACCTGTGTAAACCCAGCAGCATCTCTATGATATTTCTTCTTCCAGATTTCATCTCTATAGAAGGGTCTGGGGAGATGGCTCGGTTGGTAAAGTGTTTGATGTGCAAGTAGGAGGACCTGAGTTTGAGGACCAGAACCCACAGGGAAAAAGTCTGATGTGACTAATAAAGTAATAAAGTAATAAAGTGATTATTACATAATTATGTAAATTAATTCATAAGAAATTTCTTTGAATAAACTAAAAATCTCTTCAAGTGAATGGGTAGATATATTTAGCTCTCTCTATTTGTAATAAACCACTGTAAGGTAGAGACATAACAATAGGGCAACATACAACTCCTCTGACAATGCAAATAATTTATGAGGAAAGGTTGAATTCTCTGTAATCTGTAGACATCATGACTGTTAATATAAAAAATATATAGATAGTTCTGGGTAGTTGAAACAAAGTATCAGTGCTATTGTTTTTCTAGATAGTAAAATTGCAGTGTTCTTTTACATATAGATTTTATATTCTCTTATTTTATATAACAGTCATGCATTGCTTTATTAGTCACATCTGGATTTTCCCTTCAGGTTCTCATTTTTGCACAACAGACATTTTACCAACTGATCCTTTTCCCTAACACTGAGGTGAGGGCAAATTACTACTGCATTGACATTAAAGTATTTTTCTTTATTTTTATTTTATGTGTCTGAGTGTTTTGTCTGCACATATGTCTGTACACCAGATGTATGCTGTGCCTGAGAGGACAGAAGAGGGCATAAAATACCCTGGAAATGTAGTCAATGGAGGGTTTGAGTCTCCATGTGGGTGCTGGGAATGGAGTCTGGGTCCTATGGAAGAATAGCCAGTGCTCTTAGCTGCTGAGCTATCTCTCCAGCCCTGTACTGACATTTAATAGTAGAGATTTCCTGTTAACTTAAGATATTACAATTTGGCACTGAAGAGGTTGATCTTAGAGAAGTTTAGAATAAAACAGTGGTTGCTAGAGGCATGAGTGTAGGGGCTGGGAGGTTTGGGGAAAGGTTGATAAGTTATAGTCAGATAGGAACAAGAAGCAAAATCACAGGTGACCAGAACATACCACATGTTATAGTAAGCTGGAAGTTAGGATTTTGAACACTTCCTCCAAGAAGAAATGACAAACACTTGAGGAGACAGATATTCAGAACTTCATGTAAACAGTACAAAATGCAAGTGTGTGCAAACATGATATGGGGCCCATCAGTGTGTACAATTTTTGCACTTTTATGTATCAATTTTGTTGTTGTTTGTTTAATTTAGGATTTCAGAAAGTTCTTATGTCCGTGTGTGGGGCTCAAGATCTTCTCAAGAACATATCACTACCTGCTGGTGAAAGAGTCTGGATGGGTGACATGAAACATGTCCCCTCTGACAGCTCAGAACCTGCATGCTCTTAGGCTTCACTGATTTACCCCTGGCTAAGCCATTCATCATAGTCTTTGTTCCCTTATGACACTCACAAATATCAGCCTCTAATGAACTTGCTTGACCTAGGACAGTGGTTCTCAATCTGTGGGTTGCAACCCTTTTGGGGGGTCAAACTACCCTTTCACAGGGTTAGTCTAAGACAATTGGAAAACATAGAAACTTACTTAACTATCAAAACAGTAGCAAAATTACAGTTATGGAGTAGTGACATAAATAATTTTATGGTCATCACATCAGGAACTGGATTAAAGGGTTGTGGCATTAGGAAGATTGAGAACCACTGCCCAAGGGGGACATTCAAGACACAGAGAGTACATGGTACTTCTCTGAAGGCACAGAGCTGAGGCAGAAATCCAGAGAGCAATGGCTGCTGACACTGTTGAGTGTGCAAACACCAGGGATGATGAAAATATTTAACAGGAAAGTGTAAATAGAGAAGAAACACAGTGTCCACAATGGAAGGTGAGTCAGACTACCTGGGATTTAACCACACACAATGCCTTGGCAGCCTGAGAACCTCTAAAAAGGCCCTCACAGGTATCCCTCCCACCCTTGTGCCTCACAGGGCTCTCCTGGCTGCCATGGAAAGCAAGCACAAGTTAAAGTCCTTTGCAATGTGTTTCCTGCTGAGCTAAATATTACCTTTCAATGAATCATTGAAATGTGAAATCAGAGCCCTATTTTTTTTTTAAATTCTCCCACTGACTTATCACCCTTATATTGTGAATTAAATTCTTGGCTTTTCCCTGCCCCTAGAGAGAGGCATTTCACATGTGTAGGTGGCAGAGAAGAGAAGGTATGTCTACATCCAGTTTTCTGACTTATGAACATCTGAATGAATAGTGGTCTAACATTCCCTGAAAAAAGTAAGCCTGAGACCACTACCAGTTCTGCACCAGGGGACCTGGAGAGTATGCTAGCCTGTGATGACCACCAGTCCAGCACCAGACAAGCACTAGATGGACTCCCAGGACAGGAAGCAAGTGAGAGACTAGATGAACCCTGCCTTGCCCTGGATGTGGGTGTTGTAGGTGAGCTGACCCTGAGGGTGAGTGTGGAGAGCCAGTCCTGCCTTTTGTTTGCTTTGCAGTGCTGTTGGCGAGGGAGAGATACCCTCCCCTCCATTTTACCCTTACCACCAGTGGTGGACAGGAGATCTGGCTCCAACAGGGTCCACAAGAGCAGGAGAGCTGTCCCTGCCCCTCACATGCTGCAGCACTCAGGAGAGCAGGGCCCTGCACCTCGCCTGGTTAGCACAGTAGAGCTGGCCCTGGATGTGGGGGTTGTGGGTAAGCTAGAGGTGAGGGTGTTAGTGTAGGAGAGTGAGCTCTGCCTTTTGTCTGCTTTTTAGTGGTGTTGGCAAGGGAGAGATCCCCCAACCCCTTTTGCCCTCACCACAAATAGCAGGTGGGAGAGTTGGCCCTGATAGGGTCAGGAGAGCAGGGAGCTGTCCTTGCCTCTTACCTGGATAACACAGTAGAACTGGCCCTGGATGTGGGGGTTGCAGGCCCAGAACCAGGGCTTTGAGTTGCCCCACCCCAACATATACTTCATGGATGAACTGCTGGAGTGCATGAAGAGACCAGTTCTACTGACCCAAAACTACATGATCTCCATGACACAGGCCAACAACAAGATATCTGAGAGGAGTCCCAGTAAGATTCCAGTTTTGACAAAGTAGCAGAAGTCAGAGGCATCATATCAGAACAAGGAGTCATTATAATGAACAGTTGCAAGCAATAAACAAATGTGGATAAAAAGGAATATTGTGGGACATACTGAGACACACTACAGCTTCCACAATGAGGTTTTTTTTTGTTTGTTTGTTTTTGTTTTTCCTGTTGGGAGAGGTTGCAAGGGTGGAGGGCAGATCTGAGGGGAGGTGGGAAATGAGTGGGGAACAGGGTGCATGATGGGAAAGTCACAAAATTTAAAAACAATAAAAAGATTAAAAAAATAAAGTCTTGACTTTTGCCTTTGATAGATAGATACATGCCTGCCTTGATGACTTTTCCACATTTTTGGTTAAAGTATAAAGATATTTTGCATTGCATTGCTCTTTGCCTATTATCTGAATCTTTTTTTTTTCTTTTTGGTTTTTCGAGACAGGGTTTCTCTGAATATCTCTGGCTGTCCTGGACTCGCTTTGTAGACCAGGCTGGGCTCGAACTCACAAAGATTCGCCTGCCTCTGCCTCCCAAGTGCTGGGATTAAAGGCGTGCACCACTACTGCCCGGCTATTATCTGAATCTTAACTTAATAATTATGGTATATTCCAGTGAGACACTTTGCATGGGGAACTGTGTCCCCTTTCTGCTCTCTGAAAATAAGAGCAGGAAGCTCTCTGGTTTGGCTATCAAGAAGTTTCATTTTCTGTCTTTGAAGTTTCATGCTCCTCTCCTCATGGACTTTACTTACCCCTCTTTGCATGTGTAAGTGACCATGTTCCCAAAAGTGAAGTTGCTCCCGGTGATGACAGCATCTTTGAGGACTGGAGGCTTTCCGCAGGAGACCAGGTGACAGCTAGGCGGTGCTGTATCCCAGCTGCCTGAAGCTGTGCATTCAATGAGGGATGGGCCCTGTAGGCTACAGATGTGAAAGAGGATGCAGGTCATTGCTCTCACAGGGTGACTGTTTACTGCTGTGGAGAAGTAGAACTTGGGAGAAATAAGGGCTGCATGATGAGTTCTAGTGCAGACAAGTGATCAGAGCCACCAAGGGCAAAAGTGCTGTCCTTCCAGGACCTGCGATTTGGGCTGTGTTGTTCATCGCTCTGACCTCTGGTCATCCTTGGATCTTACATGCATACTGTGTCATTGCTTACCCACTCATGCTTCCAACATGATTCTGATGGCCTTGATTTTTTATTTTTAAAAAATATCATTTATTTCTTTGTTGGGGAGTGTGTGGAGGTCAGAGGAAAACTTGCAGGAGGCAGCTCTTTCTTCCCATCCTGTGGGTCTCAGATAAAGCAAGCACCTTTATCCTCTGAGCCTTCTCACTAGCCCTTGATTCTTTCCTTCCTACCCACTTAGTCTATTTTACTTTAGAACCCGATGAATGCCTTTCCGGGCACAGAATGATTTTTTTTTCTAGTGTTCCTTCTGTTTGAACACACACACACACACACACACACACACACACACACACTCAAATGAACTTCTTACAGAATTAAGACCCGTCCATGCTTTTCCTACACTATGTCATCTGCTGCTATTATAATCTTGATAAGCTGTGAATACAAGAAAGACCCATGGCAAGGCACTGATGCTGTGCTCCACAAATCAACATGGCTTTCTTCTTTAGAGTCTGAATGCTCCAGCAGTCGAACTGTGAGGACTCCTGGAGTCACAGATTGACAGTCTCCCCGACATTTACTGTAAGTCAGGCTCTGGAGAAGCACTCACATTTTAGAATATCCCTACTTTTATAGATTTGTTCTGAAAGTCAGCTAGCTCACTCACTCACGCTAAGGAACAGCAGGAGACTGTAGGAAGCTGGGTGGGTGTCCCACCATTTACCTGTATCCGTCCTCACAGGAATACGATGTAATAGAAAGGTAGGTGAGCCCACTTAAGATGTATTTCCCATTATCTATGTCCTCAGGACGGGAACACTTCACCAGCTCACACACAGGAGAGGAATGACTCCACGAGCCACTGGCAAGGCAGGCTGACACGTCGTCTCCAGCCAAAGTATATCCTTTATCACACCTGGAGGAGACAGAGGAAAATGGCTGAATACGGGGGGGTGACTTTATTTTGCACACTTTAACACTGTGAGTGTGTGATGTGTGTGTGACCACTGGTCCAAGAGCATGAGTGCAGCAGTGTGCAGGCCATGCCATGCACGGGGAGGCTGAAGGGCAACCTTAGGTGTCCATCCTTGCCTTCTGCCAGGTTTGAGGCAGTGTCTCTTTGTTGTTTGCTGCTGCATATTCTGGGTGAGCAGGTGTGAGAGTCCTGGGGGTGCTCCTGTCTTTGTCCCACCCCCATCTCCCTGGAGGGGCATGAGGATTACAGATGCACGCCATTGCACCCAGCTGTGCCTGAGCTCCACGGATTCAGACCTAGGTCCTCCATCTCCTCAGCCCCATTTTGTATTATTTTATATGTGCCAAAACCCTTAAAAATAAGGCATTTATATATTTTGGGATTTTTTTTTTATCTTGGAATAACGATTTAAGATCGTGTTTTCTACATGGTGGGATGTCACACAGCTTCCCACAGTAACCTTGGGTAATATGCAAAGGATAGATGTGAGAATTTGGGTTGTCTCCAATATGTGCCATGAATGAATACTTAAAATCAGAAAATTCTGGGTTTGAGAGTGATGTGGGTTAAGTCTGTAGGCTATAAGGCTTGGACTCCAAGCTGGTTAATAACCAAGGTTATCCATTAGTTGGGTGTGCCTTGTATCATTGTGCCTCAGAGGGACGCTAGTGGCAATAGCATGCTCTTGGTCAGAAATTTAAGGAGGATATCACTACTAGTAGGTAATCAGATTTGATTTCTTTATACTATACTGAATCCAATTAATTCTATATTAATAATAATATCAAAATATCCTCTGGAGAGGCTGGAGAAATGGCTCAGCAGTTAAGAGAGCACACTGCTTCTACAGAAGACCAGAGTTTGGTTTTCAGCATGTATGTCAGCAGCTCATTACCACCTGAACTACAGCCCCAGGAGATCTGATGCCATCTTCTGGCCTCCATGAGCAACTGCACACATGGGGCATACACTCACGCAGACACACAGACCCATAAAAAATCTTTATAAAAAAACCCTCTGGGAATGTTTCCCTTTCCCCTGGTATTCTGTTACTGCTGATATGTCATTAACAATAGCACTACACCTTTAAAGTTAGACACTCACCTGTATGTCACCTTACTGCCATATGTAAACACTGACCCATCAACACCACCATTTTCAGGAGCAGGTGGGGCACCACAGGAAATGGCTGAAAGGAGGGGAACACACAGTGTGGGTTTCTGAGACTCCACGCAAAGCTCCCTGAAAGCTCATGGCTTCCAGATTTTATCCCTTTATCATGACTGAACTTGAGCCCAATACCTGACTTTTAGAACAAAGGGTGACAAGACCTCATTTGCTCTTTCTAGAATTGCTCAACCCAGTAATCACAGCCGTTTTCTTAGTATGTACCTTCACAGGACGGTCTGTTGTTATCCCACTCGCCTGTCTCCAAACACGTGACTTTGCTCACTCCCACCAGCTGGTACCCTTCTTCACATGAAAATGTGACTTCAGCACCCACAATATGAATCTCGCCTGAAGAATGGCCGTTTTCTGGATTTTCTGGAGCTTTACATTTCACAGGTTCTTAAAGGAAAGTTTTTGTGGAATAATGAGTGGTGCTCCCACAACCATACAAAGTCTCACAGCAAAAAATTCTACAACAGTAAGGCAACTAGAACCGTGGGACAAAGGCCTTTGAAGGGGAACGCAAAAGTCAGGGACTTCTTGGACATCATCTAGAAAATACATTTAATAGTCACTTAAACATTAACATTTCTAAAAGATTCATTTTATTGTCTTCAAACAATTTATTTTATTATTGTAAATTATGCATCTCTATGTGGGTGTGAATACCTGGGTGCTGGTGCCTATGGAGACCATTTTCTCTTTCTAGAACTGTTCAATACAGTAATCACAGCCATTTTCTCAGTGTACTTCCACAGGGTATCTGATCCCCTTGGAGTTGTATTTATGGGTAGTTGTGAGCTGCCCAGTGTGGTTGCTCAGGTTCTCTTCCACAGCAGTATGTGGTCCTAACTCTGAGCTTGTGTGTGTGTGTGTGTGTGTGTGTGTGTGTGTGTGCGCGCGCGCACACATGCAGGTGCCCAAGGGAGCCAGAAGAGGATGCCAGATTCTCTGGAGCTGGTATTACAGTCATTTATGAGCTGCCCAAGGTAGGTGCTGGGATCTGAATTTAGTTCTGTGATAGAGCACTGCATACTTTTAACTAAGTGCTGAGCCTTCTCATTAGGTGATAAACAATAATATTTTGAAATCAAAATGAATATTGAAAGTATGGAAGTTTTATGTGGCATGAAGACAGTTATCTAATGTGGAAGTAGAGATACTGAGAGCATATGTCTCAGAAGACTTTCCCCACCCCCACTCCCACCTCATCTCAACCTCAGACCCAGTTACAGACAGCAACCAACTTGGTCTCAAACTGATGTAAAGATTGCACAATCCTGACTGCTGCCAACCCCTGTGACCCACACGGCAGAAGGACAGATTCTTGTAAATTGTCCTCTGACCTTCTCATGAGTAATGTAAAAAATAGGGAAAGGCTGTGTTGATTTAATCTCTTTCAAGATCATCTGGGTTATGGAAATCAAAGCTTTATTTCTTTAATTAGTAGCACTAGAAACCTAGTACAGAGCATGCTCAAAAATTGCTATAGTATTTAACTATACCCTCATCCCTTTAAGGATTATAAAGGAACAAAAAGTAAATGTAATTATGGAGGGATTTTGGAAAAATTGCTGTAAGTCAGCAGAAAAAACAATCATGTCCAAATCTTACTATTTTCCATAGCAGATATTAAACAATGTTAAACACAGGGAAACTTATGGGAAATTTGTAAGTGGATCATAAAACAGAAATTAAAATTATCTTCTCAAACTCTTTTGAGGAATGAGATTATGACAAATAAGTGTTTGTTTCCCATCAGGTACAAGATGCCTCTTGAAACTGTTTCCTGGTCTTGTCTTTACTCACTTTTAGGGCCACATTCTGTATTTTCAGGATTATGTTTCCTCTCCTTGAGTGGGGATATTTTTACTAGGTTCTTATGTTTTATTCCATTTAAAACCAATCTTTTAAAGAGAAGAAATGTGTCTAAATATGCTATTGTCTTGGGAAACTTTTGCATCTTGCTTTCAAAGAGTACAGAGATGGCACTCAGAGATTTTCAGTAGGAGAATAATATGATGCAGATGTAGACATTCAGCATTTTCTGCAACCGAGAAGATATTTATGTATAACTTAGTTTACTATTTCTATTGTGTGACTCCTTGGCACTCTGTTCTTATTGTTGCTACCATTTCCTATTTACTGCCCCCTTCTCCTTCCTCTGTTTCCCTCCCACCCCTGAAACAGAATGCTTACATCATCAAGCTGTCTGTTTCAAATGGTATCACTTAACTTTGGGGGTCCACAGACTGAAGTTTGGACCCAACTAAAAAGAATTCCTCTTCACTTTCTTTCTCACTGTGTTCTGGCAATCACACTTATAACAGACTTAAGAAGGAATTAGTGAGTTGAGAGATCATCTAGCATTACCAAAGTTACCACAGAGGAAGGTGATGTGGTGAGGCAAGATGTCAGTCTCCTTCAAAGACATAACTCCGTGTGGCTGAGGCAAAGGGAAGAGACTGATGGTGAAACCATACACAGCATCTTCCTTGCTCTGTTTGAGGTCAAATGCTATTTCTGAGTCTATTGTTATTCTTCTAACTTCCTTCACCATCTGACAATAGAGCTGGCTCACTTTTGTGCTGCAGAGAATGAGAAGTCAGGGGAACTTCAATGCTAATTAAAACTATCTTTAATGATTACTATGAGTCCTTGATAGAAATGTTGTCTTCCTCACCTATTCCTTTGCCCTCAGAACATAAAGCTCCTGTCTTATTTTTTAAGTAACATACACTTAGCAAACATACTTGAGTTAAGCAACTGAGAGAAGAAGTTCAATACCTGCACAGTTTTTCCCATCTCCCGTGTACGGTGGGTTACATGAGCACATGTAGGACCCGTTGGTGTTCAGGCAGGAGGCATGCTCATCACAGTCTGACCCAACTGCACACTCATCAACATCTGAAATGAAGACACCTTGCAACAGTCCAGCCGACTCATTTTTCTTATGTGTCAAATGTTTGTTTTTGCTTTTAGGTAGCTACATATCACTTAACACACAGAAGTCTACACATTTTTATGAAATTTAAGTGCAGCTATTCTGATTACGTTGTATAAGAACAATAAAGCCCATGATTTCCTCAGCCAATAGGCAGAAGAACAAGGATGGAGCTACAGTCTTAAAATTGAACTTGACTAAAAATGAGGAGCATTTTTTTTTTTTTTTGCTCTTCTAGGAAGAGAGAGCTGCTCTACCATTACCACTTGCTCAGGGTATTCTGGGATGAGGTGGAGTCAGCAAAGGGATTGCCAGGAGAGCCTTGGGGTTTGTGGTAAATATTTTCCAAGGGACACAGCAGTTGCCAACATTTATCTCACCAAGACATGATGGCGAAATGCCATTCCAGCTGCCATTGTCTGTACAGAACATTCTGGAATCACCCAACAAGTAGTAGCCGTTGTTGCACTGATAGGTCACGGTGCTGCCAGCATGGAAGTCCTCAGCTGAATAGAAGCCATTTTCCAAGGCAGGAGGCATCCCACAGCGAATACCTGGAATGGGGGAGGAAGGGCACAACTTCAGTTGGAGCAAAGTGCTCGAAGGACATATTTGCATGGAACTAGTTCCATGGTTGTTGTCTTAGGTAGTTGCCTTTTTCCTACTATATACAAACATTGGCTAGAGAGTGCTCTACACTGCTTGCCACACATGGGCTATCAGCATGTGACACACTGGCCCACAGTAGGCATGTGAGTCATTCATTCATTCACTAATTCATTCCTTCCTTCATTCATTCATTCAAAAACACATGGCATTCTTACTACCCATTAGGCAATGTCCTAGGTGCTGGGCTTACATCAGTGAACTGAATATATAGGACTCCCACTCTGTGGTGCTTCCTGTCCAGTGAATTGGACAGACAAGAAGAAAAATAGATGCCGTGTCAAGTGATAGCTGCTATCCTCTATTTATGTAGTCTTGGCTACACAAGACTCACTTCATCCCCCTGCTCCTGCTGCTTGCTTAGCTTTCTGGCCTTTATCATTATTATTCATTATAAATAAACATTATTATGTGCACCGTCTCTTTGCCAGAATCTAAGCACAAGAACAAGGCCGGCATCCCAGGAACATGTATCAATGTGTAGCTAAAGGTCAGGATTTTCAAACTTGTTGAGTCAATGAACCAGTGGAGGCGCTCAGCTCAGCTCCTGTTTCCTCATTTAGCAATGGCGCACCTCAAAGCGCTCTCCACCCTACAAGGTCCTTCCTTCACTTATCTCTAGTCAGATTTGTGAGGAGTCTCTTTGCATCCTTATCACTCACCTCCCATGTGGTGTCTGGCTCAGTCTCTTAGGGCCAGAGCAAGTCTCGATGGCCGTTTGCTATGTCTGTTACAGTACATAATGAGCATTCATCTATCAGTCTCCAGGTGCCCATACGAGCCCCACAACTTTCCAGAACCACCAAGTGAGTCAAACAAAGGCCACTCACGCTCACAGCGAGGGAGTGGCTGTGACCACTGCCCTTGGTTCAGACAGTACTGGACAGGATTCCCGACCATCTGGAAGCCCGGGTCACAGAACAGGCTGACTTTGGAGCCTGGCTTTCGATCTCCTGATGCAGGTCTCAGGTGAGGTACGGCTCTTTCTAAAGATGGGCAATCTGAGGGTGAAGAACACAGGTGCAGGGCATGTGTGTCAACAGCACAGCACCAGGGCCTCGGAGTCAAGGGCTCAAACTCTCTTTTGTACCAGTTGGGAACTAGCTTTATTGGATTGAAACATGTTATCACATACCCGGTCATTGACAAACAAAATAATAAAGAAAAAAAACCTTATTTGTATTATCAAACAATTTTCCTTTTTTTTTTTCCCAAAAGAAATCTGTTGGATTTTTTTTTTCTTCCAAGACAGGGTTTCTCTGTGTAGCCCTAGTTGTCCTGGAACTCACTCTGTAGACCAGGCTGGCCTCGAATTCAGAGATCTACCTGCCTCTGCCTTCCAAGTGCTGGTATTAAAGGCATGGACCACCACTGCTCTGTAGATGTTTTAAAAGGCACAAATGGCATTTGGGGGATAGTAATACACCATTCTTGTAAAGTATCTAAAGTCATGAATTACACAACACTTTAAGAATTCATTTAAATATATTGACTTTAGGAAATATTTTTTTTACCCAGAGTGAACATTCAGAGTGTGTGTGGGAGCAGTCATTGGTTTTATATGTTTCCCCAAAGTAACCTTATCTCAAAAAGGAGCATAGGAATTTGGCGACTGTTATAGACAAAACAGGGACTGAAGAGATGGCTTGGTGGTTATCTTGTAGACAACTCAGGTTCTGTTCCCAGAACCAGAATGAGGATCACAGCCATCCTTAATGACAGTTCCAGGGGACCCGGTGCCCTCATCTGGCCTTCAGGGCACCAGGCATCAGTGTGGTACACAGACATACATGTAGGCAAAACATACACATAAAAATAAAATGTAAAAACCTAGTAAACATAAAAAGAAAACAAACCCAGGGCCTCCCACCCATCTTTTTTAAATTTAATTTTATCTTTACCCAAATATCCTACCCGATTGCTTTATTTTACAGAAAGAATTTCAATACTCAAAACACCCTTTGCATAGACATGAGGGAGATGTAAATCCCAGTAAAGGGACAGATTGACATGTGCCATGATGAGGCCACAAGAAAAGTCTGAATTAAGTGCTTTTGACAGAACATTGCAGAAGAATCAAGACATGGCAAAGTTGGTATAAGAGAGGAATCCTCACCAGAGCAGAATATGCTGCTGGAATCAACCTTCACCTTCCCTGTGATTCCCGACAAGAAATCAGGCCATGCTAATACATTTCCCCGACTGAGTTCCTCTGGGCAGGAGTTGGCCAGCGACTTCACCTGAGAGTTTAAAACACACTTTTAGATAAACCTTCTACTAAGGTGAGTATGCACATCATACTTAACCCTGTTGAGTCAGCCAGTTGTGGCAGAGGTAGAGAGAAGCATATTTTTATGTAGTATGATTGCAAAGGTTGTGGACAGGGAATTTTCTTTCTTTTCCCAATTCCCATCGTTAGGTCTCCCTAATATTTCTCCCGCTTAAAAGACTCACGGCTGCCTGCAAATCTGAAATTCTTTGCAATTAGATTAGACTAGATGTTAAGGTTTGTTATGGCCTACATTCTCCCCAAAATATATTACTTAAGCTGTGTGTGTGTGTGTGTGTGTGTGTGTGTGTGTGTGTGTGCCACTCATGTACAGGTGCTTGAAGAAGTGGCCAGGAGAAGGTATCATATCCCCTGGAGCTGGAGAAGTTGCAGGGAGTTGTGACCTGCTTACTATGGGTTCTGGGAACTGAACTCGAGTCTTAGGCAAGAACAATAAGTGTTCTAACCCATTGAGCCATCTTGTCAGCCCCATCTATCAGTGTGATTTTGAGAGTGAATATTTATGGAGCCATTTCCACCCGGCAAACAGTACCACAAATGTTAATCCTTCTGTTAATACTGCCAGAATCCTGTTATGTAGATGTCTTTCTCTCTCCTTTATAGTTAAGAAAAATGAAGCTTTAAGAGATGGACCAACATGACTGAAACCATCCCAGAAAGACTGGTTAAACCAGGGTTGGATCTCAGGTTGTGAGACTCAAGCCCAGCTTGAGATACAAGTCAATCTGTTTGTATCTGTGGATGTTCTCACACCCATTTTAAGTCTAGTCAGGACAATTTGAAGTATGACTCTCTATGATTCTTTCCAGAAATTATATTTTTTTTTCACAAAATATCCACTCCCACTTAAATGTCAGAATATCACTGAGAAATTAAATGGATAAACTATGGAAATCACTGTAGGTAACATCTGCCTAACAGACCATGCCATCCAGTATCGGTGATAAATCCTGCTAATTAGGAGTTTACAATAAGACACGTCATCATTAGGCTGTTCACGGTTTTACTAGGTTTGTGCCTTTGTATCTCATTACTGTCATACACTGAAAATGGAATTGACCTGCTGTGGAGACAGGACATAGTCCCAGAGGTTGAGCTGGCTTAGGGAGCCCACAAAAGACTCAGCTGGGTTGAATCCCTCTCCTTTTTTGTCTTGTTCTTGCCCAAGAACTAATGCACCACCACCTAGAGAGAGAGAGGGAAGGAGGAATGAGAATAAAGAGGAAAACTGCCCTAATGGCTTGTTATTCTTCAAATGCTAATCTAATGAAAGTACAGCTAATATGAATGTATGAAAGTGTCATTGAAAGCTGAACTATGTAACTTTGCTGCATGGCTTAGCGACAAGGACAGATTAAAATTAAGTGTATGTAGAGAGTCAAAGGCAGTTGGAGGTTGAGCCCACCAGGCTCCAATAGACACTACACATGACTTCCCGCCTCTGATCTCAGAGTTTCTTCCATGTTGGATGCCTTTCTCCCCTCTCTTGCCCAGCCAACTCCTTTTCAGCCTTCAAGGCAGGCTTGTTGAATGCAGCAGGCACTTATGCAGCCCTGAGTGATGTGTTGGTAACACTATTAGGGTTGGAACTGCACAGGTATAAAAACAGGGCAGAAGCTTTCCTGAATGGGGGGTTGTAATTCAAAGACAAGATACGTATATCAAATACTTTCCAGAATCAGGCAGCGAATACAAAAATGGAAATATGCAGAATAGAAGAACTAACGAGAGAGAGAGAGAGAGAGAGAGAGAGAGAGAGAGAGAGAGAGAGAGAGGAGAGAAGGGATTAAGAAGACATGCTTGAATAAGAGTTAGGTTTATGCAGATAAAAGACACAAAGTTTCTGGGCAGAGGAGTAAAATGCCAGAAGGAGTACAACTGCACGGTGTGTGAGACTGAAGTTAAGGGTGACTATCCACAGTCCCTTGGGTCTCTCCAGCGTGTATGCGCGACAGTGTACAATGGGCAGTGTCAGTGCACATTTTAAATAAGTAGGACAGGCAGTGAGAGCATGCAAAGGAAACATTTGTGAGTCTGAGGCCTCGGACTGGAGCAGAGCAATCCAACTTTGGGAGTCTCTCTCTCCTTCTTCTTGTTTAAAATGGAAAGAGTTACTCATTGTCAAACTCACATGATAATTGTAATAAAAACATTGAGTAAATTACATAAAAACAGAATCTTTTAAAAAAAAGTAATTAGTCACAAATAGCACTGCAAAGAACTTGTGAGTTCTGTAGTGGCTTTCTGTTCAAATATATTTTACAAGGAGGTACGTATTGTTAGAACAAGATATGCACAAAAATTTAATTTTGTTTTGTTGTGTTTGAGACAGCATTTCATGAATCCCAGGGTAGTCTCAAACTTACTATGTAGCAGAAGATGGCCTTGAACTTCTGATCCTCCTGCCTCTGCTTACCAAGTGCTATGAAAACGGGCATTTCCCATTATGCCCTGGCTCAGAACAAAATATTTTAAATTTATTGAGAGTGGTTCCATTGAAGCCTTGCTGAATATTGTCCTAATCTTGTAAAATAATAACCATACAATTAAAAACTCAGTACTGAGAATTGAACCTAGGACCTTTCATATGATAGGCAAATGGTCACCATTAAGCTGTGTTTAACCACATGGTCTTTAAAGAGCAGCTTCCGTATCAGTCTCCAAGTAATATCACCATAAACAACTTCTCTATTGTTTCTGGTTGACAGTTTCTGGTTCTCCTAGGTTGACCTCCCTAATTCATATCCTTACACATTGTCTTCAATGCCTGGATTCATGAACCCCTGTGAATTTCCTTTCCCCCCCCCCCCACAACAATGCCACTCATCCCTGTTTCTATAGTCAGCTGCCCATTGAGACTGTTGAGTCTGCTCAGTACCCAGGCTGCCCTCTTGACTGAGTTGGCTCTTGACAACACTTAGTGTGGAGGTTCACATCACAGCACGTGTCATGATTTGTCTCTCCACCATATCAATACTGTGGAAGGAAAAGTCTCCTGTTTGTCACTTGACACACACCACCCCCTCTCAGCAGAGACAAACCAAGGGCTCCTGACTCCTGATTCTTCTGATACTAATCCTTCCCCTTCACTGGGGACCCTTTGTCCTTCCTCTCTGGTTAGAAATATCCTTGTTATTTAGGTTTTTTCCCCTACACACACTCTACTGCTCCCTTCTGACCTTGCCTGGGATGACTATCCCATCTTCAAGGCCTTCAGTGACATTTTGTTGACTTTACAATGGAAACCTCAATTGTTAACCTGCCCTACAAGACTTTGCGTGATTGGTCATGACCTTTTCCTACAGCCTCATGCAGTGCACAGTACATTCACTTGTTCCATCTGAATTCCAGATACTTTCATTGATCTTTGTTTAGTTCTTTCAATAAAGTCTGCTTCCGTTCACTGGATAATGCTTGGCTAGCCATAGAACTCAGGAAAGGAATCTCCCTGTCCTTCACCAAAATTTACTCTACCCAGTTTCTTGGCTGTGGGATGTCATGGAACTGTGTTCCATTCCTCTACAGTGATTACCTCAGTTACATCTGATTGTGGACCTAAAACAATATGTTACTCCCCAACCACACTGAAACCTTCTGGAGGGAAGAGGTTATATTGATTTTGCTCAATGGGTGCTCAACTTACTTAGGAGATGGGTTCTCAGTATATATTCTCTATTGTCACAAATGAGTGAATTTTAGTGTTATTTAAGTATTACAAAGTAAAACAAAGAGAAATAGTTTCTAAAATATGAATTAAATATCTACTTTGAGGCTCTGAAAAGGCAATCTCATCACATTTTCATGAGGATTTATTTTTCATAATGGAAGTATTATTATTATATTTACTTTGGTTCAATATAACTTGCTTCTAGAAGATTATAGTTCATCCTTTGGTCACAGTCTAGATTACTGACAGGTGGTAAGACATAACTGTGGGTCTTTGTCTGGAAGCAATGACAACAAAGTTGGCCAATGTCATGTCCGAGTAAGCACGGCCACCTCCAAAGTCTCACACACATGTACTCATTTTGCTAAAACATACCAGGTATGGCTTTGCCAATGGAGAGGCCAGTACCACTGTCAGATAATTTCCCATCTATATAGACTTTCCAGGCTCCACCAGTACTTGTCCATGTGATTGCAATATGATGCCAAATACCATCATTTACAGAGGGGCAGTTGGTTATCTTTTCCTTTCCATTCACATAAAGAACCCAGCTGTGGAGAGAAAGATTCCAGGGAATACAGTCAATGGTCACAATTTATGATTCTTTCTCTGGGGCATGATACTCTATATCATGTTTGTGGTGTGTGTGTGTGTGTGTGTGTGTGTGTGTGTGTGTGTATGTGTGTGTGTGTGTGTGTGTGTGTGTGTGTATAAAGTACTCATGTAATCCATTAGTCATTTCCCCCCTCCATCTGATAATATTTTAGGAGATCTGACTTACTAATTACACTAATTCTTGCTCAATGTAAACACTGACGAGTGAGAAAAAAGTTTTAGAGTTAGCCAAGACAATTGAAACAATTTACAGTCCTTTGGAAAGTCAAGGAGAGGGGAATGGGAGGTGTGAAAGTGGGACTGGGAGGAGAGGGGAGAGGTAGGCTGTGATCAGGATGTAAAAAAAACAAACAAATAAATGAAGAAAAAAAGAAGTGAGGGTTGCTGAAATGTCTGATATCTTTCTTCTAGAATATGCCTTTTCTAAGACCAGAAACAAACTTCAGATGTTCCTAGGGGCTAAGTCTACTTCAGAGCTTATACTATTGACTGGGTGTTTGCATTCCCTCAAAACTTGTATGTTCAAAGTCCTAACCAACAATCTGGCAGTATAAGAAGAGAGGCCTTTGGGGGTGACTAGGTCGGGAGGACAGGGTCCTATGAATAGGATTATTGCAGTTACAAAAGAGGTCTGCAGGAACCCCTTGCTCCTTCAGTCTTTGAGGGCCCAGGAAGAACATATCCAAGTAGAATCTTTGAACCAGGAAGAGGCTCTTCCTGGACCCTGATTCTGTCTCTGCCTTGATCTTAGACTTTTTATATTAGCCTGAACAGACTAAGACATTGCCAGACTGGTCATATGGTAGCCAGAATACATTCATTCAAATAAAAGAACCACAAGGGGTTCCCAGAAACCCCACCTCTCAGGGAAGTGGTGTAAAGACAGTGAACAGTTTAAAGTGGAAAGTGTCCAAAGACAAATGGAGACAAAGAAATAAATGGTCATGAAAAGTGGAGGAGGGACATAAAAGTGCTATCACACTCTAGCAACAATATTCACCAGAGAGGAATATTCTTGCAGCACTAGATGTTTTCTTTCTGGATGCTTCCCCCTTTCCTCTCTTCAGCCAAGTATTGGTAACAGCTTATCTCTTTATGTACATTTTTACCTCAGGTGTTTGCAAATGCCTTAAATCTCCCCCCCCCCAACAAAGTTCAAGTTCACTAAGATGAATCATGTTTGATGAGATTTCTATCAAAATAATGAGACTCCCTAGCTTGAGAAGAAGAAAGATCCCAGTAGGTCTCTGGGGCCTGAAAACTTCTCATTAGGCCAATGCTATGGGTGAACCTGAGGAGAAAGGGCCTATGAAGTAACGTGCAGCCTAGCCAAGAGTGGATTTGCAATCTCACCAATGAATGCAAATGTGGGAAAGAGTGGGGGTCTTCAAGGGACCACAGAGGCCAAGCCAGTGGACATCTCAGCAATAGCTAGTGTGGACAAGCAACCAGCGGTTGGGCCTGTCTAGGTCCATGGCTCTTTAGCAAAACTCTAGGTACAACTGGAATGACTTTATAGACAGTGTTGAGGGAAGGACTCTAGAGTTAGATTTAATTCCTTTTAATGGAACAAAGAATTCTCCCTTGTACCCTGAGACCACGTGCTGGTTCTTGCTCAATATACCTGTCCCCAACAGACAAGTGTTGCTGATGGCCCTTAATCTTTGAATGTCCTGTTGTGTAAAGAAAGAGCATCAGTCTCTTAAGAGTTAGACCCAACCTTCCCATGATAGGACTTGTAGGGGGCTGGGCCTGGCACATTATTTAGTCTTTCTGAAATTTTGTTTTTCTGTCTGTAGAAGGGGCAGTGTTTCCTCAAGGCATTGTTAAGATCAAATAAAACAATATCTAAGAAAACACCCAACACGCATGTGAATGGTTATCACTGACACCTGGCTTTCTCATAGAGTTTGTCCAGATGTTCCAGCTGACTGTTGTCATGCACGCCTCCACACTCCCTCATTCCCAACCACAATGTCAGAAGGTGAGCCCTGAGTGGGATTCAGTTCTAACTTGATGTCAGAGTAAGCCCTCCCTGCCACTTCCATATTAATTCCTGCTTACCCATTGTAATCAGTCAGGAGGAAGGTGTTGTCTTTGTCGCCCTCAAGTGCATAGGAGATTGGTGTCCCATAGTTGATGACATCAGAGGATTTCATCCAGAATGCGCAGGTTATGGCATGGAGAGATGAAAGTACTCCATCTAGCATGACATACCCATAGATGCCAGAAACTTCAAAATCCAGGTTAAAACCAGAAGACTGTTCTGCAACAAATAAAGAGAGTGTGCAGAATGCAGTATTCCTGCCCAGTTCCAGGTGTCCAGGGAAGACGGTGGGCAAAAGCACCAATTCCAAAAAGGCTAACTTCAGCAAACACGAAGATTTCAGAAGTGAATACTTATTTAACCAGTGAGCATACATAATAACAGGGGGAGAACACAGCGGCTGAGGGGAGCTGAAAAACAGGATTGGAGAGGTAGGAAGGCCAAGAGCTGATGAAGCAGGACACACACTGTGGAGAGAGAGGGGTTGATGCTGCAGAGGAGGGAAAAGGCTGGTGACAACATCTGCCCTCACTCAGGGATCTGACTTTTCCATAACTAGTGACAATTTGACTCGTCTATTCAGCTCCGCAAAGCCTACTCTATAACAAAAGTTCCTAAAAGACTTTAGTCTCCTGAGAAAGCAAACTAGCGTTGTTCTGTTGACTCTCTGACCTCCCTGTCCACTGACTTCCACTGTCCAAGCCAAGTGGCTTCTTAAAGTGTCTTTTCTAGACACAGGGAAGAAATAGAGAGATGATAATTAAAGGTAACAGGATCTCAGGGGAGAGTACCTTGTTTGTTTGGTTCATTTGTCTGAGTTTAACAAATTCCTTAACTAGATTACTTTAAATATTCTACATTGTATTCATAATCATAGCATATTTTTTATATTCTATAAGTGTCCATAATTATAATGTTTCAACTTTCAATTGAGAATATACCATTAAAATTAATAAGGTTGGGATTGGGGCAATGGTTTAGTGGATAAAGTACCAGCTCATACAATCATGAGTACATGATTTCCTAACCCTAGCACCCACATGAAAAGCCAAACATGGTGGCATGACTGTAATCTCAGGGCAGGGAGGAAGACACGAGAGGGTCTTGTTTTGCTGATCTGCCATTCTAGACAGTGAGCTCTTGGTTCAGTGAGAGACTCTGCCTCAAAAAGAAATAAGGCAGAGAGCAGTTGACACTGACTTCTGGCCTCTACTCTCACATGTATGCACATGTATAATTATGGACACAAGCACACACGCACAAAAGCATGCACACATGTACCTAAAAGACCACAAATGAGGAAGTAAAGAAGAAAGGAGGAGGAGGAAGAGGGGGAGGAGGAATGATCACTGAACATCTGGTGTGTGGTAAAGCCTGGATACAAGAAAAAAAAAACCCAAAGAATTAAAAAGGGAAATGTGGAAGAGGTCTGCCGAGTTGTTTTCTCCATCTCCCTCTTAGATTGCTTTTCCTCGTCCATGCTGTTGGGGATAATGACAACAGTACCTAGTTTACTGATGGCTGTGAAGACAGTATCAAATGCTTAGCAGAGCCTCTACTGCATGGGCAGGCAGTACATGACGTGGTAAAACCTGGTGCTGTTCCATTATTATTATGGGTACTGCTAATGGTCATTCTGAGTTTACACACACCTGTCTCACACCTGAATTCATGCATACCTGTCTCACACCTGCGGCCTGAAAATCCTGGCTGGCATTTACAGCTGTATGAGTTCAGCTCATCCACACAGGTGGCCTGGTTCCTGCACGGGTTGGACTGGCATTCATTGATGTTCAGTTCACAGTGTGGCCCTGTGAAGCCCGCTGGGCACTGGCACCTGGAAGAAAATGAAATACAACAACAGGAGCCGTTAGAGGATTTCTGAGAGAAACTATGTCCCCAAGTTATGATGGCCTTGTTTCAAGAGACTTCAGAAAAAAAGAAGTGTTTAAGTTGTTTACTTTCCCCAGTCATCTGATTGTGACTGAACCCTTTTAAGACACAGCATCATAAACAGAAGAAAATAAACCAAAAAGTAATTGTGGTCCAAGTATGTATGGTGAGTTTATGTATGCTGAGTTCTTTCCCCAAAGAAATTCCCAGGAAAACTTGAATAGTTCAGATTCTATTCTAAAGCCTTTTTATCTATTAAGTGAATTTTATAGTAATGAGCTGATGTTGGTGTCATTCCCTCTTTACTGATGAGCTAAAGTCTGCTACAGCTGTTAGGTCATTTGTGGGCATCCTGCCGTCACTGAGTGTGTGTGTGTGGGGGGTCACAGCCTCTTTCTTATTCATGTGTCATGATCTGTGATCACAAGCAATTGTTTGCACATGCCACCACATAAAACACACCCAATAGTGACACATGCTGACCTCCGTGTTGTCAAACAGGAAATCTGAGGAGGAAATTAGAATTACAACCCCACAGAGTGTCAAAGGCAGTTGAAAGCCTGTCCCCAGAGCCCTGTGCATCTACTCTCTATCATTTACTCTAGAAAGTCATCAATGTACAGGCATGACACATCCATGTCCCGTGTCCCCGGCAGCAATGTTCTAGTTCAGTGGATGGGAAAGTGATTCCTGGTACATTCACATCATAGACACTAAGCAGCCATTGTGACAAATGAGCCAGGGCAAATACATCTACTGGACAATACCTGAGGACATTGTTGAGTGACAAATGACAAATGGTATTGATGGAGTGTACCCAGCATCTAACACCATGCTGTCATCTTCCAGAGTCCCCTATGCATCCCTATTTTCTGCAAGACTGGAGGCCATAATATCAACACTATCACACTCACCTGGAGCTCTGTTTGATGTTGATCTGAAGGTGACTAGTATGAGTGGAGGAATCTGAAAGGATATCCTAGAGTGGAGGGCCATCTTGACTGGGTAAATCTGTTTTGGCAGCAGCTCGCTCATCTTTATCTGACATTACAATGCTGCCACGCCTTTCCGTGATGGTCCCTTAATCCACAGTACTACATTCTGGAGACAGCTTGTTTTCTCTTTCCTCTGGTTCTAGATGGATACATGTTCTTCCATTGTTTTGAACCCTGGGGTAAAGTCAGAGTTCTTACAGTCCACCTGAACATTTTTTACTGCTTATGGTGAGGTGCCTTGTGTTGTAAAATGTGAAGCTTTCTGGAGAAAATGATGTTATACTGGTAACATCTCACTTCAAATTTCACTGGCCTCACCACCTTCCCTGTACATGCTTATCTGCATAGAGAGCTGGCTGTTTGTAGGAGGGTTATAAAAAGCAGGGAAAAGCTGGAAGGGGACTGTGAAATATTGGAAGGAGGTAATTTTGATTTTTTTTTCTTTTAACTGTGAGCTGATAGATCCAGCAGCAGCTTTAGGACCATGGCGTTTCCTGCGGTTCACCATGAAGAACAGCTTATGTGCTGTACTGCAGAAATGCTGTCTCCCATGTTTCCCTGCAGGCTCGGGGATGCATAGGGGACTCTGGAAGATGTAGTTTTTTAAACTACATTCTATTGACATCATAAGTGTTCCCTTAGGAATGCAAAGTCTTTCCCACAAGAACTTTTATTCCACCCACTCAGCTTTTCTCATTTTATTTATTGTGCTCATGTTCGATCTCTTTTGATGAAATGTTAAAACATCATGGACTTCCAGTGCAGACAGACCCTCATCATCTAGCCCATCTTCCTTTTACCTAGTGCAAAATTTTCAGCTAATGTGCAAAATGTTTGAAAATACTGGTTTTTGTCTATCACTAATATATTAACTTCTATGTCCTGGGACTATATGTCTTTCCTTTCTGTACTGCACATTATTTCAAGCACAAGTGTGTTTCCATGTGTGTTCTCATGTGTGTTTCTGTGTGTGCATGTGTGTGCTTCTGTGTGTGTGTGTGTGGCCATGTGGTGGCCAGAGGTTGGTGTCAGGGTTCTTCCTCTATCACTGTCTAGCTTGTTTTCCAAGACAGGGTCTCTCTCTCTCTCTCTCTCTCTCTCTCTCTCTCTCTCTCTCTCTGAACTCAAGAGTTCAGTATGTGGCTAATCTGGCTGGTCAGTGAGCTCCAGAATCCCCCTGTCTCTGCCATCCCATCTTTGGGATTACAGATTGGTACACACTGGGTGCTAGGGATCTGAACCCAAGTCCTTATACTTTCCTAGCAAGCACTTGACAACCTCTCCAGTCCCTCTTTTCACCTTCTATGATTTCCCAAGACCTAGCTTAGGTTCCTAAATCTGGCACATATCACACTCACAGACTACAAAAACCTTAGGATGTCTACCTTAAAACTATATATTCAGGATTGGAAGTATAGCTCAGTGGTGCTTGCTTAACATTCAGGAAGCCATGGGTTACACCCCCAGAACTGCAAAACACCAGGCATGATGGCATATCCATGTGATCCCAGCACTCGTGAAGCGGAGGCAGGAGGATCAGAAGTTCAATGTCATCCTTACCTACATAGTGGGTTCCAGGCCAGACTGGGGACTCTACCTCAAAAACAAAGCACACGCACACATGCACACACCCTGAACAAGCAAGAACAGCCAAAAGTCTATAGGCTCACATCTAGGTGTGGCCCTGGCTTGCTGAAAGTGGAGGTGAGATTCTACTGTGCCTAACTTTGGGAAAGCAAGTGAGAACAGCTGACTTGGGGCTTTGAGGTTAATACTCCATTAAGATTGCCCAGTGACTACCCAGTCAAGGAAACACAAAGTCAAACTCTAAACATGGCCTTTTACCTGAAACTGTTGGCCCCATCCTTACAAGTGGCTCCATTTTGGCACGGCTGGCTGAGACACTCATCCACGTTTTTTTCACACCGAGTACCCAAAAATCCAGATGGGCATTTGCACAAGAACCCCCCCAACTTGGTCTTTACAAGCTGCATTATTTAAGCAGGGGCTTGACTGGCATTCATCGATGTCTGTTTCACAGTGTACACCTGGGGGAGGGGGGGGGAGGACGAGAAAGAGTGGGGATGGTTACCTCCAGAGGAAGACTGAGCCAAATGTGACCCTTGGCTGCTGCTAAAGGAGAAAGGCTGCAGAGCCACTGCCACTAAACCGGCTCAAGATGCAGCTTATAACGACTCTAGTTTTGCTGAGTCATTTCAGAACTCTGCAGTTTTGATACTCAGCTCATGTTATTTTCCTTCTGAAACTATGGTTAGCAATGGGCATTGAGCTGAAATAACGCTTAAAAGGACGATAAATTTAGTTCCATTTTTTTCCGTTTCTTTGGTCTCATGCTTTTCCTTCACTAGCATGTTCCTCCTTTCAGACTTCTTCCCTAACAATTAAGTACATATTTTTTAACCATATTTCTTCTGTCAGTTTGCAGAATGTATCTCGCATCAATTTGCATTCGTTTATGACCATCATTTACATGACTTGTCTCCAACAATGTTCTTGAAATCCAAATATATTATTTATATATCATGTTAGTAAGTGCAGTAATCTTTATTTACAGACTTTTAAGACAAGGGAGGAAAATGCAGACTTCTTACCAACATATCCTTTCATACAGGTACATTGGTAGCTTGCCAACCCATCAGTGCAGGTTCCTTTATTCAAGCAAGGACTGGAGCTACACTCATTTATATTTTCTTCACATATTTGACCTGCAAAGAATCACAGAATCTTTGAGCTGGACAAAACATAGTGTTTTTTTTTTTTAATTAAGTTGTTTAGGATGAAAACAGCAATTGGAAATCATGGTTAATGAGCTTGTGAATTTTTTGGTCTTTGCCAAATACATTGACACAAATACTTCTCTTCCATCTTTGAATTTCAAAAAAGAAAAAGTTTATTCAGACATGTAATATATCTGGCATTCAGTGAGAAATGACACCCATGAACAACTGGCCATGTTTTTAAGAAGGTATGATCTTGCTTAAAGCCGTTTTCTGACATTATGTGTTCATTAGTTGTTATTGTTTGCTGTGTATTCCTTCTTTTTTTTAAATTTTTTTCCTTTATTTTTTATTTCTTCAAGTTGCATCTCAATCGCAGTCCCCTCCCTATTCCCCCTCCAGTCCCACCCTCCCACCCTCAACACCCCCATCCTCTTCCCTTTTTCTTTTCTTTTAAGTTTAAGGTATATCTTATTTCCCCCTACAGTTTCCCCTTTCAGTCCAACAAATGCCTCTTTCTCTTATAATAATAAATACAATACAGTACAACAGAGGTAATTAGGCCACAGTTATGAGGGTTATATGGCTTAACGTACATTCCCAATGACCAGTCCATATGTATTTGGTACCTGACTTTAACATTCTACTATCTAACCATCTCCATGAGTTTAAAGTTCTATATCTGACTCAACATTCATACTAACTTGCAACACAATTTTAAAACTATCTTCTTAGATCTATAACACTCTCTTGACTCCTAAACAACTCAAAATTTAATTATGAGACTCTAGCTATCTGTTCTTCAACCACCTCAGAGACCTGAGAGGGATAAATATATCTGATTTTATAGGAAGTACAGGGTCTGCAGCTTCCCAAACTAAGAAATGACATACCATTGGCTGCCTGGACAGTTCCCATTTTCTCTCCATACATTACAGCATCAATCTTCAGTCATTTGGCCCCGTTTCTCTGACAGACATTGATTGTAGAGCAGGAATTATGAAGGACTTACCTACCCTGTTTTGGCAGAGCTAGGCTGTCGACTTACCTGCTTCCAAGTTTTGTCCTTTTTGGACAGCATTCTGTCTACAGTTGAAGCAAGGGTTTTTTTTTTTTTTTTTTTGGACCATAGGCAATCTTATCCTGACAAGTTGATACCTTGCTCTCCTTACATGACAATATGGTAAGCAGTTTTCAAATGTATATACATAATCTAAAACAAGGTAAGGCTTATATTACAATGACACAAGCCTTGTCCCTTACCTGTATAACCCACTGGGCAGTCACAAGTAAATCCCCCAACTTGGTCTTTACAAATTCCACTGTTGAGACAAGGCACTGAGTTGCATTCATCAATATCTGTTTCACATTTTAAGCCTAAAATATAAATCAAACACTGAATAATAAATCAAAGGAAGGGAGTAATAAACACTTGTGATCATAGGAAAGTAATCATCTCCATAATCTAAGCTTATAAGGTAAAGCTACCATCCAGTTGTGTTTAATGAAGACACTACATGGTTTCATATAGATTTAAGATACCTTACAACACTACATGGAAAATAGAAAAATATCTTTTTTTTTGAAGTTTTTCTTACTTTCTTTTATTAAAATAAAGTACAATTATTCACAACCAACAGTTGTCCTGCTCTTCCTCAGACCCATCTAGAGCTTTCTGCCATCCTGAGATTGGAGAATAGACTTTCTGGCTTTCTGCCAGCATTGCAGAGTATTGTCAGCTCACTCACAGAATGACAATAGGACCAGACAGAAAGATACCCTGCCAGATCTGTGGGCTAACTGGAGACTTTAAACAGGCCACAACATTCTATATAGGCTCAGTTGTGTGTTGCCTTCTTGACCCTTGATCTTCATACATTAGCTGCTGCTTGTTCAACTCCTAAACCCGAGGCTCCCTGTCCCTGTCCCTGGGTCTGGAGCACTTGGAGTCAGTTTCTGCGTCTTGGCTTCTTACAGTACTGTCTGAAATCATTGTCTTTTCTGTCCTTATTTTTTAAATACTTTATTTTTTTTTCTTCAAGTTACATCTCAGTAACAAACCCCTCCCTATTCCCCCTTCCTATCCCGCCCTTCCACCCTCTTGCCCCCAGAAGTTTCCCCTTTCAGTCCAACAGATGGTTCCTTCTCTTATAACAGTAAGTATTATACAAAACAATAGATATAAATATGCCACATTTATGAGAGTTAAATGGCCCAGTATACCTTCCCAATGTCCAGTTTATACATATTTGGCCCCTGACTTTAACATTCTACTATCTAACCAACTCCATGAGTTTAAAGGTCTATATGTGACTCAACATTCATACTATCTTGCAACACACTTTTAAGAGTATCTTCTTAGATCTATAACACCCTCTTGATTCCTAAACAATTCAAAATTTAACTATGAGACTCTAGCTGTCTATTCTTCAACCACCTCAGAGACCTGAGAGGGATAAATATATTTGCTTATATAGGAAGTGCAGGGCCTGCAGCTTCCAAAACTAAGAAAGAACATACCAATGACTGCCTGGACAGTTCCCATTTTCTCTCCATACATTCCAGCATCAATCTTCAGCCTTTGGGTCCTGTTTCTCTGACAGACATTTGTTGTAGAGCAGGGATTATGAAGGACTTACCTACCCTGTCTTGGCAGAGTTAGGCTGTCGACTTCCCTGCTACCAAGTTTTGTCCTTTTTGGACAGCAGTCTGTCTGCAGTTGGTGCAAGGGGTTTTTTCATGCCAAGAGAAAGGCTTGCCACTAATTCAACCATCTTACAGTGGAGGTTCTTCGATGCTTATCTTCTGCTTGGAGTAGAATAGGGGGTGCTGTCAGGCGCTGATATGTCTCGATAACAAAAAAAATCTTGATTTAAGATAACATCTTTGAATGCCATATTCTGCAGATCTCTTGGGGTTTTTGAAGATGCCCTATCCGTCTCTTGTATTTAGATAAGCAAATGTTGCTTGTCTCTTAGCAACTTGATTACTGGGTAGTTTAGAGAATATCTGTGATAGACTGTCATAGTAGCTAACAAAGTGACATGTTTGCATGACTAGGAGTTTGTTTTAACTATCCTAGACCGTTTTAGATGGTTGGTATCAAGAGGTCAGAGCTTCACATTTTATTTTTAAGTATCTCTATGTATGATACCATTAGGAAGCGTTACCTTTAAATTTGTATCAATATACAAAGATCTATTCAATTGTGGTTAAATATACTCTTAATTATGTATCAATATACCAAGATCAATGCCTATGTAGCCCAATATAATCTTAATATTACATCCATATGCAAGGGTCAATACCATTGTGGCCAACTATAATCTTAATTTTGTATCAATATACAAAGATCAATACCGATGTAATCCAATACAATCTTATTTTTGCACAATAAACAATGATCAATACCACTTTAGCCAAATAAACTACTAATTTTGTATCAAAATACAAAGGTATAAGGGCATATTCAATAATCTGCCCCTTCTTCTTGGACCTTCCTGTGCTATGTCTATATCTCATTTTTCTCAAGCCCATGCACTCCTACATAGGAGAGGAAGAAGGATACAGAAAAGGAAAAGTAGGAATTCCCTGGGGCTAACCTCCAAAACCCATTAAGACAGGACCATTTATCAGCTTGTAGTCTCTTCCCCAAAGGCAACCAACAGACTGGGAGAAAATCTTCACCAACCCCACATCTGATAGAGGGCTATTATCTAAAATCTACAAAGAACTCAAGAAACTAAATGCCAAGAAACCAAATAATCCAATCAAAAAATGGGAGATGGAGCTAAATAGAGAATTCACAAAGGAGGAATCCCTAAGGGCTGAGAGACACCTGAAGAAATGTTCAACATCCTTAATCATCAGAGAAATGCAACTCAAGACGACTCTGAGATTCCACCTAACACCTGTTAGAATGGCTAAGATAAAGAGCTCAAATGATAGCGCATGCTGGTGAGGGTGTGGAGAAAGGGGAACCCTACTCCATTGCTGGTGGGAGTGCAGGCTTGTGCAACCACTATGGAGGTCTGTCTGGCGATATCTTAGAAATCTAGGAATAACCTTGCCTCAGGACCCAGCCATACCACTTCTGGGTATACACCCAAAGGACCTCTCACGGAGACATAGGGAAGTCTCCTCATATATGTTCATAGCAGCCTTATTTGTAATAGCTAGAAATTGGAAACAACCCAGATGTCCCTCAACTGAAAAATGGATTAAAACATTCTGGTATATCTATACAATGGAATATTACTCAGCTATGAGAAACAATGAAATCATGCAATTTGCAACCAAATGGATGGATCTAGAGGAGCTCATCCTGAGTGAGCTAACCCAGGCTCAGAAGGATGCACATGGCATCTATTCACTTATAGTAGGATTTTAACTATATTGTACAGGATATCTGTACTACAACCAACACATCAAAAGGAACAAGGACATAATTTTTTTTTATCTTTTTCTTTTTCCTTCTTTTTTTTCTTTTTTCTTTTTCCTTTTCCCTTCTCTTTTTCCTCTCTTTTTTTGTTGATATTCTTTGTTTTTGTGGGTTTGTGTGTTTGTTGGTCTTTTTTTTAGTATTCCCCCAGTAGCAATGAGACACCATTCACTGGCAGTACTGCCTCGTAGGCCCCCGGTGAATGAAGAGGCTCTTGGCCCTCATATGACTCCTGATCTGTGGTGAGAGACTGTTAGGCAGGGTCACTCCACCCCAGAGGAACAAGACGGAAGGGTCAGGGGGTAGAGCATGGGAGGGTGGGGCTGGGAAGCGGGAAAAGAGGACAATATGATAAGGATGTAACCTGAAGCAACAAACAAATAAATTTATTAACTAAAAAAAAAAAAAAAAAAAAGAAAAAAGGCAGGGGGCAGGGCTGAAACACTGTGAATGGAATAGAGGATACAGCCATTCGGCCTGGTTTTGCAGACCTCCAGGTGTAGAGAAGACGTGGAGCTAAGGTAAAATACAAGAGAATTGTGGTATTGGCCCATGCCTTTGACTTCAGCGAAAAATATCTTAAATCATTAAAAGAATGTAGAGGGAAGTTTGCAATTATAAATGGGAGTGACAAATTACAATTAATCACAAAGCAAACCCCACAAAACTATATAGAATTGCTACCAAGGTCATTTGGCTCAAAGGGAGAGGTGGGGTCAAGTTTTGTTAAATCTCAGCTCATAAAGTAGCTGCCCTGTAGTGGACATCATCTTTCCATAGGGTGCACACAGGTCTGCTGGGGTAGCTCTGCTAGAAACCCTCTCTGCCAGGAAGACTGTGATCTTCAGATCACCAACATCAGTATCACCTTGGCACAAAAGAGAAATGCCACATTTCAAGCCTCCCAAATAGTTATGGCACACACTTATGTAAGAGAAGCACTACTTATAGGCCTTCCTTAAACAGCCACTCAAGTGTAAAATTATCAGAAAAGATCCTTCTATCCACCCACCCACCCTCCCACCTACCCATCCATCCATCCATCAATCCATTCATCCATTCATCCATCCATCCATCCATCTTTTCCTCCCTCCCTCCCCCCCTCCCTCCCTCCCTCCCTCCTTCCTTTCTTTCTTTCTTCCTTCCTTCCTCCTTTCCTTTCTTAGATAGGATCTCTCTGTGTAAGTTCCTGGCTGGCCTGGAACTTACTTTGTAAACCAAGCTGGTCCTGAACTCAGAGATAACCCTCTGCCTCTGCCTCCGAAATTCTGGGATTAAACGCACACACCATTATACCTGGCAAGTTATATATTTCCTATGAAATGTCATCATATATTTTTTTAAAAGAAAGAATCCACACCACAAATGAGAGAAGTTAGGGATTTGTTTTTAAATGTTTGTGTTGAACAAAGTTGAGTGTCATGCTTTTAATTTGTGTTAGAACAAAACATTGGACACGACTTCCAGACTGTATTCCAGTTAAACTCTCAGTTATTGTGTTAGCTTTCATAGTGAAGAATTTTTTTTTTCTTTTTCTCCAGACTATACAAACAAAACGTCAGGTTTGTGTGCCTTTTAATGTTGTTCAACCCAGCATTAGCCTTCACTAATGTTGTCTAATGTTTTACGTGATCTGTGTTTAGTATCCGAAAGTCTGATTCAGGAGTTATACCAATTTCACATAAAATGTGTTAAAAGTAGCATTCCTCTATCTTACCTGTATATCCGGGTGGACAGAGACAGACATAACCACGCCCGAGCTGTTGGCAGGTTCCACTGTTGTGGCAAGGGTTTAAGAAGCATTCGTGGAAGATCTACAGGGGCAGAAAAGGCATGTGTTACAGAGAAGAACTCAGTTCATTCCAGAGCAATCCTGTGTAGGGGTCAGAAGTTGCCATGGTGCTTCCTGGTGACTTCATTCAAGCTAGCTGGGGAGTCACTGCTGTATCATATCAGCCTGCTCTGTATGGGCACAAAGGATGTTCTTCAGCGAGGTAAACACATTCAGTGTTCCTAAGTGTTGCTGCATGTTAGAATTCATTAGAAATGTTTTTGAAATATATCAAGTAAAGGGATCAACCAAGGCCAAAGAAAACAGAGCTTACGCACAACTACAGTCTATACATTATTATTTAAAAATGGCCAGTGGACTCCATTACACCTCTGTTTAGAGGTTCCTGCAAGTTTCCGTGTCCAGTCAGCTCATTTTTGAATGGGATGTGCAGGGCCTAGTAGCTCACTATGTTGGACTGTATGAGAATGACAGAAGAAATACAATATCATTGGGTTTAAAAACACCAAATGCCAAGGGACTCATGACTTTTGGGTGGGATGAATTAAGGGTAGTAATACAATCTAAAACAGATATATGATAAGCAGATCATCTTCAAACAACAACAACAACTGGAAAGCAGGACTGGGAATGTACTCATTGTCAGGACACCCACCCAGTATTTTGAGGTTGTCAGTTCAGTTCCTAGGAACACACACACACACACACACACACACACACACACACACACACACACA